>OX103943.1:1137500-1532929 GCA_944470405.2 Schistosoma mattheei
ATCTATCTCTGGTCCTCACTTGGAATGCATCTTTCAGCTGCCCTCCATGCATGACATTGCATTGTACTCATGATTTATTCGTCTCCTCAGAAATGAGTATCCACGAAACAGCCGTTCTTTGCTTCCTGAGTATCAATAGTGATCTAGCTTAGATTGACTTGATTGAATTCAACTGTTAAACTAATACAATCTTCACAAATCCCCATACTGATATTGTTTAAATTTATTCATTAATGGGTTTAGTCATTAATCAAAATCTTATTACTACTGTAAGTCAAAATATTCAACACTCAGCCTGAGATTAGGCCTAAAACACTCAAACATAAAACTACCTGGTTCGAATCTAACTATTCTATATTTTCTTCTTAAATCAATTAACTAGAATTGTCGAATCACTTCAATTATTACTGTCACATTCCTGACAATATTGAACACCACCAGTCACTTATGATTAACTAGAAAATTTCGGAGCAAACAATCGTATATTAGACAGAAGTTTAGCTTATCAATGGATGCTTTCAATCAAGAATGAATATTAGCTGAAAAAAATGTACAATTTAGAATACCTTTGTGATGTTTGATGAAATACATCCCATAGTTGATGTTCACTCTGGGACTCGAACTGAGTACTGTTCGCTACGATCACCATCGTGTTATTCGTTTGTTATGACTTTATGTCTGGATTTTTACCACGTGATTTATCCGCCAATCAAAATAAGACTTATACAATCTTAGCACAGTACCAAACCAATGACGTTCAACCGGTTTGAGCAGTCTAGCGTCCTTATTGGTCCTATTTCCCCCAACCCGTCCAATTGAAACCAGAACACCAATACCAGCTTCCACTATGGGAATCGTTTATTTCAGACAAACTAGGTTTATATATCAACCAAACAGACCACAACGCAGCATAAAATACGAAATAACATATGTACACAATAAAGCCCAAAACTGGCTGTGAACGTGGGAGGCAGTAGTTAATCAACTGAGCATAGCTTAACAACCGTAAATCGTACAATAATAAATTATAGGTGAAAATAAAGTTTATAACAAGGGGAATATAGATATACATAATCTAGTTACCGAATATTTATACCATGAGAATATATAAATAATAATAGTCCATTAATAAGTCTCAGACGTTACTCGTAATGTAATCTTCACTGGGACGTAACACCATTTAGCTACTGAGTCCTGTCAGCCTCTTGCTTATGTAGTGGAGTGAAGTTTAAATTCACTTGGTATTGTTTACTTGAATCTTTCCGTCGATGTTTAGGACATCGATTGGTCAGCCTTTCATTATTGGCATATATGCATCTTGTGTGAATTGTCTCGATATTGTCTTGATTCACAAGCATTCTAAGCAAAGATTAATATTGGCAAGCAGTAGAATCCAAGATGGGCATTTCGTCCTATTTGAGACTCGTCAGTTGCATGTACCTGCATCTCAGAGTTGATGTTCATTGTGGGACTCGAACTCAGTAGTATGATTCGCTTCAAACGCCATCGCGTTATCCATTCAACTACTGAGTCCTCAATAGGAAGATACAAGCCAAACAATACCAATTGAATATCATAATATTTGTTTAAATGTATAAGACAAAAGAAAGAAAATAAGACTAGAAAATAGAAACCATAGTAACCAAATTTATCAAATATATAAATTCTTTTGTCATTGATCAATTATAATAATGAATGAATTGTTTAACATTCAAGTGTAAAACAATTAATTTTAGATGATTAATCTCGTAAAATTTATGGAACAGGGGCTAAATCAACAATACAAAAATCTTTTTGGAGACATCAAACCTTCACAATTGATTGATCACCACCCAGTGATCAATCAATTGTGATTACATCTCAGTCCTACAGGAGGTCGGTCGCAGCTCGGATAGCTCAGTGGTAACGTCTCTGACTGTGAAGCTGGGTGACACGAGTTCGAATCCGCCAGGGAGCACCAATTACCTCAAGATTACAGGTACACCTTGCTGACGAGTGCCAAGTAGCACGAAACCCGGGTCCAGGGTTTCCTGTTGACTACCTTCAACCATCATCTAATCTCAATACATTAAACCTTATATGATGAAAAAAAGACTATTTGTTTACCCCCCCCCTCACACTTTTTAACGGAAAATGGGGGTGGTAATGAAAAATCAATTTTTTTTTCTGCATAGAGATTAATTTCGGTGTAAAATTAGTCTTTTTTGTTTCAAAAAAAATTTTGTTAAATCAAGTATTTGTTGAATGGTAAACTTGAAGTATGTACTTTTAAAGTTTCGAAAATGACTAGTAAACCACTTAGAAACTTTACAGTTTTTATCGTAGATATTATTCAAGACGAATGGTAGTCAGGTGAGATGATGGAGAAGATTTGTAGTTTAGGTAGATAGATGATTTTGATAGAGTTTTGTTCTCTAAACTGAATGGTTTAGTCGTGAAGCTTTCATTTTCTTCTGAATGACATCATCAGTAGAAATTTGAACACTTCATTTCTATTTGAAGTTTGTGTTGATTGATGATGTTGTTCAGAAGAACAATGAAAGATCCATGACTAAACCATCTAATTCAGAGAACAAAACTTCATCAAGACGTTGTAAGATGATCTATGTCTACAAGTCAAATGTATAGTTGGTTTTGGTGGAGTTTTATTCTCTGAGCTGGATGGTTTGGTCATGGAGCTTTCATCGTTCTTCCAACGAAATTGTCAGCACAACCTCAGATAGAAGTGAAGTGTTCGAATTTCTCCATATGTGTTTCACAGCTTGTTCTGTGCACCTTGATGTTAATTGGTTCTTATTGACTTTAAATTTGTCATTGTTTACTTCTTCTATTTGATTGTGTCTCCCATTGGTTGATTTTTATTCTTATATGTGTGCATAATTTTCCCGATTGGTTGGTAAATTGGATTGATTGCCAGGCTTCTAAAAATTTTCTGGTGTTTTTGGAATTTCCTCTGTCTAAGATTTTCACATTTTTCCAATCTAATGAGTGTCCGCAGTTGTCCACGTGTATTGATATAAGTGAAGAGATATCATGGCGTTTGACTGCTAATTGATGTTCATGTAGGTGATGGTGAAAATGACGTCCGCTTTGTCCGATTTAGTGTTTTACGCAGTTGGCACAATTTATTTTGTAGATGATGTTTGATTTGTCTTCCTTTGTTATTTCATCCTTTGGTTTGGATAGGATTGATTGTAGTGATTTTGTCAGTTTGTGTGCCCCGCCTATCCCGAAGGTTTTCAACAGTCTCGTTGAGGTTCCTGATATTCCTTGTATGTATGGTAAGGTGATCCTTTTGTTGATTTCTCGGCTTGACTTGGGTTCAGATGCTGCATGCGGTTGGTATTTTTTGATGAAGTTGATTGGATACATCCTTCAGGTATTTCTCTTCAGTTTTTTCGTGCTGCCAGTGTGCCGCAGTGTGTCCCCGCCTTCTTAAACAAAGTGTGTACTTAGTTGATTTTGTGAGCTGATTCGATTTTGGTCTAATAAAATTTTGTTCGTTACGACAGATTTAATTCAATTCTATCCGTCCATTAAAGTGATATTATCTTAGATAAGTTGTAAAGTTATATAGTCATATATTTATGTGATTAGTATGATAATTTTTAACTTCTCATGTAGCCCTTCTAGGCTTACTACTGGTCCCAAGCGCGAAAAAAAGGAAGGAGGGTTGGGCATGAAACCAGTCAGCAACCCCATCTTCTTGAAAACAACTTTGCTAGAAAAAAATTCACTAATCAGAATGATAATTTCTCATTCCTTGAGTTTACTTAACTCATTTCCCTGATATAGATTAGTATGTTTGGCATTAAGCGATGCTCTAAGTGTGAAGTCCAATGATATAACCCAGTTGCTATAACCAAAGTAGATAATACATTGTTCGAACCGATGAATTAGTGGTTGGAATCCGAATGCCCTAATCACTGTTTCACTCTACTTGACAAGATTCTCTCAATTATATGATGGAACTTATTTTCTTACAGAACAATGTATGTACAATTTAGCCAAAGTATATACTCATTGTTTTATTGTACTATACGTTCACTGCAAGTTTATGGATATAAAGCAGATAATCAACTTTGAGATGAAATGAAATTCATTCTGTCTTGTCAATTAGTTTATTCTTGTTTCTTTCGTGAAAAGGAAATTACTTAATTACACCTGTTACTCCTAATGGAGCATAGGCCACAGACCAGCATTCTCCAACCCACTCTGTCCTCCGCCTTCCTTTCCAATTCCATTCAATTCTTGTTCATTTTTCTCATGTCTATCTCCATTTCACGGTGTAATGTGTTCTTTGGTCCTCCTCTTTTCCTTTGGCCTTGAGGATTCCATATGAGGGATTGCCATGTAACACAGTTGTATATGTTCCTCAATGTGTGTCCTATCCACTTCCAGTGCTTCTTCCTGATTTCTTATTCCATTGGAATCTGGATTGTTCTCTCCAACAGTAGGTTGTTACTGATAGTATCTGGCCAACGGATCCAATGTATTTTGTGTAGACAGCTGTTAATAAACACTTCTATTTTCTGGATGATGGCTATTGTAGTTCTCCAAATTAAAGTACAGGTCCATACAGAAACATAACTTCATAGATGTTTGATGAAATCAACTTACATATATCATGAAAATTTTCTTAAATAGATATACTATACTCTTATTATCAAGAATTTATTATCACTAACACCAATGATACATATCTATGATGCTTACAAGTTAATCACGCCTTAGTTTTTGGTGATAATTAACTATTCTATCATTCATCCTAATCATCATCATCATCTCCATCGCCATCATCATCACATATTGTTATAATATAAAATATAAATAAAGAAAATTATCAGTTGAGACTCATTTGTATCTTTATGAATATCCTATAATGAAGTGTCCAATAGTTTTTATGTATCTACTTAAGTGAGATATCCGTTTTCTTAAAAGATTTATGTTTTTTTCTTGTTTATAAATATAACTAGTTACTTCTTTCTATATCTATGAATTCGTCAGACACCAACCCATTTGAGCTGATCAGACTTCCAAGATAATGAAGTTGTCGAAGTGTTCGACTTCTTCACACTCTATCCTTAGTTCAGGTGTTGACGCAGACCAGTCCTGAAGCAACAACTTCCATTTCGAGAGGGGGGAGAGGCGCCTCACAAAAATTCTGGTATTGTTGCTCAGTGCTATCAAAAGACTCTGCATTTTATCAGCGTGTTCACATTCAATTGATACAAACTACTACTGTCGACGTTAGTAGCACACATCATACTAGACCATTGAACTGACATCCAAGGATGTTAATGTTTAACTTTAACCAATCCACGAAGTCGCCAGACCATCTTTCATTGTTTGAAATAGATACCTGTCTCTAACCGACACGGATTACCTTCACAAGTCACACCTTTGTTATGACTTGGGACCGCCGATTAGAGGACAGTGACTTATTGATCGGATCGAGGACGCGTAAAACGCGTATGAGCAGCCTAGAGTTCTGATTGGCCCTGCTTCCTACCTAACCCAGCCAGTTAATTCCAGAATGCCGATCTCAGCCGCTGCAATATGAATCATTATATTTCAAATATACTAAGTTTATATATCAATCAAACAGACCACATAGTACCAATAAAGTAGGAAACAACATTTGTACAAGAATTAGCCAGATATGTCTATTAATGAGGGAGGTAGTAATTAATATACTGGATATAACTCAAGAATGGTAAATCGTATAATAACAGTTTATGGGTCAACATAAAGCTTATAATAAGTGGAATATGAATATGCATAGTTTAGATACTTAATAATTATACAATAGAAATATACGTTTAGTATTGGTCCATCAATAGATCCCAAGTTACCATTTATTATATTCCTCGAGTTCTAACAACTTTCTCATTAGAATTGCAGGAACTACCTCCCTTAGCTAGTCACTAATGCCGGCTCAGTGATCTAGTGGTTAAGTGCTCACGCGCGAAACCAGTAGGTCCTAGATTCGAATCTCGCAGAGGGTGAGGTCATGGATGTGTACTCCTGAAGAGTCCCACAATAGGACGAAAGGGTCATCCAGTGCTTCTAGGTTTTCCATGATGGTCTAGCTTCAATGGACTCATGATCTTAACCATTGAAATTACTAAAATCTTCACAAAACCCATCTGATATTAAATGATCATTATCAATACTAGAATGAAACGGTCATCTAGTAATTCCAGGATTTTTTTGATAGTAATCTAACATTGATCCATTCATAATCTCAATATCAGATTCAACTATATTTAATTATTTCCCTTATTATATATATATATATATATATATATATATATATATATATAGTATGTCTGTGTGTGTGGGGGGGATGTTAGCAACTAACAATTGGCTTCTAACATTTTAATTCCTTATTTATTACTTCAGGCTATTTATAAAAGAGAATAGAAAGTTAACAAAATAGAATAATAAAATTTATTGTATACTATAAATCTTGTTATTTTTGTTGTTGTTTTCTATTCTTTACTTTTTTTCTTTCTATTCTTTATTCATATCATTCTTTGATGTCATTATTCTCTCTTTCTTTATTTCTTTTTTGTTTTCTTTTTTCTTTCTCTTTTTTGTTTTCTTTCTAAAATTTATTTAATGTGAAATAAATGAAATTATTAAAGAAGAAAAATAAGAAAATTAAAAAAAAGAAAACAAAGAAAAATAGTACGAGAGAGAGAGAGCGCGAGAGAGGGGGGATGAGAAGAAGAGAGGGGGGAGTGAGAGTAAAGAAAATACCAATATTTATGGATTTGTTTATTCAACTATTTAAATAGAATTAATTTTTGTTTATTTGTTTTTTATTGATTATCTATGATGATATCAGTTTTATCATTATATTTCCATAGAAATTTAATACAAATTAAGTATATAGTTTAGTTTACTGATTGAAACCATGAGTCCATTGAAGCTATAGACTACCATGGAAAATCTGGAAGTACAGTACGACCGTGTAGTCCTAGACATTAACACCGTTGAATGCCGGCTGGCTCAGTGGTCTAATTGGTTAATCGCCTTGCGCGAAACTGATAAGTCATGGGTTGGAATCTCGCGGGTGTGCAATCGTGGATGCGCACTGCCACTGAGGAGTCCCATACTAGGACGAAACGGCCATTCAGTGCTTCCAGGTTTTCCATAATGGTCTGGCTTCAACTGACTCATGATTTCAATCAGTGAAATTTCTAAAATCTCCAGAAAACCCCTTCTGATATACAGTTTATTATTGTGAATAACATTTGAATTAATTTTTGTATTGTTTTGTATACTACTTATATTAATAGGTATAAGTAGTATATAACATTAATCAGAAATGAAATGTTTGATAGTAGAAGATAGAATTAAAAAGAATAAGAATGTAAACAGAGAGTAATTGTAATAACAACAGGAATGGATAACCAATGAGATGTGCAAAATATAAATTCACAAACTGCAATCATGAGTCAATTGAAGGTAGATCACCATGGAAAACTTGGAAGCACTGGACAGCCGTTTCGTTCTATTGTGAGACTCCTCAGCAGTGCGCGTCCACGATCCCGCATCCCGCAACATTCAAACCCAGGACCTATCAGTCTCGTACTAGGCGCCTAATCAACTAGACCACTGAGCCGGCCGTAATCCAACGGTGTTAATTTTTAACTTCAACCAATCCACAAAGTTGCGCCACCGTACACCATTGTCTTCAGTGAGTTGATATCTCACAAAAGATCTGGTTGAACTCTACTGGTCACGGTTTTTCACCAGAACTCCAGGAAATGCCTCTTGAGATCAGTCACTAGTGAGCAGATGATTATTATCAGAAGGGGTTTGTGAAGATTTTAGAAATTTCACAGATTGAAATCATGAGTATATAATATAATTGATGGAAGATATACAAATGAAGTATTTAATGTATGATTTTGATATTTCACGAAAGAACAAAAGAATAATACCTTGAATTCCAGCCACAAAAACCCCTTTTGATAATTAAAGATGAGTTTATGTGAGCAAAACAACCTTTGTATTAGTAGTAATGTGTAGTGAACAAAAACTCACATGGGCAAAACCAGGCAATCCACTTTGATTAAGGTTACATAATGCTGACATGTTAGCATAAGTGGCATACACCGTATATATGTATATAGGTAGAATTACAAGAGAAATCTTAAACTATCGCCTTATTCATCTTTTATGACTTTCATGAGTATATGCAACTCGTAATCGTAGATGTTAAACTAGTTTCACATGGATTAAGACTTTTCTCAACTAATGACTCTTGGTTTAGCCTCTAACAGACGAAAAGAATGAATGAATGTATATGCCTCTCAATGAGATTTATGTTTTTAAAAGCATCACTTAAAGTCTATAACTATAAATTATGATTATCGTATGAAGTGAGACTGGAAAGTTAGCAATTTCTCAACATAACATAGAATAACAATCGACAACCATATTGTTGTGACTTTTTGTCTATTAAAATACCATGTGATTGATTCAACAATCAGAATACGACTTATATGATCGTAGCACAGGTAAAAACAATGACATTCGGCCGGTATGAACAGCCTAGCCTCCTTATTAGTCTTTCTTCCTGCCTAGCCCTTCCAGTTGAGTCCAGAACACTATTGCCAGCTTTCACTATGCGAATCATTTATTTCAAATATACTGGGTTTATATTACCAGCCAAACAGACTGTATCACACCATAAAGTAGTAAATAATATTTGTACAACATCTAGCCAAAAGTGGCTGTGATTTTGGAAGAATTTAATCAATATGCACTGCGTATACTTAAGAATAGTAAATCGTATAGTAATAGTCTAAGTCAAAATGAAGCTCATCATAAAACAAATATAGATATACATAATCCAGTTACTGAACAGGTATAGAATATGTGTACCATATTAGTCCATGAATAGTTGTGAGAAGTTACCCGTAATTTAATCTTCGCTAGGATATAACATACATAAACTGAGATTACACGTTGGTCAGATCATCTCAAACATTCCTCCAATATTTTCTTATGTTATATTAGTCCGCTCTCCCTCTCCAAATGCTCTCACATGGCCACACCTATATATAGCCTCTGCCAGGGAAGTCCTACTCATTGCCTTCTCGTGGTATTACTGTTATTTACGAAATTGAGAGGATGAATAGAGAATGTCCAGTGCTGTAACCGGGTTGGTGGACCCTGATTCCAAACCGATGGTGCACATTGGCTCCAATATTCTGAAGGAACAAATGGCGTATGAAACAATTATTAGTCACCGGCTACCATGTGACTGCATCGCCTTATGATGCTCCACTGCTTTGTGGATCAGACCTTCAGGTCAAAGGCTTCGAGTGTGTCCCTCTAAGAAAACCACCCACTTCGATTTGGGCACATGGACAGTATCACAGCGCTCATACATATCAAATGAGATTTGTGTAGCGCATATGTATTTGGTGCCTCCTTGTATCAATATCTATGTGCTAAAATCAATAAATAATATCAATACATGTATTCAAAATGTCAACGATTAAAAGTAACAAGATTCGTAATTATCCTTAGCCTCATTTTAAAAAAAAAAATTAAATTTTATCAGAAATAGGGTTTTGTGAAGATTTTAATCATTTAATCACTGAATTCATGAGTTAAATGTTGATTGGAGATAGTTGACAGGAAACCCTTGACCCGAGTTTCGTGCTACTTGACACTCATCATCACCAAAGTGTACCTGTACTCTTAAGGGAACTGATGCTCCTTGAATTCAAAAGTCTACAAAAAACTAGATCATCATGATAAACATAAAATCTAAAGGTTCTATGTTCGAATTTCACTAACGAGATCAATGAATACTTACTGTTAAACACTTCTATATGAGAACGAAACAATCAAGCATTCCAATAATAGTCTATCTTCAATTGACTTATGAATTGAACAATTAAAAAAAATTCATTTTTCTATTTAATAATAAATTGCGTGATGATAAAATAAAACGTGTTAAATTAATATAAAAAAAAGAAGAAAAGGAAAAAAAGGAAACAGGAAGAACCAGAAAAAAAGTTTCAAAAAAAGGAAGAAAAGAAAAGAAAAGAAAGAAAAAAAAGCAGAAAAAAACATGAAGGTGAATAGATGAACAAGGTCAATCAAAGTTTGTTTGTTTTTTCTTTCTAGAACTATGTCTTATTTCGATAATCAACTCAATTGACCTTTCATTGACCTACATTTTTCTTCTTCTTCTTCTTTTTCTTTATTTTCTTCTTTATTTTCTGATTGCATTTTAATCAGGTATGATATAGACGCACACACAGAGAGAGAGGGAGAGAAAGGGAGATGGAAATAAGTGTTGATTTAAATTTTTATGCTTAATCATGCATGACAACATATATACAGAGGGGGGGGAATATTGTTTTTCTTTTCATCTTTTTTTCTCTTTGATGATTTTCTTTTTTTTCTTTTTTTCTTAAAAAAAAAGAATAAAGAAATTGATAAAGAAGGATTTGATAAGATATCACGTTGATGAATTGGTTTCTATATGAAATACTTAGTGAACTATTGAATAATTCAATTCACTTTGTTCCTATGTCACATATATTATATATCACCTTCATGTCATGATTATACTGTAATTATAATCAAACTATTCAAATGATTTAAATGTTCCATTACATATTAAATTGATTACTGATGTGGAACTACTAGTATCAAAGTCACAATTGTGTTAATAAGAATAATAGATGAAACATTTATGATTTCCTAATGAACTAATCATAAATAAAGTCATGGATACATAAATATGTGTAGTTATCAGGATTGGATGGTGAATGTTGGTGGATGGCTTATTCTACTCGATCAGGTGTAGCAGGCATAATTATGTAAGCAGGTAAGTCAGTCAGTCAGTAAGTAAGTCAGTAAGCAAGTAGATAAGTAAGTATATATATGTATGTAGTTATCAAGGTTGGATGGGGAATGTTGGTGAGTGGCTTATTCTACTCGATCAGGTATAATAGACGTAATTAGGTTAGTAGTTAAGTAAGTAATTATGTAGGTAAGTGAGTAAGTAAGCAAGTAGATAAGTAAGTATATATATGTATGTAGTTATCAAGGTTGGATGGAGAATGTTGGTGGGTGGCTTATTCTACTCGATCAGGTATAGTAGACGTAATTAAGTTAGTAGTTAAGTAAGTAATTATGTAGGTAAGTGAGTAAGTAAGCAAGTAGATAAGTAAGTATATATATGTATGTAGTTATCAAGGTTGGATGGAGAATGTTGGTCGATGGCCTATTCTACTCGATGAAGTGTAGCAGACGTAATTATGTAAGCAGGTAAGTCAGTCAGTCAGTAAGTAAGTCAGTAAGCAAGTAGATAAGTAAGTATATATATGTATGTAGTTATCAAGGTTGGATGGAGAATGTTGGTGGATGGCCTATTCTACTCGATGAAGTGTAGCAGACGTAATTATGTAAGCAGGTAAGTCAGTCAGTCAGTAAGTAAGTCAGTAAGCAAGTAGATAAGTAAGTATATATATGTATGTAGTTATCAAGGTTGGATGGAGAATGTTGGTGGGTGGCTTATTCTACTCGATCAGGTATAGTAGACGTAATTAAGTTAGTAGTTAAGTAAGTAATTATGTAGGTAAGTGAGTAAGTAAGCAAGTAGATAAGTAAGTATATATATGTATGTAGTTATCAAGGTTGGATGGAGAATGTTGGTGGGTGGCCTATTCTAATCGATGTGGTGTAGCAGGCGTAAGGAAGTCATATAAGTAGTTATGCTTGATTTATTCTGTTATTCGGTAATTTATTATTTTATTACGTAACTGAATTCTAACAGTGATATATATATATATATATATATATATATATATATTACAGATGAACAGATAGTATACTTCATTTTAATTTTTTATATCATTCGGTCAATTGATGTAAACCAATTATGAATTTTATCAATACAAACGATTAGATTTTTGAATGCAGATATGATATTCATAGACAAACTTACTTAGGCCTGTTACCCCTCATGGAGCATAGTCAGACAATCAGTATTCTCCAACCCACTCTCTCCTAAGTCTTCCTTTCTATTCAAATGTTGTTCATTCTTCTCATATATATCTCCATTACACGGCGTGATTTGTTCTTTGGCGTTGAGGATTCGATGTGAGGGATGGTCTTATGACGCAGTTGGGTACTTTCCTCATTGTGTGTCCTATTCACTTCCAGCGCTTCTTCCTGATTTCTTCCTCCGTTGGGATCTGATTTGTTCTCTATCATAGTAGGTTATTGCTGATAACGTCTGGCCGACGGATTCGAAGTTTTTTTTGGAGACAAGTATTAATAAACATCCGCAATCTCGCTCGCAGAATTCAAATCCTGAGAGCGACATCGTGAATGTGCACTAATGAGGAGTCCCACAATAGGACGAAACGGCCATCCAGTGCTTACAGGTTTTCAATGGTGGTCTAACATCAATTGGTTCATGATCTCAACCAAAAACTTAACAATCTCCACAGCCCCTAAACTGATATTAATAAACACGTATCTTCTGGATGATGGCTTTCGTAGTTCTCCAAGTTCCCGCTCCATACAGTAGAACTGTCTTAACATTTGTATTGAAAATCCTGACCTTGGTGTTGATTGACAGACAGTTGTTTTGAGTTATAGATGTCCTTCACTTGTAGATATTATTAGATGAAATATAAACCATATTGGTTAGATGATGGTTGGAGGTAGTCAACAGGAAACCCTGGACCCGGGTTTCGTGCTACTTGGCACTCGTCATCAGCAAGGTGTACCTGTAATCTTGAGGGAACTGGTGCTTCCTGGCGGACTCGACCTCGTATCACCCAGCTTCACAGTCAGAGACATTACCACTGAGCTATCCGAGCCACGACCGACCTCCTGTAGGACTGAGATGTAATCACAATATATAGTGCCCGCAGTGTCGAGTCACCTAGACTGGTGGCCATATTGCAACATGATCGATAGCATTCGATCTGCAATAATAAGGACTAGACACGCATGACACTGATCGCCACCCAGTGATCAATCAATTGTGACCATATTGGTTAATTGTTTCTTTCAAAACTGAGATTTAAAAGTAAATTGTAAAAATGCATACATATCGTTTTATTTATTATCTCAAAGAGAGTAAACTCAAATTAATAAAAAGAGACATTATTAAAGTCGAATCCTCTCTGTCCATCGATGGTGCTATCCAAGTACATGAAGCTTTTCAGATCTTCCAGAGCTTCTCCATCAAGTGTCAGTGGGTTGGTGTTATTCGTGTTGTATTTGAAGACCTTGCTGTCCCACACTCACGACTTTGCAGTATGAATTCCGTATGAATTCCGAATGATGTTGACGATTTTCTCAGGTACACCATAGTGTCAAAGAAATTTTCATAACGTTCTCCTATCCACATTGTCAAATATTTTTGCATAGTCAATGAATTAAATGTATGGTGACAAGTTCCATTCCATTGATTGTTCAACGATGATCCGTAGTGAAACAATTTGGCCTGTGCACGACGAAGTCTGACATGTTGATCTCGAAGCTGGACATCTACTGAATCTTTCATCCAGTTCAGCAACACTGTTCAGAACTTTTCCTGGTACCGATATTGGCTTGATGCCTCTGCAGCTGAGTTCTTGCACTCGTTGAGATCTCTCATTGGTATTTTGATCAGTTGTTCTTTTTTTTAGTTTGTCGGCACTTTTTCTTCCTCCCAAATCTTTCTGAATTTAATGTGGAGCATCTTTGCAGTTACTTTTATGTCTTACTTCAGTGCTTCGACTGATACACTGTCAGGTACTACTGCTTTCTCACTCTTGATTTGTCTGTTGGTCATCCTGGTTTCTCCGATCGTTGGTAGAGCGACATCTATAGGTAGGTCCGTGGGTACTTCTTCGATGTTCGGCGGATTCAATGGAGCTAGTTTATTCAACAGTTACCCAAATATTCTACTCATCTGTTCCTCTGTTCTTGAATCTCGGTGATTGTCTTGCTTTCTTTGTCCGTGACTGGTCACTTTCGTTTGCTATATTGCCCTGGTAGTCTCTTTGTTCTGTTATACAGTTGTCTCATATTTCCTTCTCTTGAAGCTTTTTCCGCTGTCCTTGCTAGCTCTTCCACGTATTTCTGCTTGTCGGCTTTAATGCTTCTCGTTACTTATTTGATTGTCTCTATGTATTCGGACTTTCTCTGTTCTTATTCGGATGTTGTTAATTGTTGTCCTCTTGTTCTTCCTCTCTTTAAGCTTGTTCAGGGTTTACATAGGGATCCATTCCTTATGATGATGCTTCTTGCGGCCCAGCACCTCCTGACACGTTGAAGTTAATGCTTCTTTGATTATTTTCCAATTGTCCTCCATGGTGGTTTCTTCTTTCAGTAGATCCTGTAAGGCTTGGAACCGGTTGTCGAAAGTTATCTTGAATTTCTTTGAGTTTGCTAGTACCTTGTAGGAAGGCTCTATTGAACCTTTGTAATGCTTTTTCCCAAGTTGTCCAGTGTTTCTTTAGATTCAGTTTCATCTTGGTGGTCTAAAGCTATGCCATTTACTCTCCTGGTTCTCACATCTTCCATTGTCCTTCTGAATGTTTTATTAATATAAATATGATCCATCTAGTTCTCCGTGGTGTAACCCGGTGAGACCCACGTAGCTTTGTGTATACGTTTGTGTGTTAATATTGTGCCGTCTATAACCATTTTATTGAATGTACGTTTGCGAATCTCTCGTTATTCTCGTTCTTTCTCCCAGTCCTTGTCGTGCCACGATATCTTTATACCCGGTGTTGTCCATTCCGACTTTAGCGTTCAGATCTCCCATCAGGATGGTGAGGTCCTTTCCTTGGCACTTCTCCTCTCATAGAACTGATCTTTATCGTCATCGTTGCTATCATTGGTGGGTGCATGGCACTAGATAGAATTCATTGTGATCCCCTTCATTGTTTTTGAAGGATGCTTTGACAATGCTAGATTCCTGAGATTCCTATCCTATAAGTGCAATTTGTGCTTCTTTCAATGGCATCAGAGCAACTGCTTGAGTGTGTGGAGCATTCTCCCCTTCGTGACCGGTGTACAGTAGCATCTCTCTCGTACCTAGCCTTTATTATCCAGTTTGGATAAAATGAGTTTCGCTGATTTTGTGAACCACTAAGTTGTATCCCCTCATTTTCGTTTCTATTTGATTGCTTCTTCCGGTCTCCCACAAGGTTCAGACGTTCCATATACCTATAAAAATTGTTGCTCTGGTTGTTAGAAGGAGCATCAACCTCACGACTTCCGAAGTATCTTGACTCACATCCTGAGACATCATAATTCTTCGTCCAACTCTTATGACAGAGTTTAAATCGTTCAATTTTTTTTCTACAAGATAGGATTTCTGACCACCCCATGACCAACCCTCCTCCTTTACCGGAACTCGGAATCGGTAATAACTTTCGAAGAGCTACAGGCATAGTTCATGATTACTAACAGTGTTGCATTTCTAATAATTATTTACTTACGCCTGTGACTCCTAATGGAGCATAGGTCGCCGACCAGCATTCTCCAATCCACTCCGTCCTCCACGATCTTTTCTGGTTCCATTCTATTCTTGTTCATTTTATTCATGTCTATCTCCAAGTTGATGTAGAGTGATGAATTCTATTCAATTGAATATCCCACAATGATCCGTAGAGTTGCGATTTGGTCTGTACACGATCTATTCTTACGGAATCCTGTCTATTGGTCTTGAAGTTGGGCATCTACACACTTCTTCATCCTGTCTAACAATACCTTGTTGAAGATTTTTCCCAATATTGAAAGAAGAGTGATGCTCCTGTAGTTATCACAGTTGATGAGATCTCCTTTCTTTGATCAAAAGTTCTAATCATTATTCAAATCATAATAATAATAAACATTGATGAATACTTAAACATATAAAAACCTTATTCTATTTATTTTCATTCAATAAATAATAAACACATTCTTATTTACTTTTCATTCTTCTCACATTACTTATTGAATTAGTAGAACATCTGTTGACAAAAATTGTTTGTTTGTTTATTTTGTGTATCCATTAATAAAGTCAGTAATTAGTTGTTCTATTTAGTCACATATGGTAATGTTCAAATGATAATAACATTTTAATAAACTACTTATAACATGCCCTTAAATGCCCTGGTATGGCCAAGATTGAGAAGAGTCACCTCTCCAACTTCAAATATTCTCATATGGACATGTGCATACAATCACTACCAGGGAAGTTCTAATTACTGCCTTCTAGTGGCATTACTATTGTTGACGAAATTGAGAAAACGGAAAGCGAATGTCTGACGTTTTAAATGGGTTAATAGATATATAGAGGATCCATCTAGTCGGTCTAAGCTAGATCACCATTGAAAACCTGAAACTACTGAACGGCTGTTTTGTCCTTGTATGAGACACGTCAGAAATGCGCATCCGAGATCCTATATGTGGGACTTGAATCGAAGATCTTCGGTCTCATGTGCAAACGTTCAACCTGTAGACTACTGAGCTGACATTCTATAGCTTAATGTCTAACTTTCATTGACCCATGATTTTGCACAATCATTTATCCATTGTCTGAGATAGATACCTGTCTGTGCGTGGCAAAGATTGAACCGTACTGATCACGGCTTCTTGGTAGAACGTCATGGAAAACACAAATAACAACAAAATTCATGCTTCAGTAAAACAATTCCACTTATCATATAAACAGTAACATCATATCCCATTGTGTTTATCAATTTACATGTGAATGTTGTAGCTAAAAGACACAACTATATATAAACAGATACAAAGAAACAATGATCAAAATACAAATCAATGTAGTTTAATAGACGAGACTCTAATTTATGGACGAACTAATCAGAATAAAGATAATGGCTTTTGGATTTTGGCCCGAAATTCACTCAACCATTTGGTCAAACAGCGTTTTAGCTGATGTCAGTTCGTGATAAAAACCTCCTAAATCTAATTTCTAACTCTAACTATCAAACATGAATCATAATTCTTATTCTTCAAACTGCTTTACAAACCTTATTTAGCCCTAGGAAGTAGGTAGACCTTCTCAAATTCACTTTGGCATCACTCAAAAGTTGTCTATAAATCATAGTTTCATCGTCATTTTTATCCTGTTAACATTTCCTTAACATGGTCATTACGAATGAGATTAAGCAAGAAAACAATCTTTGTATTCGTTGTTAAATCAAAATCATAAAGTACCTTAGTAAATTATGAAAATCATACATGAAATACAATAATTGAACATCTTCCTTCAATTGTCCTGTATATGCTTTATGATTCTTCTAGTCTTGGTGTTATTACAATTGCTCTCTGTTCCTCTTCCTGTTCTCTTCAATTCAATATTCTGCTGACAGGTATTCCACTTCCGACTGCATCTACGTACTACTTATATCTGTCAGCATAAGTAGTATACACTACAACAGTGGTGTGAGTGATCGTAGTATTGTTAGTAGTAATTTGAGTAGTTGCGATACTGACTGTGTGTATAGTCTTGGAAGTATAATGAACGAGGACACCAATGGGGACAATAGGATATATTTCAACATAAAATTACAGAATCTCAGTAAAATCTGAGAATCATACAATAAATACTTCATTTGCAAAAATATCCATCATTTGTCTCACACTTTATTATTACTTTGTTTCTACACTAATCATTCTCTCTTCTCATCTTCATCCCTTCGAACTTCTTAACTTTCTGCCGCAAAATATTTGATTTTCATTAATGATACATACTACTTATATCTCTGTCGACATCAGTAGAACACATCACAGTAGTAGTGAAGTGAACAAGAATACCAGTGGGAACAATAGATTGTATTTGACACATTACAGGACTTGTTAATAAAATCTAAATACGTAATTCGCAAAATGTCCATCAGTTGTCTCATAATGACTCAGACTTCATTGTTCTTGCATTTTCATACAAATTGTATTCTGTTTCCATTCTTTACTGTTCGATCCCCTTGTCTCTCTCCTGTCAGACCTTCACTACTACTTACGTCAATATAAGTAGCACACATCACAGTAGTACTAGTATTAGTATAAGTAATTCATTTTTTAAGGCGAATGGTTAACATTTAAGCTGTTCTTGTGTATTCAAAACATAAATAGTACTTTCCACTGGTTGAAATCATGAGTCAATTGAAGCTAGACCACCATGGAAAACCTGGAAGCACTGGACAGCCGTTTCGTCCTGGTATGGGACTCTTTAGCAGTGCGCATTCACGATCCGGCACCCCGCGACATTCGAACCCAGGACCTATCAGTCTCGCACTAGGCGCTTAACCAATTAGACCACTGAGCCAGCCGTAATCCAACGGTGTTAATTTCTAACTTCAACCAATCCACAAAGTTGCGCCACCGTACACCATTGTCTTCAGTGAGTTCCTATCTCACAACAGACCTGGTTGAACTTCACTGGAAACGACTTCTCACTAGAATTCCAGGAGTGTCTCCTAAAGTCAGTCTAGCTTCAAATGACTCATGATTTCAACCAGCGAAATTTCTAAAAAATCTCCACAAAATCCATTCTGATAATAATAGTACTTTTACTCATAAACATACCCTAGTAATATTGATTTGTTTTCTCAAGGTCATTGTAAGTAATATGTTGCCATATTGTTATTTATCGTTTATTTTTTTTAATGTTTTCACTTGTTTTGATTCGACTATTTTGTTGCTTACATCATAAATATATATTTACTTAGTTAATCTATAGAGACTCATTACTCTATAATAATAAATGAGACAATTATGATCAATATGATAAGGATAACTTCCAATCTTGTAGTTGAACGACAATGATAGTCATTGAAAAGAAAACAGTTATCATCGATAGTAGTCATATGCTTGATCATTCAAAAAATTGAAGGCCTTTCATGCATGCACGATGCCGACTAATGGTATATATGCTGAATATCTTCTATAGTATTGATTTTGATGAATGTTATTTATGTATTTGAACATATAAATATTGATATAAAGTGGCATCGAATACATATGCGCCATGCAAAAGTCACTTGATTTGTGTGAGGGCTGTGATACTGACCGGGTGCGCAAATTAAAGCAGGTAGTTTTACTAGGGTGGCATACTCGGATCTTTCGACCAAAAGGTCTAATCCACAAGGAAGTGAAGCAACGTAAGTAGATGCAGTCTTATAGAAGCCGGTGGTCAACAATTGATTGATACGCCATTTTTTGTTTCAGGATCCTGGAGCCCATGTGTACCAATGGTTTCTAATCAGGGTATTTCAACTCCCCTAAGTGAATCATCTATATCCATCATCAACCCATTTTAAACGCCAGACATTCGTTTTCATCCTTTCAATTTCGTAAACAATAGTAATGCTGCGAGAAGTCAGTGATTAGGATTACACTCTCAATAATCCAGTCCATAAATCACGTGTTTACATAATTAAAAAAATTAAACCCGAAAAAATCTCATTTGACACCATAATTTGTAATGTGGTGTGTGCTACTGATGTCGACCGATATAAGTAGTATGTATCATGAATCGACAGTGAAGTGTCTGGCACCAAAAGATTAAGAAGATCAAAGAAAAAAGAACGAGAACAATGAATGATCAGTGTAGAAATAAAGGAACAATGAAGTCTGAGACGATTGATTGACATTTTGCAAATGAATTATTTACTGTATGGTTCTCAGATTTTACTAAAAGATTTTGTAATTTTATATTTTATTGTCCTCACTTGTATTCTCGTTCACTACAGTATCATGTAGGCGGCTAAACTGACTGATAAGTTTATTGTTAACTAATCTTTATTAATTTCAATGGTTAAAATCATGAGTCAGTTGAAGCTAGATCACTATGGAAAACCTGGAAGCACTAAACGGCCATTTCGTCCTACTGTGGGACTTCTCAGCAGTGAGCACCCATGACCTCGCCCCCTGCGAGATTCGAACCCAGGACCTACTGGTCCCGCCCTCATACCTCTACCAGCACTCAAGATCACTGTTAAGTGACTGGTTGACTAAAATCTTTGTAAGAAAAGATAAACATTCCATAGATTTACCCATTAACCATGTTGAGTAGAGACAGATATCTACTCAGTACAATAGGAGATGGTCGGACAATTTCTTGGATTAGTTGAAGTTTAGAAATTAAGCATTTGTACGCAGGACCGAAAGCCCTGGGTTCGAATCCCGCAAGCGGGATTGTGGATGCGCACTGCTGAGGAGTCCCACAATAGAACGAAACAACCGTCCAGTGCTTTCAGGTTGTCAATGGTGGTCCAACATTGATGCATTCATGATATTAATCTAAATAACTGAAACTTGTTATATGTTAGTCAGAAACTGTTTGAAAAATAATTTGATTTTAGAGCTGAACAAACATATTATAGCTGTCTTAACCATATATATCTGTATTTTAATGAATTAGACTATTACACAAGGTCATATAAGCTTCAAAGCAGTTGCTGATAAAGTTTGACAATTAGGACAAATTTGAGTGATTGGTGAATGACCTTAAGAAAAATTTCCATTCCATTTAACCAATCAAAAAATATGTAACGTGATTAAGTTATTATACAAGCAGTGTAAATTACTTACTTACTTACTTACGCTTGTAACACCTCGCCGAGGAGCATAGGCCGAATATCAGCATTCTCCATCCAACCCTGACCTGGGCAATTCTTTCTAGCCCTTTCCAGTTGCTATTGATCCTCTTCATGTGTGCTTCCAATTCTCGACGTAGAATATTCTTTGACCATCTTCTTTTCCGTTTCCCTTCAGGATTTCAATTTAGCACTTCTCTAGCGACATAGTTTGATGATTTCCTCAATGTGTGTTCTATCCATTTCCAATGTCTTCTCCTAATTTCCTCTTCATCTGAAAGCTGGTTTGTTCTCTCTCACAGTAGGCTATTGCTGATGATATCATATCAACGGATATTGAGTAGCTTGTGTAGAAAACTCTTGTCCTTTAATTATGATGGTTGTTGGAGTTCTTCACGTTTCGGTTCCTCAAAGTGTAAATTACAGAATGTATAATCCTTTTTATATTATTAATAAATGTTTTCAGATTGTTATCAGAAGGGGGTTTTGTGGAGAATTTAGTTATTTTAATTGTTGAGATCATGAGCCAATTGAAATTAGACCACCAAGGAAAACTCGGAAGCACTGGACGGCGATTTCATCCTACTGTGGGACTCCTCTGTGGTACTCATTGACAATCCCGCCTCGTGAGATTCGAACTCAGGATGAAACGACCGTCCAGTGCTTCCAGGTTTTCCATAGTGGTTTAGCTTCAGTTGATTCATGATCTCAACCATTGAAATTACTACAATCTCCACAATACCCCTTCTGATACTAAACGTTCATTTAGTCCTGATTAGTAGGTTGACATTCACAAGATCACTTTAGTATCACATCTATTTTCTCAGGAGTTTTTATATACTCATTATTCATTACCTAAACAACTTAAAACATTTTTTTAATATATTTTTGCTACATACGATCATACAAGCCCAAACTTTCTGAAGACTTCTGTCTTTCATAATTACACATTACATTGATAGAATATTTTATCTTGTATCCTTAATCTATTTCACACTCATCATCAACATCCAAGCATCATCATCATCATCCAAAGCATCATCATCATCATCATCATCCAAAGCATCATCAACATCCAAAGCATCATCATCATCATCCAAAGCATCATCATCATCAAAAGCATCATCATCATCATCATCATCCAAAGCATCAACATCATCCAAAGCATCATCATCATCATCCAAAGGATCATCATCATCAAAAGCATCATCATCATCAACATCATCCAAAGCATCATCATCATCATCATCCAAATCATCATCATCATCCAAAGCAGTGATAAATAGTAATGAAAGAGATAGTATCATCATCATCATCTTAGATATGTAATACACTATAACTCTAAAGTTGTTATCATCAACCTCATTGAACTTAACCTAGTAACTTACTAAAATGATCTTAATTGATAAACTAAATTGATATTCCACTAAAATGTAAATATATAAATGTTATATTTAGTTTTTATTAACAAAGATAGATAGTGATTAGCAGTGGAATTTAGGAATCCATGCGTTTCGTCCTATTTCAGATTCGTCAGTTGAATCTACCTACAGTCCTAAATAACAATGGGAAGATACAAGTATATATATATAACTCTAATAATCTCAATCTGCATGATCTTATTCTATAGTTTTTGTTTCGTTATCAGATCACTAATCCTGTCAGCTTTGAATTCCATTTCATTTTATCAATAAACTAACTGTCTTTATTCACCTCTCTTCTCCCTTCTTCTTCTTCTTCTTCTTCTTCTTCTTCTTCTTCTTCTTCTTCTTCTGCTATTTTACTGACATGGTCAAATTGACGTGACCTTTTTCTCTCTGTATTTAATGGGAGATAAAAACAAAGTTCATTTTCTCTTTCGAATTATTAACGATTAATTCATGGAGTAAATAACTAGTAAAATAACAGTTTATCAAAGAAATTAATGCCATGGTAACAATGACTTGATAATAAATCGATAGAAGTTGTAAATGGAAAGTATTGAATGATTATGTTGTAAAGATATCTCCCCATCTTGTTCTAAATACTTTAGATTCAATCTTTAATGAGATTATGAACATCTAGCATTGAGATATGTCATATTAGAATGAGATATGTATAGTCCTCTCCTGTTTATAATAGATTTCCAGGTGAGATCAGTCATTGATATAAACTGATGTACCGTATCTGGTACTTGAACGTTGACACTTTGTATAATGTATAATGAACATGTATTTTGATCTTGTAGACAATCACATATTTTAGTATTTTAACAGTTAAAGTCACAAATCATTCCAAACTAGACCATCACTGAAAAGTCTGATACTGAGACGAAACGACCATCTAATGATTTCAGGTTTTAAATGGTAGTTTAGTTTAGATTGACTCATGAATCTAATTGTTAAGATCATATATTTTTTTCCATTGGTATTCTATTCTTGACTAGCGTTATATACTACTTATATCGGTATTAGTAGCATACACTACAATGTCACCTTTGTTAGGATGTGCAGAAAAATATACCAATATTTATCATGTTAATTCTGATGGTGGCCTTGGACTTTAAATGTACACTCCCTATTAATCAGTATTTAATCCACTTGTTAAATATTGTACAAATGTTGTTTTCTATTTTTATGGTACGATGTGGTCTGTTTGGTTGGTATATAAACAGAGTATGTTTGAAATATAACGATTCATATCTCAGAGGCTGTGACTTGTGTTCTGGACTCAACTGGCTAAGCTAGACAGGGAAGTGAGACCAATCGAGACTCCAGACCGTCCATACGTGTTTTCCGTGTCACTGAAGCGATTGATAAAACGCTTGACTCTAATCTGCAGTCACACGTCACAACAGGTAGTTTAGTTTAGATCGACTCATGAATCGAATTGTTGAGATCATATATTTATTTCATTGGTATGGTAACTTAAATCTATTCGATTATTGACCATAGGTTTACGGGATTATTGAAATTTTATACTCCAACTTTTTATACACAAAAGATGATTTTACAAGTATTGTTAATTCATATTTACAGAAATTGTCATTAAGTCAGTGAAACTGTGGACAACTTTTGAGCGACGCTAAACTGACCTAAAGAGTGTCCATTTCATAACAAAGACTAGGGTGTGGGGATTAGAATTATGATTTACAGTTGATGAATAAGAATAGCAATTAGATTTCAGGGATTTTCATTACAAATTGACAACAACTATAATGCCAAAACTTTATTTAGTCAAATGGATAACTGAACTCTGCGCCCAAATCGTAGACCTTTTATCTTATACCTGATTGGTTCGTCTATAAATTATAATCTCGCCAACTAAGTCAATGACATTTGTACAATGATGCACCAGATATATATGCACCATACAAAATATTCGATTTGTGTGAGAACTGATGATAAATCTTATAATTGAACACTCATTGTTATATCTGGTCGTCATTAATTGTTATGTCGGAATCACTGATTACTTATACTTGTAAAACGAGGAACCACTTCCAATGACACCAAAGTTAGAACACAAAAACTGGTACAAATGAAGGTTTATTAGCCCCAAAACACCACGACGACGACGACGATGACTCTAGTATACACATTTTGATTAATAATTAGAACAGAAACTGTTATGTCCTTTGGGTTTGCCTACCCACTTTTGGTGCTGAGGATACCTATCTAATCCAGATTAAGATCTTGGCGCGATAGACTGACCGACCTTACCTTGAGGCTAGTATGCGTGAGTTCGAAATGGAGTAGAGAGAAGAAAACTATTCTATCACCTGATTGAATGACAAGCATGCAAATGAAAGAAGGCAAGACAACTGGAACACTACTCGATCTATTCCTGATATCCTGATTTCCCTGTTCACATCAGAATCACATACACATAAAATAGTCAATAGTTATAACAAATCACATGCTATATATCATTCTAAGCATAGTTCATATTCATTAAATACAAGAATATCGTCTATTATACAGAATAACATTACAGACAGGAAAACAGAAACAAACACTACATTGAATAATCACCATAAATTGAATTAAAAAACGGAAGTAATATTGAATAAAAGAATGTAATTTTAACTATTCATCCCATTATATCATCCCCCCTTTTTTATCTTTTGAAGACTCAAAGTTTAGTTGCTAACTTTAAATTATCCCCCCCCACGAAATAATATTACATCCTCATATTCCCAAGTTACAATTAATGTGATGACTTTATTTAAAGTATATTTCTTGCATTGAATAGAGAATCTACTAAAAGTGACTAGATAGTAAAGATGAACGACATCACATTTTTTGAATATCTCATTAGTAGTAGATAATAGATCGCTAGAATAATCAGCATCTATCAAAATTGCATTAGGTTTTTGACCATCATTTGATTCCACAGGTTGAAATCAAGAGTCAGCTGAAGCTAGACCACCACGGAAAACCTAAAAGCACTGGACGGCCGTCTCGTACTATTGTGGGACTCCTCAGCAGTGCGCATCCACAACCTCGCCCCCTGTGAGATTCGAACCCAGGACCTACTGGTTCCGCTCGTGAACACTTAACCACTAGACCACTGAGCCGGCTGGCATCCAACGGTGTTAATGTCTAACTTCAACTAATCCACAATAAGATGAAATGGCCTTCTAGTGCTTCTAGGTTTTCCATGGTAGTCTAGCTTCAACTGACTCATGATCTTAACCATTGAGATAGATAAAATGATCGAAATCCTTTTTTCTTTGAAGGATCTAACTTGGTTGACTATATTTCTTCAAAAGAAAGGAACTGTTAACGAACAAGTTTATACTACTCTTTGATGAATCAAACTCAATACATATATCAATTTGAATGTTAAATAGTTAACCAATACAGTTTCTCAATGATTAACATTATGTGTTACTTATATCAATATAAGTAGTATATAACATTAGTCAGGAATTAAATGTCCGGTGGCAAAAATGTTGATAAGATCTAAGAAGAAGAAGAAGAAGAAGAAGAAGAAGAAGAAGAAGAAGAAGAAGAAGAAGAAGAAGAAGAAGAAGAAGAAAGAATGAGAGCAGAAAGCAATTGGTATAGATATGCGAGAACGATGAAGTCTAAGACAATTCATGAACATTTATCAGATGATGTATTGAACTATAGTTTTTTCACCCTAATTCTTATTATTCGATATGTCTTGAGGATTGAGAGCTATATTCGTCTCTTAAACTATTCTGTAACCCACAAGCTAGAGCTATACAGCGACCTGGACAACGAGAGAGAAGACTCAAAGTACGCGAGAAGTAGTTTACTCCAAGGTTCATTTCAATACAGAAAATATAGGGTTTTTATAATATTTTAAATGTCCTTCATGGGTTGCTAGAACATTTTGGAATGCTACTAAACATAGTAGTAGTATAGCAATCAACCATTCAGAACCCCTGCATATGACGTTTTGCCCCTTGATATTTCTGGTTAAAACTTCAAGTGAACGCTGATTGGATGAAACGCTTCTTAGTATTTTCCTGATCTTTGCTTGTCTTTTGCAAGAAATCTTCTGAATCACTCCAACACTATTGTCCAAATGATATATCTTTCTCATGATCACACAACATATCAGTTCATCATTCATTCAATAAGAACATAAGTCTATCTGAAAGATAAAAAATATCTCTAATTTATCGGTGTTTGTGTATATATGTGTATGTATCCATGTAACTGTACATGTAATTCATTAAATCCATGGTAGATACTTGATGGAGAGAGAAAAAAAGACACAGGAGTAAAGAGAAAAGCTTCTGTATCTGTAACAAAATCAAGACATTTCAACGAGGAATCAATACAGATCATCAAATGTATCTAATATCTACTAGAAATTCTAGGACTTGGAAGAAAAGGTCAGAAAAATATGTGAATTTATCTCATATGTCATATACTACTTATTGATTTATTTATTTGAACACATAAATATTGGTACAAGAGGGCACCAAATATGTATGTGCCACACTTTATTTGTGTGTGTGTGTGCTGTGATACTGCCCGGGTGCCCAGACCGAAGCAGGTGGTTTTCTTAGGGGACTACACATCGAGCCTTAGATCTAAAGGTCTGACCCACAAGGTAGTGGAGCATCGTGACGAGATGCAGTCCCATGGTAGCCGGTGACCAACGATTGCTCCAGGATACTGGAGCCCATGTGCACCATTAGTTTGGGATCCGGTTAAAGTGTCAGAAATTCACTTTACGTCCTCTCAATTTCATAAACTACACCCTCTGCACGAGAAGACAGTGAGTAGGACTTCCCTGGCAGAGGCTGTATACGCGTACCCATGTGAGAGCATTTCGAGAGGGAGCGCGGGCCCATCCCACTCTCAGCCATACCAGGGAATTCGGCGGCATACTAATACTACTTAAACAGTAGTCTTTCACTACTAGAACTATCCTAATTTGTTGTTTCTTTTGTATAGATTATAATATAGAAATAAAAAAAGGTTTCTTTTTTAAGAAAATGAAATCGATGTATAAAATATCGATTACTGTATGTATCCAAATTTCTTAGAAATATACCAAATCAATATTTTCATGTAGGTAGTGTAAAGGTACTTAACTATACCTGAAGTGTCTCTGAGGTTACTGCCGGTCCCAAGCCTGGATAAAGAAAAACGGTTGGGCATTGGGGTTAGCGACCACATTCTGTAGAAAACTAACTCGCTAAAAAAACGTCAACCAGATGAGCATCGTAATATATAATACTTGACCTAAACATTATCATTGATATTGTGTTGTTTAATTAGTTTAAACTAGAGTAATGTTTGTCTTACAAAAAAAATGAATAAGAAATAGGTTACAAAACTATGTTGGAATTTGTAATTAGTCATTGTAACTATATAGTTTAACTATTGTGTTATTTATGATACCTCCTGGTTTCACAATATTTATTTAGATGAAATTTACAGTATACATTTGGTTGGGGTCAATTTGATCATTGTAATCAATGGTTGGAGACTCTGGGTGACATGGATCAGAATTGATCACAATCGTTTTGGTGAATACAATCACTGCCCCCAAATGCCCTGGCACGGCCGAGAGTGGGGAGAGTCCGCTGTCCTTCTCGAAATGCTCTCACACGGCCACGCGTATACAGCCTCTGACAGGGAAGTCCTACTCACTGCTTTCTCGTGGCACAGGTGTTATTTACGAAAATGAGAGGACGAAAAGCGAATGGCCGGCACTTTAACCGGATTCCAAACCAATGGTGCACATGGGCTCCAGGATCCTGGAGCAACAAATGGCGTATGAACCAATCGTTGGTCACTGGCTACCATGTGACTGCATCTCCTCACGATGCTCCATTGCCTTGTGGGTCAGACCTTTAGGTTCAAGGCTCGGGGTGTGGCCCCCTTAGAAAAGTACCTGCTTCGGTCTGGGCATCCGGACAGTATCCTAGCCCTCACACAAATCGAATGATTTATATGGCCCATAAGTATTTGATGCCTCTTTGTACCAATGTTTATGTGTTGAAATAAATAATAATAAATAATAAACTATGAGATTAAAATCACTTCATATATTTCTTTCTATGAACTAATTCTTTCTTCCTTATATGCAGTCCTTTTATATGTACTATCACCATTGAAGTAACTGGTTCTATGAATCCCGTGTTCATCTTGTTGTGCTAATGAGGTATGACAATTTGGATCGATGCATATAAGTGCCTGGTCCTATGTTGTAACTAATTGACTGACAGTATACATTCATTTGTTAATTATTGAGGCTTAGATAAACTGGGAAAAGATATTTCCATTGAAATTAGGATATCCGTTTGTGCTCCAACGAACATGTATTAAGCTAAGTATAGAAATGACTCGTTTTTATTATTGTGAATGATTATAACTGAAAATTTAAGAATTTTATACTATGGACTGATATCGGCTTGAAAAGCATGAAGTGATTGGTAGCTAATTCAATTGTTTCTGTATTTTCAATAGTGTGTGCAACCACGATACCATAACTCTTTGAATCAATGAGGTTTTCATTTCACAAACAATATAATACCTGTAAAACCTGTGAATAGAAATCCTAATCGACCACATTTATTCTAACTTCAATCAATGAAAATGTACGATCCATATGCTGAAATAACGTAAATCCAATCACGAACCAACTCCAATTAAACAACTAATGAAAACCAGGAACTAATGGACAGATATCTTATCCTAGTATATGGACTCGGAAGTGTGTATACATGACTCTATCTGGAACCAAACTCAAGAACCATCAGATCTCACAAAGAACTCTTAACATTCAACTCACGGAGTCAATATCCGATAGTTTCCATCTCTAGTTTCAACCAATTCACGATATTCCACAACCATCTTTATATGCCATTAATGTGTAACTATCTTATTCGTGGAACAGTTCAACGTCTTTGGTTATGGCTTCTCATTTCAGGAATTACTTTTCAAATCAAATCGTTCTTGAGATTTCCTTCCAAATAGTAGAAATTACTTCTGAAATAATAATCTCCTTGTTATCAAACCTTTGATTTCTCGTTCTTAAGTTATTCAAAGATGAAAACCCTACACATATCTTCAAACAGCAAAGTTTACTAAGTAGATATTTTCTGAGAAGTCTTATTTCTACTTATAAGTAGTTCAAGTGAAGATCCGATAAAAACCAGTTCTCGTGATATATTATTGTTAATATTTTTATTTTTTTGATTGAGATCATGAACCGATTAACGTTAGACCACCATTGAAAACCTGAAGCACTGGATGACTGTTTCATCCTTCAGCAGTGTGCATCCACGATCCCGCTCGCGGGATCCGAACCCAAAGCCTTCATTCTCGTGCGCGGACGCTTAACCTACTGGGCCACTAAGCCGGCATCCGATGATGTTGATGTCTAACCTTAAACAATCCTGTTGGAATATTCAGAAAAATATCCCAAAAATTATCCTGTTAAGTCTAATGCTATCCTTGAACGTGAAATGGTGTCATTTCCCTATTGGTCAATATTTATTCCACGTGTCGTCTACCTACTGGTCAATATTTATTTCGTGTCATTTTCCTGTTGGTCAATATTCACGGTAGTCCTAACTGTATAAATATGCATTTGTCTGTAAAGTATTATTCTTATTCCTATTCTTCTTCTGACCCCATAAACAATTTCATTTACGGTTCGTGTTCTGATATATTGGAGATTGGGGAACAGTATTGGGGTCGTACTAGGATATCTGAAGTTGATCAGTCGGTAAAAATTAGAGTAGCCACCACGCGGTCCATAACAAATCCACGAAATTGTGCGGTGGAGGTATGAATGTAGGGTTGTTCAAGATATTCTGTAATACAACTAACTGATTTCATTGTCTCATCTTATCTGAAGAGAATCAACGCAGCAGTGAGTGACTTAGTAAAGTGTAATGTGTCTATAATTTCCTCCCATAACAGTTGAACGGAAGAGGGTGTCTTCTTTTTTAAATTATATGGCTTGAATTGAATGTTAGTTTCTTTTTACGAACCAATCTTTCTTCTTGTACTATATTTCTATATGCAATCTTTCTCTTATATATTACCACCTTTGACCTAACCACTGCTATGAATCCGGTGTTCATCTTGTTGTACTGATGCGGTATGGCAACCTGGACCGATGCACATATGTGCCTGGTCCTACGTTGTAGCTGACTGACTGACTGACCCTATTAACTCAAATATAAATACAACTTATTAGTGTTCTTTTTTAGTGAGGTTCTTTATTACAAGTTGGGTTAACAGATCTATGTCCAACTCTCCTCCTCCTCCTTCATCCGTTTTTTTTTGGGGGGGGGCCATAGAAACACTAAGCGAAATCAAATACAACTCATAGCCATCATAAATTGAAGATACATCTCAATACAAAGAATTATGATCATCTTTTCATAGGATTAGGTAGTATACAATTGAAATGAGGATGATTTAATTCAGTTACATTTTTAGTTGCCATACAAAATGTTGTTTAGAAACCAAAAAAAAAAAAATTAATCATGAATATCAATCATCTGAATGCTTGTTACATAATGATACATCATTAGCATTAAATGAACTGTACAATTTCACATTCATTATTTATCAAAACCTATTAATACTACTGAATTGAGTCATTTATGAAAGTAGTAATAACAGTAGAAGAAAAACAAAATTACAACACTATAAAGTAAGTATAGATGATAATAGGCATAACAAAAGAGAGAGAAAACAAAACCCATAACAAAATAGGCCTTGACTAACATCTAATGACAAACAAGAAGAAGAAAGAACAGTCTAAGAGAATAATAAACGTAGACATTTTAAAACAAAATAACCTCCAAATGTGATATAAAGTAATTTATCCATGAATTGACGTCTAGATAATTCAAGTTCTATTTCATTCATACGAATCTCTAATAATCTAAGACGTCGTGTATCTACAACAATAGATTGGGGATTATTTGTTTGATTCATTGGTGATGATGACGGTGATGATGATATCGTTGTAGATGAATGATTTATAACATTAGAGATATTCGATAAAGGAAGTGGAGAAGGCTGTTGTTCTGTTGAGATATGATTCCTTTATTTATTTATTTATTTTTTTAAAATGAAATAAAATACAAATAATACTTATCACATTACCATATACAAAGCAACAAATAAAATATATATATCGCATTAAAACGTATGCCCCCAAATGCCCTGGTATAGCTGAGAGTAGGGTGGGCTCGCCCGCCCTCCCTCTCGAAATGCTCTCACACGGTTACGCGTATACAGCCTCTGACAAGGAAGTCCTACTCATTGCCTTCTCGTGGCACGAATGTTGTTTACAAAATTGGGGACAAAAAACAGAAGGTCTGATGCTTTAAACGAGTTGGTGGATATGAAAGTTTGAAAACCCTGATTCCAAATCAATGGTGAACATGGGCTCCAGGATCCTAAGGAAACAAATGACGTATGAACCAATTATTGGTCACCGGCTACCATGGGACAACATCACCTCACGTTGCTCCACTGCCTTGTGCTTTAGACATTTACGTCAAAGGCTCGGGGTGTGACCCCTAGTAAAACCATCTGCTTCGGTTTTGGTCACGTGGGCAGTATCTCAACCCTCACATAAATCGTCCGATTTATGTGGCGCATATCTGTTTGGTGACTCCTTGTACCAACGTTTATGTGTTTAAATAAATAAATAAAACGTATGCAGCCTCAACATTAAAGAGCTATCACTCAATGTTACAAATTAGCCGTAAATTGATGTAAATCATTTACAAACTACATATTTGTTATGTAGTTGAATTTAAGTTTCAATTTCTCGTATATGAAAGGATAATTCCACTATTGCAAAACTGAATAAACACAAGGTGTAGTATAGTTCAGACCTGTTACGGAGAAGTCAAATATCTTAATCACCAAGTTACAACTCTAAACATGTAAACTATGGAAGAGGAAATTATTTTAAAAACTAAGACAAGAGTAATGAAGCTTCATCAGTTGAGATGGCTTGGACACGTGTTACGTATGCCCGACCACCGACTGCCCCGACTTGCGATGTTCAGTGGTATAGGAGTAGGTTGGAAGAAAGCTAGGGGCGACCATACCAAAACATGGCACAAATTCATGAAGTCACTGACAAGTGGTGTGAGTCATGTTGGTAGGTGTAGACTACCTGGTTGAGATCAGCGAGACGATAGCAACCGATGATTAGAGACCCTGAATGACATGGCTCAAAATCGTTTGCAATGGCTCAGGTGCATCCACTCCTTGTGTTCTCCCAAATTCTAATCTCCTGAATCCTCCTTGTCTCTTTTTTTCTCTTCCCAAATTTATTTCACTGGATTATACTCTTTAAATAACATCTTCAAACCCTAATCTTTTCGATTACTGCTTATACTCTTACCGCCTCTACCACTACGAGATTTGAATCGACAACTGCATCTCTGTGTTAATGTGGTATGGTAACTCGAACTGATGTACGTACGTACGAAGTTCTACATTGTTACTGACTGACTGAAGACAAGAGTATCTGAATAATTATTGTTTCTTTTTGAAACGAATTATCAGAAAAAAACATACAAAAATAACCAATTATTCTTACTGAGATTCGTTTGTTAATAATAGTGGAGTTGAGATGGCTGTTTCTATTTCTCTTTTCTCAATAGTTAATCGTTCTAGATCTGGATAATGAACTTCATTTAACACTAAAGAAGTAGGCAATGGGTCTAAAGCATGTTGAAGTGGGACAGGATCTAAATTATCGATAAGATCATCTGTAAGAAAAAAAAGCAAATTTAAAAAATCAAAAATAATAAGTCATATAGTGAAACATATGGATTTATCTGTATATTCGATCGATGGTGGCAATGTTGGTTACACCAAAACAAAAAAAATGATTCACACAAGTTTCCATAGAGTAGATATTGTTATAGGTCCAGATTATTATTATTATTTAAATAAACAAATAAGCATTCAACGATGTCCCCCAATCCCAGATGACTACTGAGTGTGATTCAGTTACAAAACCTAAGGCTTCTCAGCAGTCGGTAACTTCGTGTATGGATGCCGTGATGTCTTGATTTGGATCCTTAAAGTCTTATTCTAAACTGATTCTAAGCTAGGTAGTATCGTATACCAAGGTAGGTGACTGCTGGGCTATCATAACACACATTCAAACCATCTAAGTCAATGGACATCTATGGCCTAGTTAGTCAACTCACCGTTTCTACTAAAAACCCTAAGCTTGACCCCCATACATTGTCTATGGTATCACCTATGATCAAATATTCAAAACTAATGTATTTTACAGTTTAATAGGCTGTTTCATAGCCGTACAGTAATACGGAGAGGACTGAGACGTAGTATACTCACTCCGTGATTAGAAAGTGGACATTTTACTTACACAACGCAATGTAGAAAACCAAACGCTTTTTTGGTATTTATGTCAGCTGTTAACACGTCCAGTCTTATGTGATTTTCAAAATCAGTAAAGTGGTCTACATTTTCGACTAATTCGATTTCTGTAATAAAACTAGAAATCCCCTTAAGGAAATTTTAAAACACAATTTAGAGAGAGACACAACACAGAAACTCTTGAATTATTATTCAAGACGTTTAGAAGAGTATTATAAGATTACGAGTTCACCTAATCTGAGAACAAACGAAGACTTTATAACACAATGACAAATAAGCTAGTTATTTCGATGCCTCTCAGCTCAGTTAACTAGAGAGAGAGAGAGAAGTTCAACTTCGAAAGAGGGAAATATATTCATTCCACTAACAGACAGAAGCACGAACAGTCAGTCAGCTACAACATAGGACCAGGCACATATATGCATCGGTCCAAGTTGCCATACCGCATTAGCACAACAAGATGAACACCGGATTCATAGAAGTAGTTAATTCAGAGGTGGTAATATATAAAAGAAAGATTGTATATAAGGATATAGTACAGGAAGAAAGAAAGATATGAAGTGATTTTAATCTCTTAGTTTAAGGGAAAACAGAGAGTGTATACACCGACGCCATATCACCCAAAGTCTCTAACCATTGGTTACGATAGTCACGCGGACCCCAACCACGTAGTCTGCATCTACCAACATGGCTCAAACTAGAAGTTAATGTCTTCAAGCACTGATGCCACGTTTTGATTAGGTCGCCCCTAACTTTCTTCCAACCAACCACTACACCGGTTAGCAATTGCACGTCGAGAAGCACGAACAATCACGACGACAACAAGTCTAATCGAAAAAAGACTCGTTTATATATTGATTCATACATTCATTTTTGATTAATAATCAGAATAAAATCACAAATATATGAAAAATACTTAGTGGGGGATATAAAAAATCATTTGCTGAGTATAGTTCATGTTAATTGTTAATACAAAAATATCGTATGTTAAACAGAAACGATAACTAGATTGAGTAATCATCATATTGAATTAGAAAATGGAAATAATGTTAAGCAAGAATCATAATGAGTAAATAAATCTAATTTTGACTTTTATCCCATATCTCATATCAATAGTTTAGAATTCGTCAAACAGAATAGTTTAGATGATAGTTTACCTGACTCTTCAAGAAAATCACTTTCAGAAATTTTATGTATATTTTGGCCCCCAAATGCCCTGGTATGGCCGAGAGCGGGTAGAATTCACCGGGACGACATTCGTAGAACATGTCCAACCACCGAAGTCGGTGTTTCAAGATAGTGACACAGATTGCATTGTCTCTGTGCCCGAACACACGATGCCGAATCTCTGCATTACTAACATGGTGTTGCCACTGGAGAGGCCAGGTTTCACAAGCATAGAGCAAAACTGCTCTCACCGACGCGTTGTAGATCCTACATTTTACAGCCAGACTAGCATCAAGAACGTGCCAAAGATGACCCACATTGGCATAAGCCTCTCTGGCTTTCACTATACGTGCGTTGATCTCATCACTCACAACCCCACCAGCACTTATGCAGCTACCCAGATACACGAACATCTCGACTACTTCTATCTGCTCACCATCCAGGGTCAGTACAGGATTACAATCCTGCCAGTCTTGTAGAAGTACTTTGCACTTCGAAGGTGCAAAGCACATACCCATACTTACGGACACTGATTGCCAACTGATTAAGTGTGGATTGCATGCCTTGGGCGTTATCACACAGTAAGACAATATCATCCGCATACTCAAGGTCGAGAGGTCTTTCTCCAAGCAACAGATCCACATCACCACTGCTTACATCCATCAGAGATGTTTCCAGTATGTCACCGATGGTAAAGTTGAAGAGGAATGGTGAAATCGGGCAACTCTGTCTAACCACACTGCTTGAATGGAACAGTGAACAGGTGAAAATTCTTACTAACTAACCTTTCGATGCCTTTATTAACAGTAAAGAATAATACATTGCGCTTTTGAATGGATTATATATATACGGTTGCAAAGAAAATGTAGCAAGCATATTTGATACCTACCTCCACGTCGGTTGAATGCCATAAGTGGAGATGATTGATTCTGTGCACCAGACATGACTATCCTTTCTGGCACTTTCATATTGTCATTCTCAGAAGAATCGAGCGATAAATTCACCTGCGGTAAACTACTTGGATCTAATGATATTCTATCAGGAACTCTCATTTTTGAATTGATATCTTTGATAAAATTGGAGTCACAGCTACCTCGTGTGTAAAAATCATCTAGGATAACGGACCTATGAACAAAAAAACAAGTTAGAGTATATCGCCATAAAATTTAAGTAACCCAAAATTTTAATGACGATTTCCATCAAGAAAAGCATTTAATAGAAAATCATAGAACAGTGGGCCACTTTTTGTTTCAAAGCACGACTTCCTTAAGCAGGTTGCATTTTAGAACTTTAAACGGGAATCAGGTCTCAGTGATTATTGTTAGGTGTCTGTACTCATGCAATAAAAACATAACATCGTACGACAGCACAAAGGATATAAAGATCCAGGTCGCTACACTTTACGATAGTATAATTCCGTTTGAAGACGCTGACAAAATGCAGTCTTCTGACCAACTAAAGCAATAATACAGGCATGTTTGGGATGCAGTTTTCTCCCCTCAACTGCGAAATTTTCTTTCAGGATTGATCTGGGTCAGTGCCTAAATTATTGATAGGTGAAGTAGTTGAGCGTGTCAACTACTTCAACCATCTTAAGTCTCATCAGTCCTAGTGGCCTGGTGTTTGACGAAATTTCTGCACGGATTTAGAAGGATGGATTGGCTTTTACCAACTTGAGTCATTTGTGGTGTAGGTGAGATATTTGTATGCCAACCAAAGGAAGTTTACTGCGCAGCAGTTCACTCCATTCTACTTTATGGATGTGAAACATGGCTATTAAGAATAGAGGATATTCGATCATGGGTGTCTTCGAAACATTGTTTGTGTATTATTGGACTACCAAGTAACGATGGTAAATAGATTTACAGGGTGGTAAATTCTCATCAACTGAGGTGGTTGGGATGTGTTACGTATGCCCTCTCACAGCCCACCTTGACGAGTTTTATTATTTGTTTACTTGAACACATAAATATTGGTACAAGAGGGCACCAAATATATATGTGGCACACTTTATTTGTGTGTGGGCTGTGATACTGTCCGGGTGCCCAGATCGAAGCAGGTGGTTATCTTAGGGGGCCACACCCCGAGCCTTTGACCTAAAGATTCAACCTATAGGACATTGAATCAACGTAAGGAGATGCAGTCTCATGGTAACTAGTGACCAACAACAGGTTTATATGCCATTTGTTCCCTCAGGATACTGGAGCCCATGTGCACCATTGGTTTGGGATCCGGTTAAAGCGCCGGACATTCGCTTTTCGTCCTCTCATTTTCGTAGACGACGCTTCCGCCTCGAGAAGGCAGTGAGTAGGACTTCCCTGGCAGAGGCTGTATACGCGTGGACGTGTGAGAGCATTTCGAGCGGGAGAGCGGGCCCACCCCACTCTAGACCATATCAGGGTATTTGGGGGCTGATGTAGAAGTAATCAGAGAGAAAGCTAGGGGGCGGCCAAACCAAGACATGACATCAGTTCATGAAGTCATTGGTAACTGCACTGAGCTATGTTAACAAGTGTAAACTACCTTGCTGAAGTTCACATGATTATCGTAACCAATGGTTAACTTTGAATGCTATGGCTCAAAATCGTTTGTCAGGACGCATGTGAATTCATTTTTCGTCTTCCCCCAAGTATTAAGCTTCTGAATCCCTTTCAACTATTTTGTTTTTATTGCACCAACTTACATTTTCTTGAACTGTATCTTCGATTCCTAATCCTTTCAATCGCTACCCATACCAGTATTACCTCTACTATTCTGAGATTTGGTTTGACAATTTAATCTTTGTGCTAATGGGGTATGGTAAATTGAAGTGATATACATACGTACCAAGTTTTAGGTTATGACTGACTGACTGACGATGGTGTATAGATGGAAGACTGAATGGGACTAGATTGTCACCTTATAGTCAAATGCAAGGAAGTTATATCAGTCCCGGTGAGTTGGTGTCATGGATTTACAGTTCTATTGCTCTTCGGTAACTAGCAGGGAAGGTGAGATTCCTATTTTCTGATTAAAGAGCGAGTCAACTGAGCAACGATCCTTTCTGCGTTGCTCCATGAAAGTAGAGGACTTGTATAAGCTGCAAGTTATTGATTACACGTATCTCTAAAGCACTCCTCTAGCATCGCGAAGAGACTGAGTGAATAATTCTCAAGTTAGAGACAGCGTACCAGCCGAATACCTTGAATCGGTTAAAGTTTTGTATCTTTATTGATCGAGGTGGTCAGGACATATATTCCACATTTTATACCAGCCCCTACCTCGACAAGTAGCGTTGGCTGGGCTAGTAGTAAGTCTAGGTGAGACCAAACCAAGGCGTGACATCAGTTCATGAGATCGCTGACTATGAATCCAAGCTCTGCTGGAAGATGCTGACTACTCGGTTCGAGCCCATCTCACCTTGAAAGACGGAGAACCATTTAGAAAATACAACTAAAGTGTCAATTTGTTTTTTCTCCTACTAATATGAGGGTGGCGGGTTTAACTTCATTGGCTACTTTATCTCATTAAGAATACATATGGACTCCAGAACCCTAAAAGAACAAAAAGTGTATGAACCAATTGTTGGTCAGTGGCTACCACGGGACTGCATTTCCTAACGTCGCTCCAACGCCTTGTAGATTAGATCATTAGGTCAAAGGTTTGTGATGTGGGGCCTTCTAAGAAAACCACCTGTTTTGGGCACCAGGGCAGTATCCCAGCCCTCACATATATCGAGTGATTTATGTGGCGCACATGTATTCGATGTCTCCTTGTACAAATGTTTATGTGTTTAAATAAGTAAATAAATAGATGGTCAACTGATAGGACATGAAAAACTAGTTAAATCGGTTTTAAAGCATCTAGAACTATTATAACTACCTAAAGCAATTGATACGGATTTACCATATATCAGAGGTTGCATCTACATTGATTACCATACACAATAAAATAGAACTAATAACTTATAAATACTAGTTTGGTGAGAATTTACTTCCAATAAATAAGTTGATTTTCAGCTATATTAAAAACCTCGATAAACTGAATCAAATACATACTTCATAAGTTATACGTGAATGAACAACACGGTTCTAAATATGTAAACTGAATACTGATAAAAACAGCAAGTTAGGACAGTGAAGACTTTTAGGAATTAGAACATGGCGAGACTTTAATTTAAGAACGAACCAATCAGAAGTGTTTGAGCAATTTCAAGGTCATGGAGCCAAGTTCAACACGTGATGCTAACATACGATTGGTTTACAGCGGATTTTGGAGAAGAGGTGATTATTAAGAGGCTACAACAGATGGGACTATTAAGAAGTTTTTGTATGCGCAACTGCGGTTATCAAATGACTGCAGCGAAGTGTGCATACCACCGTGGTGAGATTGTTTCGTTGTTCTTCATGTTGGAGGAAAAAGTCTGCTCAAACGGGGACTTTCTTCGCTCGATCATGACTAACACTAAGGCAGATCGTGATAATAGTAGCAAATTGGGTAATAAAGACACCAGTGACACTGGCTGCGGCGTTTGCAGATGTTGCTGAAACTTCAGCAGTCCAGTGGTATGAGTACTGCCGTGACACATCTATGCCAATCATTCGGAGGAGTAGGATGCATTGTGGAGATAGATGAAACGGTAGTAAGAAAGCAAAAATCAATAGGGGACGTAGTATCAAGGAAGAACGGGTAAGTAGCATTTCCGTAAATATACTTGACAGGAACTTGGAATTTATGACCGATCAACGCAAAAGGAACATTTCCAGAGGTCAGAGGTTATTTAAGATTCGTTCAAGGTCCGCCCCTAAATTAGAGTCTCGCCAAACAACCTCCTGAAGGTAGTAAGTAGGAAAAAGGAAAGATGCATACGGATATTTAATTCGAGATAAACACATGATGACCAACTGAACATATGAGCCTGGAAGAGTTTATGTTCGACAAGAGTGGACTATGAACTTGCGGTGATACTTGGTCACATATTGACGAATTCACTTGGAAATTTACTTGAAATCATAATGACAGAATTCTGTTCGTACCCAACAACTCTACTCTGTGGTTCACCACAAAGTTGTAAGTAATTCGGTAGTTTTCCCCAAAGTTTGGGGCAAAACCCCAGTGTTATAAGATTCTGGGGAAATATTGTGAAAACCCCTAAATTTGATCAAACATTTTGCGAATTTCCTCAAAACTTAGGAGATTCTCCATAGAGCTGGAGAGCTTCAGGAGCATTTGCGCTATTTTGATTAGGATTTCAATTACGTCTTGCCAAAAATTTACCCGAAACGTGCAGAACTCTTCCCAAAATAGAGAGACTGAGTATTCCATCACTTATGATAAGACAGGATTTTCCTGGAAAATCGGTACTAATTTCGCGCCGACACCATATATAATACGTTTTAAATACACTCCTTGCTCTCTAGGACTTAAGAAAAAATGAACTCACATGTGACAGGTCGGCGTCTGTTTCACCACTTGATTCCTAGCATGTGCCGCACACGAACAACACATCCGCGTAAAGCTTTTTCAATTCTCAATAACTTGGAGTTTGATTGACATGAAAAAATGAAATGGAAGGAGTGATAACGTAAAAACATGGTTATTGACTAGTTTTTGTGGAATTTTAAAGGGATAGAATGTTATTTAACGATAGAAAAAGTGATCGTGGGAGTCTACTAAAGATGAGTGCATTACCATTACTACAAACTGTATTTACATTGCCGACCGCCAGGGATGAAATAAATCGTAGGTAACACACTTAAAACAAGAGCGACATATGGATCTCAGGAATTTTTTAGGGGACATCCAGGGCATCGAGGCACACTGTCCACACCAAAGTTAAACAGCAACAAAATTCAACTACGTAAACATTAATTCTTTTGAAATAATTTAAAAAAATAGTTTCGTCGCCTCGAGAAATTAATTTTACAGCATGAAGAACATTTGTAGAGATCCTTTAGAGTGAATTTTTGGCATGTATCGGAAACAGTTTTGAATAGATGAGAGGTCAAGCTATTTAAAATGATGGACAGAAACTGATGTTTAATACGGACATCTTATTCAAGCACCAGTACACCCGTCTTGAGATACGGTGTCTAGCCAGACTCGTGGTTCTCAGATATATCAGTTCAATACTTCTGGATTCACCCAGGACTTGGTCTAGTGATTGTATGTTTCAAAGAAGTTCGATCATACTCATGCATTAATCGTTCAGAAAGACTTCACAATCTTATATTATATACATTGTTATTTCAGTCAAATTTACTTCAATGAAAACAGGACTTCTGTTGCCATTAAAGTTATGCTGAACAGTAACAAAATCACTATATCGTACTAAACATATTCTTGAGTAGGAAGACTGATCACTGAATGTTTAACTTGTAGTGACCTACTTTTATCAAGAGGACGCGATTAATGTAACGGAAACAATTATTATTATAACCAACTGTACCACTGATTGTTTTACCGCACTTGTTTGCTTAACTGTAACAAAGTACACACATTCTTCCGTTATTTGTGGCCTTGCATGAAATTACGTTTGCTCAGTAATTCCAATTGTGCTCCTTTGGCACGATCTTGGTATTATTTCGATACCACGAGATTGCCAACAAATACATCTCGACTACAGCCATCAACTGCTTTCTGATATTTGGCTTACGGGGGAACTTATCGGTTAACTGGCAGGTAGTCTTTGTCACATCCAAGTATTTGCTCGTTCCCGTTATTGAAGTACGGCATATTGATCTATTTGCAGATTACGAACCAAACTCCAAATTAGGTACCAAAGTTTATTCGCAATTTACAAATAGTCGGCCTAAGTGTCGTTCTTCAATTTGTAGGTTCCCGGAGCAAAAACTCCCAAATATCAAATTAATAACAAAGAGAAACCGGAATGACCAAAAGTAATGAATTAAACAAACAAGTTCAAAAGTTAAGTAGAACAAATACATCCAAAACACAGTAAAATTATCAATATACAATAAAAAGGTTGTAAGATAACCACCGGCTTCGGTCTGGGCACCCGGGCAGTATCACAGCCCACACGCAAATGATGAACTCTCTATATCTACGTAAACTACTTTCCTAGCTTCGAATAACAATCAAATGATTCAAATTATTATTATTATTATTATTATTATTATTATTATTAACCACATTATTCACCCTCTTTTATACTTATACAGCGGCTCGTCTTTGGTGGAAATTCGACTGTATCTAAACGTTCTCGAGTCACTGTCCGGTTGAAAATTGTATGTTACCACCGAATATGAGGACTGAAGCAGTTTTCTGAAACCACGTGCACCATTCAAACTGGCTGCCTTCAACGTTCGCACATTTATGCAGGTCGGACAACAGATAGGGCTGGCTATGTCTTTGGAAAGTCTTAATATCGATGTCTGCTGTCTATCCGAGACCCGTATTCAAGACTCTGGCGAAGTACTACAAATTCGATCTCCATCTGTCGCTTCGAAAAGCTTGTTTTACGTGCGCTTATCCGGGGACCCTGTGGCATCTTCGTCTGGTCTTGCTGGCGTTGGTGTCGCACTAAGCGCTAGAGCTGAGGCAGCACTAGTCGATTGGATCCCCATTAACAGTCGGTTATGTGCTGTTAGATTAGAAAGTTCCATCAAAGTGAGAAGAAATCGGCGTGAGAAACGATGTCTTTTCGTCATCTCCGCCTATGCCCCGACAGATTGCAGCCCGGATGCAATCAAGGATGAGTTTTACCACCAGTTATCTGTTCTTCTCCAGAAAGTGCGTTCGACAGATATTGTAGTACTAGCCGGAGACTTGAATGCTCAGGTCGGGCGTCTAGGCACAGAAGAGAGTCGTTTAGGTGGCCGATGGGGACTCGTTGGTCGCAGGTCAGATAACGGGGACCGTCTACTGCAACTTTGCACAGACCACAACCTGTTTCTGGCTAGCACTAACTTTCGGCACAGTCATCGCCGATGTGCCACCTGGCGTCCTCCCTCTGCATCTCAAGCCTGGACTCAGATTGATCACATCGCGATCAGCTACCGCTGGCGTGGTTGTGTAAAAGACTGCCGCTCCTTTTGGAGTACCTATCTGGACTCTGACCATGCCTTGGTCTGCGCCAATCTTGCCTTACTTTTCAGTGGACAACGAAGTGACCGCCATCAACGGATTGATGTTAGCAAGCTGGTTGCAACTTCTGTTGCAAGTAAGTATCGAACCGAGCTAGCCTCTAGGCTAGCTACCACTCCACCGAAAAGTATAGATGAGCATTGGTTGCAATTGCATGACGCCATGAAAATGGCGGGAACAGTCAGTTGTGGGTTTGCGAAACGTCCCGCTTTAAGCACTGGGTTTCTTCTGGTTCCTTACAACTCATTGAAGCCCGTCGGTCTACTCCGGGTGACCGTGAGTTTGACCATAAACGAAGGATGTTACGTAAGGAAATTGGGCAAAGCTTGCGTAAGGACCGAGAAGCCTGGTGGTCGATGCGTGCTAATGAGCTGGAAGCAGCAGCTGCATCTGGTAACTACCGGAAGCTCTTCCAACTCATCCGAGCCACTGGCAGCAAGAAGTCTGGTGTGAGTGAAACAATCTGCGAGGATGATGGGATGCCAATCACTAACATCCATCGACGTCTTGGACGATGGGCAGAATTTTTCGAAGGGCAGTTCAACTGGCCTGCTGCTCCGGCAACATCGGTCAGACTGTCCTGCCCTCCATGGCCGGTGACGACTGATCCACCAAATGAGGAGGAAGTCCGCAAGGAACTCCAACTCTTGAAGCGTTACAAATCACCTGGCCCAGATGACTTACCTCCGGCTCTTTTTAAAGATGGTGGTGACTTTTTGACTAAGGAATTGACGACGTTGTTTACAAAGGTTTGGGAACTAGAGAGTGTACCAACGTCATGGAATGAGTCGATAGTTGTCCCTATCTTTAAAAAGGGTTCACGTCGTTCCTGTAACAACTATCGGGGGATAAGTCTACTTCCGATTGCGTCCAAGCTATTGGCTTCCGTCATACTTCGTAGGTTGTTCAAAACCCGAGAAAGATTGACTCGCGAGGAGCAGGCTGGGTTTCGTTCTGGTCGAGGATGTATTGATCATATCTTCACCCTCCGCCAAATGTTAGAACACCGCCATACTTATCAAAGGCCAACAATCGTAGTGTTTCTTGACATCAGGGCTGCCTTCGATTCGTTGGACAGGACTGTTCTCTGGGATTGTCTATTGAAGAAGGGTGTGCCTGAGAAGTTTATTAACATCCTAAAGGCCCTATATACAAACACCTCAGGCAGAGTGAGGGCATACAACCACCTTTCTCCATTGTTCCATTCGAGCAGTGGGGTTAGGCAGGGTTGCCCAATCTCACCATTCCTCTTCAACTTTGCCATCGATGACATTCTGGAAACAGCTCTGATGAATGTAAGTAATGGTGGTGTGGATCTGTTGCCTGGAGAAAGACTTCTCGACCTTGAGTATGCGGACGATATTGTCTTACTGTGCGATAATGCCCAAGGCATGCAATCCGCACTTAATCAGTTGGCAATCAGTGTCCGTAGGTATGGTATGTGCTTTGCACCTTCGAAGTGCAAAGTACTTCTACAAGACTGGCAGGATTCTAATCCTGTACTCACCCTGGATGGTGAGCAGATAGAAGTAGTCGAGAAGTTCGTGTATCTGGGTAGCTGCATAAGTGCTGGTGGGGTTGTGAGTGATGAGATCAATGCACGAATAGTGAAAGCCAGAGAGGCTTATGCCAATGTGGGTCATCTTTGGCACCTTCTTGATGCTAGTCTGACTGTAAAATATAGGATCTACAACGCGTCGGTGAGAGCACTTTTGCTCTATGCTTGTGAAACCTGGCCTCTTCGAGTTGAGGACGTTAGACAACTCTCTGCGTTTGATCATCGTTGTCTCTGGAGGATTACTGACATCCAGTGGCAACACCATGTCAGTAATGCAGAGGTTCGGCATCGTGTGTTCGGGCACAGAGACGAGAATGCAATTGGTGTCACCATCTTGAAACACCGACTTCGGTGGCTTGGACATGTTCTCCGAATGTCGTCCCAGAGAATTCCACGTCGTGCATTATTTGCCGACTCTGGGACTGGTTGGAAGAAGCGGAGAGGTGGTCAGTGCATGACATGGTGTCGTGGCATGAATGAAAGCTGTAAAGGACTGGCTTCTGTTGGTCCTTCACGACTCCCTGGTTGGGGTCCGAGGGATGGTGCGACACAGTGGCTAGAGACGTTATCAAATATGGCTCAGAATAGAAGCCATTGGCGATCCTGTTGTGTATCCCTTATCTGAAAGATTTCTTCTGGTTGTACCCTTCCGTTTCCTCATTATTACTATTATTATTACTACACTACCTTCAACCAACCTCTTTGTTATTGTTCCTTTTTTTCACGCTCCTCATCTTTTCTTTCTTTCTCTTCAAATTCTCATTGTTTTGTGTGGCGCATATATATTGGCTCTCTCTTGTACCAATATTTATGTGTTCGAATAAATAAATAAATTACAAAATGGAAGCTTTTAGTCAGAAGAATATTAAGGTACGAGAAACTGGCTGTTTAATAAATAGGTATATATGTATTTATACCTTAGACAATAGCTTATAGGGGAAGATAAATGCCAAAATAAAGAGTTCTGTGAATCTTCGACAACGATACTGACTTCATTAGTTTTTCATTACTCATCATAGCTGAAGGCACTCGGTCACGCATTCCCATCAGATTACGAGGTGGTCGACCGTGCTACACACTCCGTACCCCTTCCAGCCATCTTAGATCAAACGCTTCTCGGTAATAATAATAATAATAATAATAATAATAATATATTTCTGCATGTGCAGGTACACACCGTTTTTACAGGCATGATCTATAAATTACAACATTTGTTGGTTCGCAAAATGCTTCCCAACTTATTAAGTTTATAGTTGTTATAAGGTGAAATCGTAGAGCGCTTGCTGTAAACTATGACCTTGAGAGGACGCGTACGTTAAGTTTGCTCCAAACGTCAGAAGTTTCATAGCTGTGCTCTCAGAGCAAGATTCTGAAGGAGAAAAAAAAAGAAACAGAGGAGCAGCAAGGCACTTGGATATGAACGCCAAAGGTTGCTTAACATTGTGTAGTAGAACGGACAGAGGTATAATAAATTAGAATAAATTCATATTATGTCTTGTTAGAGTGAAGTGAAGTCAGAGGCTCCATATTAGAGAATGTACTAATAAAGAACAACGAGTTGTGATGTTTAACAAGTTGGAGTAAGCTCACATGAAGGAAGGGAAGTCAAGGTTGGTACAAGGGAAGCGGTTTATTAGAAGGGTGTATATATAGAGGGTGAAGTGTTAAGAATACTAGTGACTATATCTTTTATTGTCTTTTTTCTTTTCTTTTTTTGTCCATCCGATGTCAGCCACGCAATCCTAGTGTAAAAGTCCGAGTTAGCATGTTATAGGTTGTCTTAGTAGAATAGCTAATCCAGCATATTATTGGAAACATGAGTCTGAGTGGTGAGCGTAGGAAGACAATCTATATCTTAGATTGACTGTCTTATTCTCAATTATAAAGAGCCTGATACATACAAAATGTTCTGTCCCCACAAACACGGGTGGATTGAAGTTATCGCCCTCACCATCAATGCTTGCTGGTCAGTAACTCCACCCTCCCTCCTTTTGTGATGTTAGGCTCATTTAAGCTTATTTTTGTATATACGTCATACCTCACACAATCCTCTGTTTCACAACTTGTTGGAAAGCACTATTTCTATAAGTACCATTTTACAAGCTTATCAGGCAGTTACAAGCTGTGGACTGTGGGTAAAGCATCGATGCAGTGCCTCTGTTGACTATAGTATAAAGTATAGTTTGCCAAACAGAGTATAAGCGTTAAGAAGGGTATATTGTAGGATAGTTGTTTATTTAAGCAGGCGGAAAAAGTATAGAAGTATGAGTTGTGGATAAGGGAACGAGTGGAGAAATAATATTAATTGCTAGTCAACATAGTGTACAGAAGAGTAAAAAGTTAATATAGGATAAACAGGAAGGAACTCACAGTAACTTGGTGCTGATGTTATTTTCTGTTGTCTTAACCAGTTGATTGGTAACAGGTTCCATAGATGCAAGACCACTGGTAGTAGGCAGCCGATTGTCGGGTCCTCTTGACTTTTTAGGGTGGTAGTGATGGTCCCTTATCGACCGAGTTTAGTTTAACAGTAATGATAGGTCCAGTGAGTTACCTGTCTACTTCAAGTGAAGAAATGGGGTGGAAAAAGTAATTAATACAACTGCAAAGTAGGAAAAATAAGGCAAACTGAACTTGAAGTCCATTTTGGTCTAGACATGGAGAGAGCCTATGATGTCTGAGTGGGGTGCAGATGTGTTCGTACGTGCAAGATCAGTGCGAGTGAGGGCTTGATCAAGCAGTTTCACAAACGTATGTAGTTCATCTGCCATGCGAGTCTCGGAAGGAAGACTGTTCCATATTATTGCATACTTGGTGAGGAAGAAGTTTTCCCGAGTTTTTGATCTGTATTTCTCAACTTTGACCGTAGATACTTTGTTTCGAAGTTCGTATTCATGTGAATCTCGGGCAAGAATTATCTGACATGTTGAGTAAGTAAGGTTTTTGAGTAGTTTGAAGTAGAGAATCAAATTAGACCTAAGCCTTCTCTCCCAAAGGGGTGCTATTCCTAAGATTTGGCATCGAGAACTGTAGTCAATGACCGAGTCAGTCTTAAGTACTTTGCGGGTGAAGTCTCGTTGTATTCCTTCCACCTTTAGTATATCAGATAGACGTAGGTTGGAAAATAAGAACGAGCAGTATTCAACGATAGGTCTTACACAAACTTTGTAAAGAAGGATTTTAGATTCATTTTGATAGAAATTACGGAGAATGAAGCCAAGCAATTTCCGCATTTTGGATGCTTTGGCTGAGATGTGTTCAGAGAAATTAAGACTGTGTGAGTAATGTACCCCTAGGTCAGTTACTGATGCCAGTCTGGGGAGTGTGTGATCGCTAATTGTTAGTTTCATTTTAAGAGACGTGTCTCCTATACATAACCAGCCGCATTTCTCTATGTTGAGCTCTAACCTCCAGCGTTTGCACCAGTCATCTACCATGTTGAGTTCATGTTGGATTGTTTGCATAGTACTGCGTAAATCGCAAATGTCAGTTTTATAGATGACTTTTAAGTCATCGGCATAGAGGTAGGTCTTACCTGTGCTGAAACACCTGCATATATTGTTGATGTAGATTATAAAGAGCAATGGACCCAAGACACTACCCTGCACAACACCACTGGTTATCGGTCGAGGTGTAGATGTATTAGAGTTAATCTTGGTTATTTGATATCTGTTCGTAAGAAAAGACTTGATCCATTGCAAAAGGGGATTTATAATTCCAACTGACTTCAGTCTGTTGATTAGAAGATTATGAGGTACTTTATCAAAGGCTTTCTTAATATCGAAGTATAGTATAATAACTAGTTTCTTCTGGTCACGCATACGAGTAACCTCGTTAAAGAAGTCTATCAGGCATGTACTGCACGACCTTGTTCTAATGAAGCCGTGTTGTGACGGGTCTATTAGATCTTCCTTGAGTAGGTGATCAGATAGTTGATTTTGTATCACTTTTTCCATTATGCGTGATATGACTGGAGTGATATTTATAGGTCTGTAGTTTTCTACCAGGTTTCTCGGTCCGGATTTGTGTTTGGGAAGAACATACGTTACCTTCCAGGTTTCCGGATATGTACCTGTCTCTAAAGATAATGTGTATATTTTGAGTAGTAGCGTCTGTATGTCCGGCCCTGACATTTTATAAACGATTGAAGGGATGTCATCGGCACCAGAACTCGCATTTGGCTTAAGGGTTTTAATGGCGGTATGTATACTCCTAATGTCGAAGTTTATGGTACTAAGATAGTTTTTGCCGGTGCACTTTATGTCGATATCTGGGGCATCAGATGTATTCCCATTGTGAGAAAACCATTCACTTAATAGTTCACATATGACGGTTTGGTCATTATACGTTACTCCATCGTGCAGTAAGGAGTGAATGTTGTTGTCTGTGTTCTTTCTTATGCGTTTCGTGAGGAGACGACATAGGGCTTGGGCTTTAGATGCAGCAGCGAGCGCAGTACGTTCCTCTACCTGTTTATGCTTGTTGTGTTGACTTTGTACTCCGTCAAGTACAGAGTATATCTGGTGCAGGGCACTGAAGTCTTTTGATATATAGTACATCCTTTTCAGTTTTCTCAGTTTAGACCTAGTCTTTTGGTTTATATAGGGAGTAACTGTTTTAAAACCAATTTTAGAGGGTATAGTAGTGTCTAGTGCAGATTTGGTGGTGATATTGAATATTTCTAATGTTTCTAAGAGGTTATTACTGGTAAAGAAACTGCCCCAGTCAGAGTGCTTTATTAGAAATCGAAAGTTTTCCCAGTCAGCGTTTGCATAGTCTCTATATTGGAATCGCGTTTTTAATGTCTTTAATTTGTTGCATATGGCAAGAATCGGAAGGGTGCAGAGGACTATTTTATGATCGCTGTTGTGAAACTTTTCGCTAACCACCATTGATGTTGGTGTGACACTATGACAGAATATCAAGTCAAGAATGTTGTGATTTCGTGTAGGCAGGTGTACATGTTGTTGCCAGCCGTGTATGTCTAAGGACCTAAGTATGCTTTCAAAGCACAATGGGCCAGAATGTGTCTTCCAGTTGATGGTGGGAAGGTTGAAATCACCACATACAATTTTGTATGTGAAGTCAAGCGAGGCAGCCTGAGCAAATGACTCACTTATAATAGTGTCAGTTGAACTAGGAGTGTTAGGAGCTCGATATATGCATCCGATTAGTATTTTACATTCATGAGTGTGCACAGTAAGCCATATCGATTCAGGAAGTTTGCTGAGGACGTGGTCGCTATAGGTTTCCGCTCTCAAATTTTTTGATACATAAACGAGACAACCACCACCCTTCTTGGTGACTCGATCACAGCGGAAGAGCTCATAGGTGTCTATTTGTAGAAATGTGTCTGTGGTATCGGAGGACAGCCAACTTTCCGTTATCAAAACAAGTGAGGGGTTGTTTAAAAGCAATAGGGTGCGTAGGTAAGTCATCTTACTTTGTACAGATCGAGCGTTGATTAACATAAGTGTCAGGTACGGTGACTGTTTGTCTAGTAGAAGGGTATGATGTAAACCGAGTGGTTTGTCTGTTTTGCCATGAGAAAAAGAAGAATTGGGAGCGTTGACTCCATATTGATGAGTGTTTAGTTTATTACCATTAGGGTTAATGCAAGAAGGGTAGTCGGGTGTGGTTTTGGTGAAAGAAGTATGTCTAAGAGTGGAAGGTAGAGTCGAATGATTAGGTAATGTGTCCGGGGAATGATCAGGGGGTTCAGTCAAGGAGTTTTCAAGACTAGAGACAGTTATCGAAGTTGAGTAGGATGTGCTACTCCCCATTAAATCGGAGTATATAGATGGTTTCAGAATAGTGGGATTGTCGCCCTCAACATTTGGAGACCCCATAGCAGTAATGTTGAGGGGGAGAGAGATAAAAAAGGATGAGATAGTGTGCATGTCGAATTAGGGGGGACTAAACCGTTGTATTGGGTGGCTTGACTTAGATAGTACCTAGAATCTGTAGGTGGGTTCCCAAGTAGGCCAGCGTTATGGCTTCCTCGTGTGCGGTGGGCAATTTTAGTCCTATTGTGGTTAGTTGGGGAGGTTGTATGTTTCTGGTAAGGGATGAAGGAATGCCTGTTATTGTTGCCAGGAGAGGTGTTTCTGTTGTGTATAGTTTTGTGTTGGTTCATGGGGCTTACAAGGTTGACACCATATGACTTATGGGTATCACGTGTGGGTGTGGTTCTTGTCGAGTGTCGTTTCACATTAGGATGAGTGGGTGTTGCCAGTTCTCTATGTTTGTTGTAGGGCATTCTATTACTATGAGAAGGTGCATGTTTTGGGTTAGGGGTGCTGGAGTATTGGTGGGTTTTTACGGAGAGTTTGGTATTTTTTCGCACAGCGGTGTCTGCGGGTCTGTAGCTGTTAGCGCGATCCCTGGGAGGATCATTTTTAGGCATTTTATAAGGGCCGCTAGGGTAATACTTGGACGCTATTGAGGCATAAGTGGTTTGGCATTTTGGGGTAGCTGAGTGTCTGGGCTGAGGGTGAGTGGTTGTAGCTGCTTTATGTGCGGTCTTGTCCTTAGGACTAATAGCAGTGTCCGACGTGCCTCCGTTTTTTGGGGGGGCAGTGTATGATATTTTAGGGTTTGTGCAGTGACAAGAGCTGTAGCTGCCACGGCTACGTAAGCTGGGTTGATCAGTTTGTGTTCCATTGCAGATTCGACGCTGGATAGCGGTCCTGTCATGAATGATCCTAATCTTTTTAAATGTTGGAATACGCCTCAGTAATGACTGACTATTGAGGAGGTGATTAGCTTCAGTGGTGCTACCAAACTGAAATAGAATGGGACAGGAGGCTTTAGTGTGTGCCTTACGTAATCTTCTTGTTACACACCAAGATTGCGACAATCCACATTCTTGTAGCAGAGTATTTTTAGCAATCTTTATGTTCGTACTATCAGGTATATTATACACAATAACATTCTGCATACACTGAAGTCTTTTCAACACTTCAGATGATATATGGTCAATTACTTTTTCAGTGTTTTTTATAATTTCCAGATCGGGATTTTCTGGAACACTGATTAAATATTTGTAAGGTAATAGGTCTTGAATAGTTTGGGTGAGGCTAAGTTCTGTTTGGCTGCTTTTAGGTCTACCAGTGGTGAGATTATCGGAGTTTATATCAAAGTTTCTAAGGTCGATATGGTTACATACAGGCCTGTTGCAGGTGTCTAGCGGATGTTCACTTTGTGCACACTTAGTTGGGGGATGGGGTATATGTCTGGGTGAGTAGTCAAGATCTACATCACCGGGCTGGCTATTGTAGGCAGGCTTACATGTACTCCGTGGGCCGCTACTCAGGATGGCCGATTGTGAGATTGCTGGGTGTTTGGGATCAACAGCACTGTCTAAATACTGCTCACAACATGTGGTGTTTTTGTTTGGACTGACAAATGATGTCGACTCTAACGGTATGTGACTGCTCTTATTTATATCGACAAGCGAGATGCAAGGTAGTGATATGTCTTGTCCAAGTAAACGGTGCACGTTTAGTGTGGCTGAGGGAAGATCAGAGTAGGATGCAGACTGATCAGTGTGTTTATAAGGTTTCACATTATTCGCTTTAGTGACTGATTTAGATCTTTTGCAGGTGCTATAGGCATCAGGAGAGATTATATGTTTTTTAGATGGCCTGGACATTATCGGAAGTAATGTAAATACAAAGTTTAATTAGGTGGACAGCGATAGTTGTAATTTAACTTAGTGAACGTGTGAAGTTTTATGGTAGGATCAGACCCAGTATTAGTTAAGAGTAAATATATTAACGTTAATTGGTGATAGAGATAGCGTGAGAATTAGCAAGATTAATTTATGACGTTGAGTTCCTAAATAAGGTGTCAAATTGATAGAACCCTATCAGTGACGAATTATTTATCGCTATTAAGTGTTAAATTAAAGAGAAAAACTAATAGGAAAATAAAATAATACCACGTGAAAAAAAGTTACAACCTTCAAAAGCGCGCCGAAGTTGTATATCAACAACTTTCGAAATATGTCTTCAAACTCCTACATATCTGACTTCTGACTTGGTTGGATTGGTTTCCTTCGATTATAAAGGCGTTACAGACAAAAGCGTTGTCAAATCCCGAATATCTGTGGCGCCTTTGGTGATGAGTTCTGTGTTGTCCGGTTCAACAAACGAAAAATTGAAAATATTCTTTGTTGTACCATTACATGTCATTTTTATCTCTTACTTATCATGTTACCTTTTTATTCCTATATTTTTCGTACCATTTATATATTTCACGCCCACTATGGTGGAACAGACACCCAAACTGTTGAAAGTTGAAACTCTTATGCCCCGACTTTTCGATTCATACAATTCCAGCTTGATAAGACCGAGGCCTGGTTCCGCCACGCAGTGCTGACACGCGTAAATACGGCGTGCTACTTCCAAGTGGGCTATTCCGAGCAGTGATAAAGGCACGACGGCGTGACTGTAGAAAATACTTTACACCAAATATGTTTACTGGTGAGGTTTTCCATCCTCGCGATACCTTGAAAACAGAGTATCCCTAAACAGAGAGATTCAATCGATCAACAGATGTTGAACCAGCTCGTCCGTAATATGAAGTTGTAACACAACTCAGCATCAAAATTTTGCTACATATGTGGAAGGTTAACAAACTTTTGATGAGGGCCTATTTAGACAAATCTTCTTGTCTAAGGTTCGCCAACAGGTACGAGCGGTTCATGTCACATTTCAAAACAGCACCGTTAACGAACTGACTGCATCTGCCGACCGGATACGGGAGATCGCTAGAACATCAAGCACTGACGTTTTTTCTGTAAATCAAGAGCACCATTCTATACAGAATGACATTGCAAACCTTTGTAATCATCTCACTCTTTATATTTAAATCCATTATAATCGTAGACGCTATAAACCCCCCAAATGCATATCACGAAAAAGATATATCTTTAGACTATGGGAAACAGCATGTTTTCAGACTAGCACCCCTTCGAGAGATTCGACAACTAGACTACATTTCTCAGTTTTTACCCGATCTACAGCACATTTCTGGAGCAAACAATTTAGTGGCAGACATTTTTTCATATGACTTCCCTGATCATTTTGCAAGGAGTCAGCTCTCTCGAACCCACTGAGCTTAAAAAAGAGGGCACTAAACCTCAGCACGAGTTAGCTCTCACAAACTTGAAACTGAATTTAACAGATAGGAACAGGTAAGGAAACTTTGCTATGTGACACATCCACGGGTAGGGATCGTCCAAAGAGTTCCTTATCTCGTTCACTGGATATGGATCTAAATTTCCAAACTAGAGAGCTCACAAACTCCATGCGTCTAGTTAAGCCTGTCTACACCGGAGAGCAGTCAACTGGTATTTTCTTCCAACCCGCCTTATGACTTGATAATCATTTTTGTGAGCCGCGATCCATCACGTTTACCTGGCTAAACTGCATACGAAGAATCCTCCAAAGTTCTACATCACGAAGGTAAGTACTATACCATCCATAATAACGGAACTAACTGTGACATCAGCAATGACAGTCTTAAAGACACTAACTTCAAAGGAGATCATTGTAGATCGCCAACATTGGTGATCTGTGTTGATGATTTAGGGCTTAATGGAGCAAGAGTAAATACAAGAACAGAATGAGACCACTGAAGCGTGAGTCAGTCCATGGAGTGCAATCGATTGGTGCAAGATGGTTGTCCTTGACACTTTCGAGGTTCGTAAGTTCTTCGATACTCAGTGACATGACTGCTAGATGGTTTGGCTAGGAATATTCCACTGGTCTTACGATGTCCTCATCAAAGCACCCGAAGGATTGTCAATGCAGCTATAAAACTCCGCACTATGTTGCAGATGACAAGTTGTAGTTTATATTTCAGTTGTTTCTTTATATGTCACATCAACAGCTTTTACTAAGTTAATAAGCCTTAGTTATATTAGCAACATCAGTTGATAATAATGATGATGCCACAGGTATTCGGAGTTTGACAGTGACACCAGTAACACCTAATATGAATCGTACCCAGCAAGTTAAATCAAAAGACAGAAGCGAGGAGGTTCGAAGATATATTTGATAAGCTATCAATATATCGGGGATTGTCTGATCTAATATGGATAGCGATTACAGTAGATGTTGAGCACGGCGTTCCTACACGTGATCTGATGCGGATGCATGACCGAGCGCCTCCAGCTAGGTGAGTCCATTAAAACTAATGTGGTCAGCATCCAATGTCAAAAACTTAAAAGGCCGTTTATTTTAGGGATTTATTTACCGCTACAGTAGAAACTTCTTCAACTTCTTTTATCTCTCCACTTTGTGACGAATCGTATATCATTTTCTATGTGTGTTTAGTAGGGAGTGTGCTAACTTGGAATTGTTACTTTATCAATCTTCTTGACAATGTTACTAAAATTTCGATGCTTTGTGACTACACGTGAATTAAGAATTCCTAAAACCTACAAAACTGTTTTTACACTCACAAATAAGTTGTTCTAACGATTTTTTTTGAATATAATAATCAAGTCTCGAATTTGTTAGATTCTATAGAAATTTCGTAAAATACTGAAGGCTGGTGCTTTTTTAAAAGCGCACAATATGGTTTTGTTTATCCCATCGTTGCCATTAGACATATGTCAACATTTTATAGTGATCTAGCAAAAGAAATAGAAGACGAAGATACCCCAGTAGGTCTTTTCATATTATGATTATTCATCAACGTAGTTCAATTATAATGAAAGTGTACATGAAGACAGTAGGTTTATATTTATAAAGTTTCTTAGTTCGTATTCAGATGATCTCGATGATCTACTAAATTCACTTGATCAGAAAGACGACTTAAAATTTCGAAAGACAGGTAAAATTTTTAGGGCTATGTCTAATTGCTCAATTAGTTTTAAAACAGAATGGTGATTCCAATTCCAGCCTAGAATTCGGAAGACACACTGAAAAGACTAAAAGCCAAACAAAATCCTCAAAAGCCATTCTTGATGCCCTTATAGACCCATTCGATGGTATTTTTAATCACCACCTTGACCTGTTATAGTTTCAGATCCTGTTTTTGCAAAGACAGAAAAACCTGCTTATAAATTAGATCCTGAATTTGTAGATGAATCCAAACGACGTCCTAATTCATCGACTCCTAAAAGAACAGTTAGATTTTTGGACGACGTTGGAAAAGAACACCAGGAGGTATCTGGTGATAGGCAGTTTGGTGACTCATCTGGTTTTGTAAGTTTGTTAACTTCATGTTCTTTTCGCTTAATACAAAGAATTTATTCACAACGTGTTTTTTCTGAAACAGTACTATACTCAAATATGAAAATAAATGGGTCATTATTATTTGCTGGTACTCATCTGTCTAGCTCTCAAATTATCAACAGAATGCTCTGATATCACTTATTTCGTAAACAAATTTCAGTAGTTGGTGACTTGATTTACATAAATTTTACCGACAAGGATGTTATGTTTATCACCTTAAAACAACGTTGAAGTTGGGGATAGTACGAGTAATATGGAAAGAATGCCAAATGTATCTTACATTGTACCTTCCTGAAATATGCACTCCTTTATTTGCTTGAGATTAGCATACTTCGTGGTTTCATCATTGATCTAGTCAACAAACAAACTATTTACAAAGACTTCTCAAACTGATAGTATTAAAGTTCGATAAAATTCTAAAGCTGGTCAAACTATGACGGTAGATTTGACAGCAAAAACTGTCTTAACCTTGATAGAATCGTCCTCACCTTTACATAAAAGCTGTTCTCTCATCACGAGAAATACTACACCAATTTTATCCACTTAACTGATTTCAACTCAAAATATCGCTAACCAACCTTATCTATGGTTTTTAGTCAAACACTTTCATGAGATTTCAACAGTAATCTTTAGAATTCTATGTTTTGCAACCTACAGACAAAAGAAGATGAGTCGTTTTATGCTAAGCTATCACAAAATACCTATATTTCTAAACAGTTTAAAATTAACTAATTGAATGTACTTTTCGTATGTTTTGTTCGATTAATAAATTTATCACTTCACTAGCTAGTTTGCTGGTAAGTACAAGAATTCATACTTATATGAAAAAACTCAATATTTTACACCGTGAAAGTTTTTTTAGTCTCCTGTTAACGAAAAAATATATGAGTATTTCATTTAAAATTATGTGACTAAATTATATTCGTCAGTCATTTAGATTGACTTGTTAATAATCATCCGCAAATTGAAATTGCGGTTTTTAGTGAGAAACATATCCATGTCAGAGTTCGAAAACCAACTCAACTAATTGAATGCTAAAGTAGCTATGGTTTCAGCTCTGGTTACGTGTTAGTTGACATAAGACTTTGTCTCTATCAAACACAATTAACTAAAGAGCAAACTTTGTAATTCGATGAAATTTTTGTCGCTTATGATGGCGTGTGTGACTTCCTCAATAATTTCAGAATCAAATCTTAACATTAAGTTTATGATGAATATAGACAAACTAGACGGTCTATGAGAACAACCATGGAATAAGGCTAGGAACCGGGGACTCTCAACCAACGAGTCCAGGCCAAGATACATTGTTGGTCTTGAACTCCACTTCCCATGATTATCAAAGTTCATATTCAATACTCAACTATAATATTGTAAATTTATCCATCATATGGTCTTATCTGTTGATAAAAATTGATGAATTTAGTCTACGTCCACGGGTATACTAAAATGGGTATTAATTCTCACGCATTACTTTCTTGATTCGTTGTCTTGTAACTTCATCTTCCTAACTCTTAAGTTAACTTGTTAGTTAGGATTTTGTAGGAGATAATGAATTTTCCCTAAAATACCTGTGGCTACAGCAAAGATTCACGAAGAAGCCTTCAGTGTGAATATGTCAGCACTTATGTTAGTGAGGTTGGTGTGCGTTTTTCTATAATAATACGATTGTAAACCTCATAATCAAACATAGGGAATTAACAACGATTCTTAAAATACTATACTTTGTCAGATTTAATTATTTCTTATGAAAGACGCTCTTGATTTACACAGACTTCTGTTCATTCAATAAAAGATACCCTCGAAATCTAAAGGCCATATTAATGCTGCTTTCGGCCTTTCTCCCTAATATCGTAGAAGTAATGTTGTAGGAATTTATACTTTCCCATTGTTTAGTTGAAATGTGATATAGAGGGATAAAAATAAGCCCAGTAATTAAGTCTTAGTTTCACAAGTTAATTAATAACTGTGCGTTTTTCTGAAAATTATTTACGTCTAAAGCGAATTTCAGCTGTGTTTATTTCTATATTAATTATTTTTTTAATAAATGTGTTAATTCGATAGAGACAAAAACTTGCTTTTTTGACCAGCTGTTCTTTTTATAAATATTTATTCATGAAGGAGGGGCTATACTAAATAATTCATTTTCCATTAGAGATTCTCACTTGACCATATGAATTACACCAGTTTAAACAATTGGTACCAACCAACGTAGTCCTTAAAGTTTCCTTGCTTTGTAACAATTTTAACACATATTATTTGCGAGCTGATAACTCAATATTATCCATACTTACATAGTGATTATATTTTGAACTTACAGTGGGACTCGTGCCACCAAATGCTCTGGCACGGCCAAGGGTCGGGAGAGTCAGTTTTCTCTTTCTCTCTCTCTCTCTCGAAATGCTCTCACATTGCCATATGTATACAGCTACCGCCAGAGAAGTCATACTCACTGCCTCCGAGTTTAATGAAAAAAATGCCTGGCGCTTTATCCGGGTTGGTGGATATGGAGAATCCACATAGGGGAGTTGGAAAACCTGGTTTCAAACCACTGATACACATGGGCTCCAGAATCCTAAGGAAACAAATGGCGTATAAACCTGTTGTTGATCACTGGTTACCATAAGACTGCATCTCCTTGTGGGGCCTGATATTTTGTCGTCGTTTAGATCAAACGGTGTTGTCGAAAGGGCTCTCCACTTCAGTGGCCCGTTAATCTGACTCCAATTAGACCGTATTAATGTTTGTTATCGTCTATCCTTGTATATAGTCATCGACTTAAATCGCGTTAGTCAATAACGGAATTAAATAAGTCAAACAACGAGAATGGACTTTTGAATACATATATTTTCTATATGCAGCGAATAGAATATAGAGAAGCGAAACGACGTGCAGTGGAGATGGCGGGTAAGCCAACTCTCCTTTAACCAATCGTCAGTCAGTCAGCTACAACGTAGGACCAGGCACATATGTGCATCGGTCCAGGTTGCCATACCGCATCAGCACAACAAGATGAACACCGGATTCATAAGAGTGGTTAGGTCAAAGGTGGTAATAAATAAGAGGGAGATTGCATATAGAGATATAGTACAAGAAGAAAGAATTGGTTCGTAGAAAGAAAGATATGAAGTGATTTTAATCTCTTAGTTTAAGGGAGACAGGGAGTGTATACACCGACGCCATTGTGATCGATTCTGAGCCATGTCATCAAGAGTCTCAACCATTGGTTACGAAAGTCACGCGGACCCCAACCAAGTAGTCTGCATCTACCAACATGGCTCAGACTAGAAGTCAGGACTTCAAGCACTGATGCCACGTTTTGTTTGGCCGCCCCTAACTTTCTTCCAACCATCTCCAATACCGGATAGCATTGCACGTCGTGGTAATCGGTGTTCAGGCCACGAAAAGGCCGTGCGCGACCGTCTCAAGCAGTTGTCCCTTGAGCACTGCGGTCACGCTCTCAGGTCACTGAGACCACCTCTAATCCAATTTCCTTTTCAGGTACCTCCAGAAGAACCCTTCCTCGGTGTGGGCGACCGGGAAGTGATAACCGCCCTCATACCTCTAACAGCACTCGAGACCACTGTATTCATAATCAACCTTCCTCTTAAATTCCTATTATTCCTCCTACATCGACTTTCAACCCTAAACTTCCTTTTTCGGCTACCTCCTCAAGTGTCATCATAGCCAACGATTCTAGCGCTCGAAACACTGTCCCAGGTCTACTGAAACCTCGCTCCAAACTACACATTGGAGCCTTCAACGTACGCACCCTATGTCAAATCGGTCAGCAGGCTTCCTTGTCTAAAACCCTAGAGTCTCTTTCCATTGATGTATGCTGTGTCTCCGAAACACGCATAGAGGACTCCAGTGTGGTCATTCACCTGACTTCACCTCGGCAAAACGGAGAGCCAACGAGATACACCCTCCGTGTATCCGGTGACCCGATGGCCAGTTCTCGTGGACTGGCAGGTGTAGGCATAGCACTAAGCATGAGGGCGGAACAAGCACTGCTAGAGTGGATCCCCGTCAACAGTCGTCTATGTGCTGTTCGGCTAAACGGCTCCGTAAGAACTCGGAAGGATAGGGACACACGTCGTTGCCTTTTCGTCGTTTCTGCCTACGCTCCCACTGACTGCAGCTCAGATGATGTGAAAGATGAATTTTACAGAAAGCTTTCTGAACTTCTTCAGAAAGCTAAACGCTCAGACATAGTACTCATAGGGGGTGACTTTAATGCTCAGATAGGTAGCTTAAACCAAACAGAAAGGCATTTAGGTGGATATTTTAGCATTCCGGCACAGCGAACAGATAATGGTGACTAGTTAGATGGGATAACGTCTAATTCCCAGATCTTAGCTAAAATATTAGTCAACCTAATCGCTAAAATTGGACCACCATCCTTAAAGACCTCTGGAGCCAGTCCATCTGGACCAGCTGCCCTTCCTCGTTTCAGATTATCTATAGCCTTTTGAACTTCAGCGAGAGTTGGGGGACCTACTTCAATGTTCCATTCACACTGTCTGGAATGGAGGGTAGTTGTAGAGTAGCTGAAGGCCAGTTGAACTGTTCTCTGAAATGTTCCGCCCATCGTTCTAAACGTCTGGACTGGGAGCAGATGAGGGTGTCGTCTTTTCCGAAATAATCTCACTTACACTTGACTTACTAATTCCATATAAAAACAGTCAACATTGATAAGCGAATAAATAACAAGGTCAGAATGTGACTCCAGTTGGATGAGTAGATTGGCCTGTCCGAAAGCCAGAATAAGGTATATGGGCTTAACATAATAACAGACACTATATCCTTACGTTGCTTCACTGCCTTGTGGGTCAGACTTTTAGGTCAAAGGTTTGGGATGTGGCCCTCTAAAAAAACCACCTGCTTCGGTCTTGGCACCCGGACATTATATATATATATATATATGTATATATATATATATATATATATATATATATATATATATATATATATATATAAGGACTCGTAGTACATGTTTTTCTCGTATTCAGGACTGAAAAACTGAATATACTTACTTTAAAGTAGTTAAACATTACAAAAATAGAAAAGTACAAGTCATTAGAATGGACTTACAAACCGTATCATTAACAAAACCTATCACTTTAATGGATGATGCTTACGCGTTTTAGGATCTATGAGTACTTGATCCCCGTTTTATGCTAAATATTAATAGTTGATGACTTCTCAATAAAATAAACTACACAATCTACATTCTACTGCTACTCAATATTAAAAAAAATATGATCAACTTGAAATGATTAATCACTTTACCCAATTATTAACGAGTTCGTGCCTTACTGTTTTCTTTCTTGCTATTATTTACAATTACTATAGGATCAATTCGATTTAGACATACAAACGACTAAAACGTTATGCAATAATAACAACTCTAGTTCAATTAGACCTCAAACAGCTCCAACGCCATCAGGATGTGGAAAATTCACATTTAAAAACCTAATTGATAATGATGATAATAATAATAAAAGGTTAGCTACTTATTCCATTGAATGATTATATTTTAAACAGATCAGTTGATCTCAATATATCTGAATTGTGTCTGTCAGTGAAATTCAGGATCTATATTTCTTTCCATTTAAAACTTGTCAATAAGATATGCTTGAATCTTTGTGTTGACGTTCATATTTAGACTCAAACATATGAGGTATCACTCTAAAGCATTTTGGTACTACCATTTTACAGAAGTGGAAATATAAGAGAAAACTAACTAGGTCAAAAACAATTTATTTATACTAGTAATTTAATAGTTAAATTCATGGGTCAATTGAAGTTAGACCACCATAAAAGACCTGGAAGCACTGGATGGCCATTTCGTCCTGTTGTGGAACTCCTCAACAGTGCCCATCCATCGTCTGGCCTTGCGAGATTCAAAACCTGAGCCTATCAGTCTCGCGCGCGAGCGATTGACCACTTAGAAAGGTAAAGGATAAATACACCCTAATTGAGGATTGTTTTTAGACACTTACCTAATTTATACGCATTTTCAGTTACAGATTTTCAGCATTTGAAATATCAATGAAAACATTCTATGAGTTCACAGTGGAACATTGAGTGTCCTTAGTTTAATCCCACACAGGTCACGGATGCACTGAGATGGAGAGAGGGACATTACATGCTATGATGTAACAGTTATTCAGTAGTCATAGTTTTCATTTGTCCTCCAAATGATACTTTACCTTAATAAAAACCATCTACAAATAAATAAATCCTTTTGACTTAGATCGACTTTGTAATCATGTTACCTATTTTCTTCCATCAGAGAGTGCGATTATATTTCAGATAAAAGTTGAAATGTCTGTACCGTTTCTACACAATTTAAATCAATGGTCAATGATACCGTAGACTAATCTCGTGTTGTGTGACATGAATGCTGTTAATCTATACTTGCAAACGGTAAAGAGGTGATTGCACATGTATATAACATTTTAAATTTGGTATAAACACTAAACTTTCAATGATTTACTTGCAACTTTCCATTCTGTCCTAACAACTTTAGCTCTAAGAGTTGGATTTTATTTCAATAGTCTTGTGTGATAGCATGGAATAAAGCAAGTGTGTCAATTGACTGATAACTTAGTTATAATAACTAGTATCATGCCTTTAGTGGTGATAGGATTCCATCAATCAACTTGCAATGTAGCCATTAATCTAAGTGATTTAACATCGTCTCAGAGTTATATGTGGAGTGATACAGGTTCTTCAAAATTTTAGATATGCTTTGATAACGTGTACCCACAATTGATTGATCACTGGGTGGCAATCAATGTCATGCGTGTCTAGTCCTTATTAGTGCAGATCGAATGCTATCGATCATGTTGCAATGTGGCCACCAGTCTAGGTGACTCGACACTGCGGGCACTATATATTGAGATTTGGATGGTGGTTGGAGATAGTCGACAAGAAACTCTGGACCCGGGTTTCGTGCTACTTGGCACTCGTCAGCAAGGTATACATGTAATCTTGAGGGAACTGGTGCTCCCTGGTGTGTACCGTCTGGTACAAAACCCAAACAAAGGATAACTTTAACAAAATGTCCTAGATCACCTAACGTCAACTTTTCTTTGGCCAAGCAAACACAATCATAATAAACACATCATAATTTATTTATATCATGCTTTATAGCGGTCTGTGGTTTCCTGTTTTTGAAATTCGGGGACGAATATAGTCAATTTTTATTTACACACATCCTCTTTGTCTAGATGCCTCCGCTAGTTACAGATTTATTGTATTTTGGGTATCATAGCTAGTTATGCAATGGTTAGTGAATTTGAGTCTTAATGTAAGTTTATACTTAGATAATGGGTCCTGAATAGGATGAAATGTGTATCATTCAATCTACAAATATATGATAAGCCTGTAATCCCTCTAGAGTTACTGCCGGTTCCAAACCCGGATAAAGGAGGAGAGTTTGTATCATTATATAAATGTAATTGAAAAAAACTACTTTCTTCTATTCAATTTACTCTGTTTGTACTTTGTTTTAAAGCTCTTCAAATCAAATTCTTAATCTTTTATCCGATGATAAATTAATTGACAATTCAAAATCAATGAAATCTACTCGATCTCATACACGTCGTCCTTCATCAATAGAATCAATTCATCCAATTTCAAGTAAGAGAAATATTATGAATTAAAGTTTATTCAACGAAGGTGGTTTATGATTGTTAAAATGAATAAATAATGTAATGTACTACTGATGTTGACAGATATAAGTAGTGTGTAGCATCAATCGGAAGTGAAACACCTGATGGTAGAAGGTTAAGAAGATTGAAGAAAAGGAGAACGAGAACAAAGAATGGTGTGGAAATGAGTCAGTCAGTCAGCTACAACGTAGGACCAGGCACATATGTGCATCGGTCCAGGTTGCCAAACCTCACTAGCACAGCAAGATGAACACCGGATTCATAGGAGTGGTTAGGTCAAAGGTGGTAATATATAGGAGAAAGATTGCCTATAGAGATATAATACAAGAAGAAAGAATTAGTTCGTAGGAAGAAAGATATTAGGCGATTTCAATCTCTTAGTTTAAAGGAAGACAGAGTGTGTATACACCGACGCCATTGTGATCGATTCTGAGCCATGTCACCAAGAGTCTCCAACCATTGGTTACGAAAGTCACGCGGACCCCAACCAAGTAGTCTGCATCTCCCAACATGGCTCATACTAGAAGTTAGTGACTTCAAGCACTGATGCCACGTTTTGGTTTGGCCGCCCCTAACTTTCTTCCAACCATCTCCAATACCGGATAGCATTGCACGTCGTGGTAATCGGTGTTCAGGCATACGTAACGCGTAGCCCAACCATCTCAGTCGATGAAGATTCATAACCTCATTAACTGATTTACCGTCATTCCCTAATACCCTGCGTCTATCCTCACTATTACTTACCCGGTGATTCCAGCAGACGCCAACAATATTTCTAAGGTATCTGTGGTCGAATAGTAGTAGCTTACGAGTGTCTTCTACTCTTAAAGGCCATGTTTTGCTGCCGTAAAGTAGAACAGAACGGACTGCCGCGCAGTATACTCGTCTTTTATTGATAGACGGATATCTCGCCTTTGCCAAAGGTGACGTAAGTTGGCAAAAGCCAAACGAGCTTTTCGAATCCGTGCTGAGATTTCGTCAGATACCAACCCATTAGGGGTGATCAGACTTTCAAGATAAGTGAAGTTGTCAACGCGTTCGACTACTTCACTCCTATCCTTAGTTCAGGTGTTGACGCAGACCAGTTCTTAAGCAACAACTTGCATTTCGAGGGAGAGGAGCGCATACCAAACATTCTGGCATTGCTGCTCAGTGCTGCCAAAAGACTCTGTATTTTATCAGCGTCTTCACCAAGCAGGACTATGTCATCTGCGTATTCTAAGTCGATAAGTGGACCTCCTGGAAGGAGGTCAATACCCGAGAATTCAGTCGACGAGAATTTTATCTCCATCAATAGGTCTATGATGAAGTTAAACAAAAACGGAGAAAGTAGACAGCCTTGACGGACACCACTTGAGGTTGTCGGTGTGTCTGTGTGGAAATGAAGGAACAATCAAATCTGAGATGATTGATTGACATTTTGTAAATGAAGTGTATATTGTATGGTTCTCAGATTTTACTAAGATGTTCTGTAATTTTCATATTCAAATACATTCGATTGTCCCGATTGATGTTCTCGTTCACTATGATAGAATAGTGCTCGATAGATATTATACAATCATACGATGTGACCAAGTTCTTTTTTTTTGAAGTAGACGTCAGTGAACAGAAATTGCACCAATGTCTATTAATATTAAGTCAAACAATTAAATTAGTTTGCGTTGTGAAGTAGATTATACACCTATTACTTGCTTACTTACGCCTGTTACTCCTAGTAGAGCATAGGCCGCCGACTAGCATTCTCTAATCCACTCTGTCCTGTGTCCTCCCTTCTAGTTCTATACAATTTTCGTTCATTCTTCTCATGTCTGTTACCACTTCCCGGCGTAATGTGTTCCTCTTCTCCTTTGGACTAGTTGATTCCAATTAAGGGCTTCACTTGTGACACAGTTGGGTGCTTTCCTCAATGTATGTTCTATTCACTTCCAGCGCTTCTTCCTGATTTATTCCTCTGCCGGAATGTGGTTTGTTCTCTCCCACAGTAGGTTGTTACTGATAGTGCCTGGTTAAATGATCCAAAGTAAAGTATATTATATAACATCACATATCTTTCAATGATGATTCTATGATTACTGTACATAGTTTAATTAGATAGTCTTTTACATAAATAAATTAATGTTAATTTGTATGTTTTAAAATGTTGTTCTTCATCATTAGTCACTCAACTACCAAATGATTTGGACAAACTAGACATTGATCGTCCACGTTCAACATCCTCTTCATTATCATCATTTGATAGAGTAAGTTGTCATTATTTTTTTGAATACAGAAAGAGAATAAGTAGTAATAAATGATATAGAACTCATATTGGATCATGACTGTCCAAGATCTCTTTCATTTAGAATTTGTATCTTACTCTTTTTTTTCTCTATAATGAATGTAATAAAAACTTCAAAGTAATGATCGATAGGATTCGATCTGCACTAAGAAGGATCTGACATATGTGACAATGATCACCAGCCAGTGATCAATCAACTGTAATTTGTAGTTCGAACAGTGTCTTGTAAAGTTTCAAGCTATGGAGTTATTCTATCTTGTAGATTTCACTATGGGATCAATTTTATTTCCAATAAATGTGATTACTATACATCTATATTTAACTCCTTAGTTCCACTTCATAAACAAACTATCTTGTCATTGTCTATTAGTAATCAAGTGCATTCCTTATCACCATTTTGTACTAAACATTTCATGTTACAAATACATAAATAAATGTAGCTGGTAATTGACATAATGATAATTTTCAGTTAATAGTTGAGTTCATGAGTCAGTGAAACCTAGACCACCATGAAAAACCTGGAAGCATTGGATGGCCGTTTCATCCTAGTATGGAACTCCTTAACAGTGCGCATTCACGATCCCGCTTGCGAGATTCAAATCCAGGACATTTGGTTTTACTCACGAGCTCTTAACCTCTAGATCACTGAACCGGCATCCAATGGTGTTAATAACTAACTTCAACTAATCCACGAAATTACACCACCGTCCACCAATGTCTTCAGTGAGTTACTATCTCACAACAGACTTGGTTGAACTTCACTCATCACGGATTCTCACTAGAACTTCTGGAAATTTTCTGTTAAATATTTATTTATTTATTTATTTTAACACATAGAATATTGGTACAAAGAGGCACCAATTATATATGCGCCACACAAATCTCATTTGATTTGTGTGAGGGCACTGATACTGCCCGGATGCCCAAACCGAAGCAGATGGTTTTCTTAGGGGGCCACTCTCCGAGCCTTCGACCTAAAGGTCTGATCCACAAGACAGTGGAGCATCGTAAGAAGATGCAGTCCAATGGTAGCCGGTGACCGACGATTGGTTCATACACCATTTGTTCCTTCAGGATACTAGAGCCCATGTGCACCATTGGTTTGGAATCCGGTTAAAGTGCCGAACATTCGCTTTTCGTCCTCTCAATTTCGTAAACTACACCCCGCCACGAGAAGGCAATGAGTAGGACTTCCCTGGCATAGGCTATATACGCGTGGCCATGTGAGAGCATTTCGAGCGGGAGAACGGACTCTTCCCACTCTCAGCCGTACCAGGGCATTTGGAGGCTTCTGTTAAATAAAACCAGTACTTTCTCTGTATCACCTTTTCTCTTACACTCTCTCATAGAAAAATACTAATTATGAATCTATGGAGTCGGAAGCCCAAATTAAACGTCTTGAAATGGAACGTGATAATTTAATTAATTTATTAGAATTAATTAAAAACAACATCGTGAAGAATTACTAATTATGGAGCAAACTTTAAAGTAAGTTTAGCGCGTAGAACAAGAATCATGATGGAAATTTTATTTGCTCTTTTTTCATGTTGTTAATTCATTCAATTTTGTTGCTTCACATCATGAAATAACGATTGAAGACCTAAAGGTACTGGGCCGATGTTTACTTCTAATATGAGGTCCATCAGAAGTAAACACACACGAAGTATTCAGGGGTCAAACCCAGAACTTTCACTCATCCTCCTCATCATCATTAAAGCCTATTTCAAGTAGAAGTAGGTGATGAAAAACATCTAACTTTGCTACAAATCTCTTCTCCATTAAATTTAAGATTGATTTATTTCAAACATCAGTACTGATTAAATTATACGGATTCCAATCTACTTCTTGTTCAGATTATTGGAGATTTTATTCTCAATAGCAGATCGTCCTTAGCCACTGACTTATGGAGAACAACTTATTCACAGATCTAGATCATCTTTTTACAACTATGTTAATATTGTGAGACATCCTACGATTTTTAATCTATTGTAACTAATATATTATACTTTTAATCACCAACATATTGCGACGTTAGTGATTGTGAAATTTAGGGAGAAAATAATACCATAGTGATTAATATACCTTCATCTTTGTCTGTTCTTTGAGAAAACAATAGATGGTTTCATTGAAGTCCATAAATTTGATTGATACGGGGTTTGAATCCTATAGGGAACATCGGCTTAAGATTCTAGGTAAACCTTACTGACGAATATCTACTAGCACAAAAACTAGGTCCGACTATCTTTAAAATCTTTTTACAATATCAGAAGGGTTTTTGTGGATATGATAGTAATTTCAATGGTTGATATTATAAGTCAACTGAAGCTAGACCACCATGGAAAACCTGGAAACACTGGACAATCGTTTCGTCCTGGTATGGGACTCCTCATCAGTGCACATCCACGATCCCACCTTGTGATATTCGAACTCAGGACCTGTTAGTCTCACGCTCGAGCGCTTAACCTCTTTTTCACAATGAATAAATCGATTACTGTTGCTGTGATATACTACTGACAATATTGTGAATATGATTTTACTATTGTTCATCTCAATCATTTTCTTTTTTTTGTAGAACTAAATTAGATTTGATTAAAGAAAGTGCAGAACGTAAAGAGAATCGGTAAATCAGTTTCATTTTACATTATTTCTTTGTTGATCAATGTACTATCTTCTTTTCTTTTTTTACGTTGTATTGCTTAAAACCCTAGAAGTGATTGCATAGAAAACCAGTAAGTAAATGCTTCCAGATTTCCAACCAAAACTGATAACTCAACTCAGTTAGTTATCTAATGATTATTGGTTAAACTTCAATATTTGTTTAGTTATTTTCAAAGAATACCATAGTGAATAACCGAGACTAAATGTGTTACCCATTGTCTAACAATGAGATTTCGATTAATAAACGTTTCGTTGATCATTCAGATAATTTCATTGATTTGTAAAGATGTACTATATGAGTTGTTTACTCTCAAGCTGAAATTATCGTTCACTCTACCTACCTTGATGCCTTATATTGACCAAACTAGCAGTAAGTTGAAAGAAAGCTAGAATCTGCCATACTAATAGCATAAGTCCAAAAAAGTCATTAACTCTTGATTTAAGCTATATGAATAGGCACAAAGTACTTGGCTGATGCCTACACAATCCACACGATCAATGGAACATACTTCAAACGAAGTTGTAGTAGTTCAGATACAATAATTTTTTATCTTCCTTCTTGTTAGGTCCCGATAAACATAATGGATGGTAACTTTTGGGATCCTTTTATGGACCAATACTAAACGTATATTTTTATCGTATAATTGTTATGTAACTAAACTGTTCATATTCATGTCCTTCTTATTATGAGCTTTATTTTGACCCATAGACTATTATTATACGATTTACCATTCTTGAATTATGTCCTGACTATTAATTACTACCTCCCTCACCCACAGCCACTTTTGGCCAAATATTGTACAAACGTTGTTCCATATTTTATGGTACGTTGTGGTCTGTTTGATTGGTATATAAACTCAGTATGTTTGAAATATAAGGATTCATATTGCATAGGCTGAGATTGGTATTCTGGACTTAACTGACTGTGGTAGGCGGAAAGCAGGACCAATCAGGACTCTAGGCTGCTCGCGCGTGTTTTACGCGTCCTTGGTCCGATCGACAATTCACTGCTCTCCGATTGGCGGTCACAAGATCTAACACTTCTGATCATAATTTTCAATATGATTTCATACTTTTTGTTCTCTTATTTCATTTCATTTTCAAATCATAGTCTCTATCAATTCGGTCGTGTTTATTTAAGTATCAATTCTGAGATCTAAGTACATCCAGCTGACGAGTACCAAATAGGACGAAAGGCGTGTCCTGAATTCCATTGTTAGCCATCATCCATCTTTGCTTATCATAATTTTTTCCTCATTCTCCTTTCTAAACTAATAATCTAACTAATTTATTAATTACATATTAATGTAGTTAGTTTTAAGCTGAATTCTTTGTATATACACGTAGTGGGTTGTATAGTTATCTGTATCAATGTACATGTAAGAAAGTTTGAATCTATAGTCTACTGATTGAAAGTTGAATGCTCAATCAACTGTTCCATTACTATTACATATAATCAATCAAAACAGATACCTCTTACCCCATTTAAATTTACTTCCCCCTTGGGAGTAATTAAAAACCTGGATAACCTATATAAATCACAATGATGAGATTCTCTATTAAGTTAATCTACTATATAAAATTTATGACTAAGTATTAAAATAATGAGGTTTTAATTGAGATTATCAATCGAACGACGTTGGACCACCATTAAAAACCTGGAAGTAATAGACGACTATTTCGTCTTATTTTGGAGCTCCTCAACAGTACGCATCCACGATCCCGCCCGCTTGATTCGGACGCAGGGCCTTCAGTCTTGCGAGGAAGGCCTAACCTACCAGACTACTGAGGCGGCCGGTATCCAACGATGTTGATATCAAACCTCAACCAATCCACGAAATTGCGCGACCATCTTCCATTGTACTGGGGTACATACCTGACATGCATTAGCTCCACTGGTCACGGCTTCTCACTAAAACTCCGAGAATTCCTTCACTTAGCAAGTCACTAGTGAATACATGGTAATTATCAGTATAAGGTTGTGGAGATTATTATGTTATTGATTGAGATCGTAAACCGATTGATGTTAGACCACCATTGAAAAGCTGTTTCGTCCTATTATGGGACTCCTCATCAGTGAACGTCCACGATCTCACTCTTGGGATAAATCGATTCTCTATTTGATTTTCATCTTTGATTTTAAAAAAAGTTATCGTCAAGTGAGTTTTATTTTATTTTTTTAAATTTAGTCTTAGAGAAGAAATCAATTACCTTGAAATACAGAATCGTGAACGATTAGTTCAAATTGAGAGAAACGTGATCATTTATTAACAGATTTAACAAATAAATTGAATGAAGCACATCAAACACATCAACGTGAATTGAATGAATTAAAACAGTCACATAAGTAAAACATTTTTTCCGCTTTCTATATCTCAATTATTATAGGGTGTAATGATGATTGACATTGTTTAATAAATAACAAAGTAGTTTTTGAAGTGCTCCCTCTCTTTTAGTAGTCTCCAAATACCCTGGTACGGCCGAGTGGAGAGAGTCCGCTCTCCCGCTCGAAATGCTCTCACATGACCACGCGTATATAGCCTCTACCAGGGAAGTCCTACTCATTGCCTGCTCGTGGCACAGGTGTTGTCTACGAAAATGAGAGGGCGAAAAGCGAATATCCGGCACTTTAACCGGATCCCAAATCAATGGTGCACATGGGTTCCAGTATCCTAACGGAACAAATGACGTATGAACCAATTGTTGGTCACCAGCTTCCATGGGGATGCATCTCCTTACGATGCCTCCTTGTACCAATATCTATGTGTTAAAATAAAATAATTTGGTGCCTCCACACAAATTGAATGACTTATGTGGCGCATATCTATTTCATGCCTCCTTGTACCATTGTTTATGTGTCTAAATACTAAAATAATAATAATCTCGTAGTCTATCTAATGCCACTTGATGTATATGTAAAAAACAGAGCCTTAGAATACTATAGACACTGAGGTGTTTAATATCACAGTTATGATTGCCGGTAAAAACAAGGTTACAATCCATTGGTAGAAAGCCGTGTATTATCAAAATGTTTTGTTACTTAATACTTCCCAACAAAGCGTATTTGCAATATTGAAGAAACTGATGCTGCTCATAAGATTCATACTCATGTTACTACTCAGTTCCAGTTAGAAACGCTTCCGCTGAACTGTTCAGGTGGTGAATAACCTTTTGTTGGACTGAGTTATGCACATTGATTGGTTAATGAATGGTGACTGATATAATCTTTTTTCAGCTCTTTACTATTGAAAAGTCATTATGATGATTGCCGCTCACCATGAAACCTAGATAAAGGCGTGTTATTGTGCCCATTTTCCTAACCAAAAACTTAAATTAAGATGAATTGCCCCTCGATATCGAGCCATCTACACTAGTGGAGAAATTCCAGATTGATAGTAGAAATCTGATCAGATATAAGGAATTGATAGAAATCGCCCGATAACCTATTGCCATTGTGAACAGAACAGTTATTCACAAAGTATGTGGATTAACCTAGATAATTTATCTAATTAGTACACTTGGTATTCAGCAACGTCGATCGCCCTGTATTTTTCTTCATTAAGATAACTTTCCAACTGTTATCATTCATTTTTGATCCTTAAAGTAACAGATTCTAGAACAATATTTGAAATGGAAAATAGATCACTCAATGAGCTTCAGATGAAATGGCACAATTTCTCTGTCACTGAAGTAAAACTATCTATTTATTTAGATATGATATGATGATTTGTCCAATATAAAAAGTGGTTTAGCTCATAGGTTGACTTCAGCTAGACAATTAATGATCAGTTGCTTCATCCAAGTGTGAGACTCCTCAGCTGTTACTGGCTAAATTCCTACTTTGTGGTCTAAATGTAATACTTTCAATCCATAGGTCCCTTGAGTTTCATCCCTGATGAGGTCATGAATACTCAGTACTAAAGATTATCATATTAAGATGAAATAATGACTGATTTTTTTTTCTAATATCTTGGTCAATTGATAGTGAATGCCATTTTGTGAAACAACAGCTACCTAAGCATATAGTTATCTCTTTTAAAAAAAAAACCCATTTCAGTGAAGAAATTGAAATGTTAAAAAAACATCATCAAGAATTAATGGATCGGTTAAAATGTGCATCACAACATGAAATACGTACAATCACTGAATTACAACCAAATAGTGAACAATTAAAAAATCTTTTAGAACAAATAAAAACTACTTTAATCGATTTAAGTAGATCACAACAAGAACAAATAAAAAATACAACAATACGACATGATCAATTAACAAGACGTGAAGAAGCATTACATATACTTGAAGATAAATTAAATCAACGTGTAAGTGTTAATAAATTTGTTTGTTTTTTCCATTGATTATTGAAAGAAGTAAATGACAGGAACATCTTATCAGTATAGGGTTATGGAGATGATGAAGTTATTGTTTGAGATCTTGAACCGACTGATGTTAGATCACTATTGAAAATTTAGAAGCACTAAACGGCCGTTTCGTCTTACTGTGAAACTCCTCAGTGATGCGAATTCACGATTTCACCCGCGGGATTTGGACCTATGGCTTTCAGTCTCGCACGTGAACGCTCAACGTATCAGACCATTTGAGCCGGCCGGTATCTAACGGTGTTAATATCTAACCTCAACCAATTCACGAAATTACGGTACGATCTTCTTGTTGGAAGTTCTGTGATACTATACTGATCTAGCTTCAGTCGACTCATGATCTCAACTATTGAAATTACTATAATATCCACAAAACCCCTTTCTGATATCTTAAATTTGTTTTAATTAACTAATTATGTCAATCGACTAAATGTAATTACTTGCTTTCAAAGTATGTTTAAAGCCTATTGCTAATCTCATTACTGAACAACTCAATAAGAGTAGCACTATGATGGTTAACATATTTTCTCCATCTTTCTCTATCCTTTGAAGAAATGAGAATGGATCATTATAGAAGTCGTCTATCAAATACAACATGGAGGCACGACTAATCACAAGAACAATCAGATATAGATAGGAATTACATTTTGTACGTATTCATTAAATAATCACAAGTTACATAAGTATACAAAGGGGGGATTTGTTACAATTTCGCAGGTTTTATTATCAGAATTAATTAATATAATCATATATACCTGGAGTTTGTACTGATGATCTCGTTCGAAAGAACGATGAAAGCTCCACTGTGATGCGTGCTACTTATATTGATGTAAGTAGTATATGACGCAAGTTAAAAACATAATGTCTGGCAGCAGAAGATGGGGGAAGATCAAGAAAGGAAGAGCGAAAACACAATGCAATTTATAAGAAAACGCATGAACAGTGAAATGTGAGACAATGGATTGATGTTTACAACAGAAACAATCCAGGTTGATATGATGGATTGATATTTTGCAGATTAACGATTTACTATATGGTTTTTCTATTTTACCGAGTAACTTTATAATCTCGTGGTGAATACTTTCGGTTGCCCCCACCCGTGTTCTGTTCACTACACCACGAACAAACCATCCAGCTCAGAGAACAAAAATCCATTGAAATCATCCACCTTAGCTACAAGTCTTCTCCATCATCTCATATATACATGGTATTCATTCTATTTAATAAAAATCGTATGTGCCTTAAGTTCGAGGATTGTTTCAATTTATATACCGATTCATCTCTATTCTTCCAGCATCCGAGTCATCAATGTTCTAGCTCTAGTGGGTATAAATAGTTTTTGCATCAATTCAATAAAGCTAATGTCATCAATAACCTTTTTGGAAAAAATAATCACTTCGTCAATAAGATGACTGTGGTTGTGAATAGTTTTCACGAACCAATTGTAATCAATAATCATTTTATGGAAATCATTAACTGATCTAGATCGATTTAACACTTTACAATCTTCACAACCCTCCATACTGATGGATCATCATTTTGTCTAAAATGATGCGTAATATTAGTTGCAAATTCATGTCTGTCAGTAGGAATCTCAATTAAGATGTATCGACATTCATACATGTAGATGTTTATTTTAAAGAGTAAAGATTTTATGTTAGGAAACCCTAAATTGTCCTACTTTTTGGATCTGGTCAGCACCTAGGGGGGAACCACGACTTTCAACTGGTTGTTTCTAACCACCCAATATTAAGTTTCAAGTCAATGTGATGTCGAACCTTTTAGTATAATAGACTATGAAATTGTAAACTCCTAATGATTCAGCGTTATTGTTTCTCATTTTAACTTCAAATGACATAAGTTTGAATTCTACGTTAACAAAGATCAAACCACAGTCAAGTAGGATTTCCTGTCGATTACTTCCCATAACCTACCATTGTTTTGTTGTAATTGAATGATTATTTTTCTCTAAAGGAGACTTCATTGGACTATGAACGAAAACAGATAGCAGATTCATTTTCCAAATTGGAAATTCAATTTCGTGAACATAATAAGTTGGCTACAGATGTAAGTTTTTATCATTATAAATATTATTATTGTCTTAATAAGTTAGACAACCACTGAAAGTCTTGAAGAGCTGAATGGTCGTTTAGTCATTGTATAGGACTCTTTAAAAACGCTCATCCGTAACCCTGCCATCGGGAATCGAACCTAAAACCTTTGATCTCCCACGCTTTAGATCATTAAGTCAATATTTGATGGTATACAAATGTAATTGTAGATCAGTTATGTCTTCCATTAGAACATAGTAATGTAGTTGACTGTATTTAGGGTTTATAAGACTGTGAAATCTGATATATATGACTAGGAGAAGTTCCATTGGGATTAGCGAAATCAATGGATACAATGTGATTATCGGTATGAAGATGATAACGACATTTGAAGCGAACAATACTGGGTTCCAGTACCGGAGGGAACGTCAACTCTCGGACCTAGGTACATGCACTCGACGAGTCCCAATTAAGATTAAATGCGCATCCTTGATTGCATTACTAGTCACTATCATCTCTGCTTATAACGCCTGTGACTTAAGGCAATATCGAGGTAATTTGCACAGGATACACATATGCTTATAACACAAGGATCATTCGCAGTTCTAAATATAAATGAGAAAGTTCAAATAACTGATTCAAATGAATATGAAAATGAGTTTAAACAAGACTTCTTGTTAATCCAAATTGATATATATAGTATAATGGAAAGATGAATTTAACAATATGTTATTCATCAAAATCAATACATTGAGAAATATTCAGTATCTATGTTAACCTCATCAATTTTAAAGGCCTTAATTTGTTACAAATGTATGGCCATGACCTAGACCATTTCTCACCGGCGCTGTTAACATCCGTCTATCAACCAAACGACGTGTTTACTGCGCATCAGTTCGTTCCGTCCTACTTTATGGCTGTGAAACATGGCCGGTAAGAGTAGAGGATATCCGTAGGTTACTAGTATTCGATCATAGGTGTCTTCGAAACATTGCTCGTATATCCTGGGACCAACGAGTAAGTAACACAGTTGTTAGGAAACGGGTACTAGGTAAGGATGGCAAATCGATTGATGAAGTGGTGAGACTTCATCAGTTGAGATGGCTGGGATATGTGTTACGTATGCCCAACCACTGACTGCCTCGACGTGCTATGTTCAATGGTACAGGAGTAGGTTGGAAGAAAGTTAGGTGCGGCCAGACCAAAACATGGAACAAGTCTATAAAGTCACTGACAAGTGAAATGAGTCATGTTGGTAGGTGTAGACTACCTGGTTGGGATCCGCGAGATGATAGCAACCGATGGTTAGAGACCCTGAATGACATGGCCCGAAATCGTTTGTGATGGCGCAGGTGCATCCACTCTTTGTGTTCTCCCAAATTCTAATCTTCTGAATTCTTCATCTCCCTTATTTTCTTTCCAAATTTATTTTACTGGATTATACTCTTTAAGTAACATCTTCAAGCCCTAATGTTTCCGATTACGGCTTATACGCTTACCCCTTCTACCACTACGGGATTTGGATCGACAACTGCATCTCTATGCTAATGTAGTGTGGCAACTCGAACTGATGTATGTACGTACGAAGTTCTACGTTGTCACTGACTGACTGACTGACTCGTTTTACAGTCCACCACCTCTGTGCATGATCAACTATAATATTACTGTCAACTATTACTCTCCATCTCTTTATTACACTTTGTAAGGTAAACGAAAGTTGTTTAAGAAAAACATTGAAAATTTTGATGTCAATACTGTTCAATTCTATCGTATTAGGTTATAAGAAATTATCCCACACAATATACCTCAATACATTTCAAGTCAAATTGTTGTTCTTCATCTTTGAAATGATCTTCATCGTTAATGAACTCAGTGTTAAGCTTCATTGTTTACTTTCAATCCAGTGAAGTAATCTGAAGCAATAATTGAAATGCTACATGGTACTTGATCAAATTGCTTTATCGAATGTTAGCTGTTATTTCTTACATTCTAGATTTATTAGTTCAATGTTACTTAGCATTTTATTTAGAATGAATATGACTAAATTAATCAATAATTCCTTCATTTGTTTATGAATAGCTGATATAGCATCAGTTCATGACATATTCAACTGTGAGACTAAACTATATTGATGAATGCAGATTACTTGGTTGGTGTCCGTGCGGTAACCATAATCCAGTGATTTAAGGTGTTTAGTGATATGATTTAGAATCAATCACATAGGGGGGAATCCACTTTTTGGTTTTCTATTATATCTTTGACTTTAAAATGATCATATGCTTTTTTTTAATTTACAAATTCATTCTTCCATGTTGAACTAAATCATCAGTGACTAATGTTTTCTACTAGTATGGTAGTATTACTACTTCTGTTGCTATGAGATTGATCTTGCTGTGCTTTTTTGGTATGATAACTTCAGCTGATATACAATATATGTCAGGTTCTACGTTGCCTATGAATGATCAACTAAATGGTTGAGATCAATGTAAGGAGATACAGTCCTATGGTAGTCGGTAATCAACAATAGTTTCATACACCATTCATTTCCTTAGAATCCTGGAGCCCATGCGCACCATTGGTTTTCCAACACCCCTAGGTGGTCCCAGTTAAAGCGCCGTAAACTCGCTTTTCGTCCTTTCAATTTCGTAAACAACACCCCTGACACGGGAAGGAAGTGGCTGTATTCGCTGACATTGTGAGAGTATTTCGAGAGGGGTAGCTGACTCTCTCCACTCTCGGATGTACCCCAAGGCATTTGGAGGCATTATATCCACAACAATTGATATTACCGTTAACATCTGTATAAAATACACAGTTTTTATAATAAAACTGAAAATAGAATGGATATACATTCTTAGTTGAATAACTAACGATTATCATTTTTTGGGGTTCATTTTTATTATTGAAATCTAGGATAGATGGTTAACAAAACAAGAACATGATAGATTGGCAAAAATTCAAATTAGTTTAGAAGAAGAGAGACGTTGTCTTATTGAACAGTCAGGAAGAGCACGTGCTGAAATGCAACAATTAGTAGTAAGTGAATTCTATTTATCCGTTTTGATATGATAAATACAATGAATTGAATAATATAGTGTTGATTTGTATAGAGTATTTATCAGTCAGTTAGTCAGTTACAACGTATGACCCAGGCAACGTAGACTATACCTCATTAGCACAACAAGATGAACATCGGATTCATAGAAGTAGTTAATTCCGTGATGGTAATATAGAAAAGAAAGATTGAGTATTGATCATATATTAACGCAAGTTAGGGTTTGCTTCAAAATCAAGTAACAGTAGACAACTATTCCTTCCTATGATAAAATTCTATAGCAGCTCAAATCCATGACTATTAGCAAGTGAACAGGTGAGTCATGAGATATGAAAAAGATTTTAAACAGGGTTCGAATCCCATGAGCGGGGTTGTGAATGCGCACTGCTAAAGAGTCCCACAATAGGACGAAATGGCCGTCTAGTGTTTCCAGGCTTTCAATGGTGGTCTAACATCAACCGGTTCAAGATCTCAATAAATAACTTAATAATCTCTACAACCCTATACTGAAAACTAATAATAGTTTGATTGTTAATGGCCTAAATATTCATCATAAAGATACATAGAGAAATTATCATTGGGAATGGATGGCTCAGCATGATAAGATAAAATTCAGATGAAATGTAATTAGTAGGATCATAGAAACAGAAATAAGTCAGTTGGGGGTAGAAGGTTTAAAGAGAAGATGGAAGAGGAGGCAGATGGCTGTAAAGGGAGAAAAGTATGAAGAAAAAAATTATAAGACATTAAGACATGATAGAAGAAGAGGTTGTAACAACTCTTTTGGATACACAAGTCTGGTTTTCCCAGATCTATGGCTATTGCTTCGGCAATGGTAAGAAGATACAATATAACTGCCTTTGGGAAACTTCCACTTACCTTGTAGATGATTTTAAACGCAGAGTCCGTCTTGATTGAGTAATCCGTATTCAAAATGTGTTCGATTATTGAACTTCTTATTGAGCCGTTCCCTCCCCTTCTCAGCCACACCAGATAATGTCCTTAAATTATTTTGGATAAAGTACGCATCGAACAACCTATATACCTAGCTCCATATGAGCAGGTAAATTGGTAAATGCGCATTGAATGGTCAGATGAGATCATTTATCCTTAAGATTATTGATGAACAATGGAAAATATTATTCTCAGCGTTGCTGCGAAGAACACTTTTTTTAAAGAATCAGAAATCCTCTTCAAAACGTATGTAGCTCTCTTACTCTTAAAGTCCATGTTTATCTATAATGTTTTCTTTTTGACTGAAGTTATTTGTGTTTAAAGCGGTTTCAGTTTTATGTTTTCATTAATGAATATCGAAGGATACCCGTTTTTGATAAATATTCCCTTCAAAAGGCCCAGTTTAGTCATCTATAACTGTGGGATTACAATTTTTTTGTATTCTCGTACCGAGTGATATTATGACATTTCGTTTTTCACTAATGGGGATCCAGCTGTAAAAACTTGATAGTTGGTCATTTCACATAAGTCTTCTGTAAATAGATCTTCTAAGAGTTCCATCTCGTTTTGTTATCATTCCCATAAGTATAACTTTGAAAATGAATTCACCGAAAAGAGAACTCTTCAATGAATCAGTCATTTTTAATTAATATCCTTATTTCACTGATTGAAATCATGAGCCAATTATAGCTAGACCACCATGGAAAACCTGGAAGCACTGGAAGGCCGTTTCGCCCTAGTATGGGACTCCTCATCAGTGCGCATCCACGATCCCGTACCCTGCGAGATTCGAACCCAGGACCTATCAGTCTCGCTAGTGGCTGACTTCAAGAGATACTCCTAGAGTTCTAGTGAGAAGCCGTTACCAGTGGAGTTCAACCAGGTCAGTTGTGAGATAGGAACTCACTGATGACAATGGTGGATGTGTCACTCAATTTCGTGGATTAGTTGAAGTTAGATAATGACACCGTTGGATATCGGCTCAGTGGTCTTGTTGGTTAAGCGCCTGGCGCGAGACTGATATGTCCTGGGTTCATATCACGCGAGGTGGAATCGTCGGTGTGCACTCCTGAGGAGTCCCATACTAAGATGAAACCGTCGTCCAGTGCTTCTAGGTTTTCCATGGTGGTCTAGCTTCAATTGATTCACGATTTCAATCAGTGAAATCTCTAAAATCTCCACAAAACCCCTTCTGATAATATCCTAATTGTTTAAAATTTCTCATTTTCCTAAAAGTTCAAAGATGTCAGTTATACACTAATCCTCTTATCATTTTCTATAATGTCAGGAACTCAATTTTTTCTACTCATTAGGAGAGAACAAAACTCAATATTCAATATATTTGAAACTATCAAGTTTAACCTATGATATATTATATTATTATTACCTTTATTCAATATCCTATTTTTAGTACAGTATAGAATGCTCAACACAGAGTATTTCAACAGGTTCCCGTTTCTTACTTCTTGGTCGTTTCTAATGACAGATATTGAGTGGTCTCGTCGACTGAATTCTCTGGTATTGATCTCCTACCAGGAGGTCCACTTGTCGACTTACAATACGCAGATGACATAGTCCTGTTTGATGAAGACGCTGATAAAATGCAAGGTCTTTTGGTAGCACTAAGCAACAATGCCAGGATGTTTGGAATACGATTCTCTCCCTCTAAATGCAAGTTCTTACTTCAGGACTAGTCTGCGTCGACACCTGAACTAAAGATAGGGAGTGAAGTAGTCGAACGCGTTGACAACTTCACTTATCTTGGAAGTCTGATCAGCCCTAATGGGTTGGTGTCTGACGAAATCTCAGCACGGATTCGAAAAGCTCATTTGGCTTTTGCCAACTTACGTCACCTATGGAGAAGGCGAGATATTCGTCTACCAATGAAGGAGTGTGTATACTGCGCGGCAGTCCGTTCTGTTTTAATTTACGGCAGCGAAACATAGCCATTAAGAGTAGAAGACACTCGTAGGCTACTAATATTTGACCACAGATCCCTTAGAAATATTGCTGGCATCTGCTGGGATCACCAGGTAAGTAATAGTGAGGTTACACGCATTGTATTAGGGAATGATGGTAAATCAGTTGATGAGGTTGTTAATCTTCATCGACTGAGGTGGTTGGACCACGTGTTACGTATGCCTGAACACCGATTACCACGAAGTGCAATGCTAACCAGTGTTGGAGATAGTTGGAAGAATGTTAGGGGCGGCCAAACCAAAACTGACTGATTGAGTGTTCTTCAGATAGAAGTTAGCAGTTCAGGAATCGACATGTGAATAGTATACATTCTTTTCTTTGCATATTGCTAACAACTACGATATCTTTAATTAAGCTTTTTTGTAACTTGTACAGCGGAAGGTTGTAAACTTTTCATAAATACACCTTAATAGGTTGTGTGATTAATAAACATAATATTGTGTTAAATCAAGCAAAAACAGATAACTTGTTAAAATATCTAGAGTACAGAAACAGGTAGCCTAGATGTTTCAAGTAGGCCACCACATATCACGTCCGAGCGAACCCGACTAGGGATCGTTGCAGGCTTCAACACGTCAGAGTGCAATGGCAAGGCTCCACCTGGAGCTAGATCATTCATAATCATCTTGATCCTGACATTGATATCTAAAAATAAATCAAATTGATTGATCATAGAAATTCATTTATAGTAAACTTATTTTCAAATTTTCCTCCTTTAATATTTTAGTCTACTTTCATCAATGAACATCGTAATGCTCAAGCAAAAAATTTAGAAGAACGTAATTTAATCGCTGAAGAACATCAACGTCTACGTACAGAACAATTAAATTGGGAATCGAAACAAAAATCAGATGAATTAGCTTTAAAAAAGTATTGTATATTTTTTACTTTATTTTAGTTGAATTATACTCAGTTAACTATCTAAAATGAACACCGTTGGATGCTGACCCAGTGATCTAGAGGTTAAGCGCACGCATGCGAGACTGATATGTCCTGGATTCGAATCTTGCAAGGCAGGATCGTGGATGAGTACTGTTGAGAAATTCCAAAATAGGACGAAACAGCCATCCAATGCTCCCAGGTTTTCCATGGTGGTCTTGCTTCAATGAACTCATGATCTCAACTACTAAAAATTACTATAATAATAATATCCATAAAACCCTTTTGATATATAAAATGTATCTAAATGTAATTTGTATGTGATTTACCTCACAATTTTTTTTTAGCTAAATAAACTGAAATAAGCTTGAAATTCCAAGACAGAAGGTAAAAATTTTTCTGCTAAATGAACCATGTCCTTCACTGAAACGAATAATTATTCAAATACAATGTGTACTGTAAATCAGATTATATGGGGGTTGGAGGTAGTCGACAGGAAACCCTGGACCCAGGTTTCGTGGCTACTTGGTTTCCTGTCGACTACCTCCGACCACCATCTAGTCTCAATATTTAGTGCCCGCAATGTCGAGTCACCTAGACTGGTAGCCATATTGTGACATGATCGATAGCATTCGATCTGCATTAAATAAGAAATTGACACACATGATATTGATCATCACCCAGTGATCAATCTACTGTGTAAATCAAATGATAACACATGATTGTGTCAAGTTGAACTTATTAGTTATCAACGAAAATAGTTTAAAAGCTATTTGAAATTACACAAACATTTAAAACATAAAGTTTTGAAAAATACTGAACAAGACACAGTTAAATAGTGGGAGACATTTGTGAGATAGAAAAAGTACGATAGCATTGAATAGTATTGTAATAAATAAGCATACATCGTAATCAAGATGGTGGTTGGAGGTAGTCAACAGGAAACCTGGACCTGGTTTCGTGCTACTTGGCACTCGTCAGCAAGGTGTACCTGTAATCTTGAGGGAACTGGTGCTCCCTGGCGGATTCGATCTCGTGTCACCCAGCTTCACAGTCAGAGACGTTACCACTGAGCTATCCGAGCCGCGACTGACCTCCTGTAGGACTGAGATGTAATCACAATTGATTGATCACTGGGTGGTGATCAGGGAGCACCAGTTCCCTCGAGACCACAGGTACACCTTGCTGACGAGTTCCAAGTAGCACGAAACGCCGGTCCAGGGTTTCCTGTTGACTATTTCCAACCACCATCTAAATCTCAATATATAGTGCCTGCAGTGTCGAGTCACCTAGACTGATGGCCACATTGCAACATGATCGATAGCATTCGATCTGCACTAATAAGGACTAGACAAGCATGACATTGATTGCCACCCAGTGATCAATCAATTGTGGATACATCGTAATCAACAAGTCATAAAATTCAGTGAATATAAGACAGGTTACTGAAAAATAATAAGTAGTGTGATGTGAAGCAATAAAAAGACGGAACAAGGATCCAATGAAAGTGATGCTAACGGACAGGAAATATCATTCGTTTATGTTTATGTTTTCTCATCGTTAGTACTTAGGAGTACACATGATCAAAGTATCTGCTAATATAATATTCCCCTCTAAGCGGGTGTCTTAACAGATTAAACAAGAGTGGAATCAAAGATGAAAGTTTCATCTAGTTCATTACTCGTTACTTGGATGATTCCAGTGTTAATATTCAATGCTAAATCTTTAACATAATCCCTTCGATCTTCTGGAATTTTTATCCCAGTAAATAGTTCATTTTAAATCAACGGTTACTGAGTTATTTAAACACATATTTATATGTATTCGTTCTTGATTAATATTTGTGAGAATTCTTCAACTAATCATTAGAATGTATATAAAGTTAGTCAATCTACTGGTTCTGCTTCAGATATTCATCAGCAGATTTCTGAAAACAAATATTAAACCATTCATTGAAAGTTTGTACACTAGAATTTAAATGAATGCTTACTAAATTGATATATTTCTGTAGAATGTAAGATTCAAGTTCTCATGCTTGATTCCCTATTGTACATCAGATACATATCATTAAGGAGCATACAGTATATCTTGCGAAAATCCAACATCATTGTTTCGATTAATCAAGCATTAAACACTGTTTTTACAATGCTTAAACGTTCACAGTATATAAATAAGCTGATTGGACTGACTCATGGACACATCGTGTGAACGCGATACTGTGCATGATTTATTTACTTAAATCAGGCAGTTATTGGAAGTAGTCAACGGGAAACTTTAAGGCTTGGTTTTGAACTGTTTCACACTCTTAGTCTTGAAAAGATTGATACGCCCCGGTGAGTTGGACCCCTAATTGATCAGTCCTTTGTCCAAGACTTTACTAAGCTACTGGTACGATGACTAGTTTATTATAAGACTGTGATGTTATTTATTATTATTTGTTTTTATTTAAACACATAAACATTGGTACAAGGAGGCACCAATAGATATGCCCATATAAATCATCCGGTTTATATGAGGGCTGTGATACTGCCCAGGTATCCAGACCGAAGCAGGTGAATATCTTAGGAGAGAACGCCCTGAGCCTTCGACCTGAATATCTGATCCACAAGGCAGTGGAGGATCGTGAGGAGATGCAGTCCCATGGTAGCCGGTGATCAACGATTGGTTCATACGCCATTTGTTCCCGCAGGATACTGGAACCCATGTGCACCATTGGTTTGGAATCCGGTTAAAGCCCTGGACATTCGCTTTTTGTCCTCTGAATTTCGTAAACAACAGTGATGCCACGAGAGGACTGTGATATATTTACAATTGATTAACGATCGTTTCCTTCAAGATGATAGGTACACCTTGCTAATAAGTGTTAAATATCAAGAAACTTAGATCCAGGATTTCTTATCGACAATCTTTTACAACTTCAAAATATAGTACACATAATATCGAATCACTTAGACTTGTGGCCATATATTACATCTGAATCAATAGAACTAGAACTCAATCAGTACTAAGAAGAACTTACATACATAACATTGGTCACTACTCAGTGATCAATCAGTTGTACTCACTAACTATAAGTTCGACCAGAGCAAATCCTACTTACTTACGAATTCAGCGGTTATATGAGGGATACATCATACAAACAATCTTTGTCTTATCTCCCTTTCTATCTCTCTCATAACAGTTAGATCAATCAATAGCTTGAAAGGTACAAAGAATATACTTATTATCATTACTGAAACAGTATGTTTCCATTCACTAATTAAAACAATGTTACATTAACTGTAAATCAAATTACTGGGTTTTTTTTTCTATCGACTATGTTTGTTGTTACATAAGCGATACAATTTTGTACATCTTTTCCCCTTGATTATGTCATCAATAATATTGACTTATTTAAAGAAATCAATTCAAAAAGATAAAAACAAGACAGAAAGTCATATATATATATATATATATATATATATATATATATATGAGTTCAACCAGCTCTATTGTGAAATAGTAACTCATTGATGACAATGGTGGATGTGTCGTTCAATTTTTTGCATTGGTTGAAGTTAGACCTAATTAATACCGTTTGATATCGGCTAAGTGATCTAGTGATTAAGCGCTCGCGCGCAAGACTGATAGGTCCTGGGTACGGATCTCGCGAAGCGGTGTTGTGGATGCGCACTACTGAGGAGTCCCATACTAGGACGAAACGGCCGTCTAGTGCTTTCAGGTTTTCCATGATGGTTTAGCTTCAATTGGCTCATGATCCCTTGTTATTATATTCGATATTTATTCTATTTAAATACATAAACATTGGTACAAGGGGGCACCAAATACATATACGTCACACAATACCAATGAGGCCAGTAGTATTTATCATTGGTCTGTGTGAAGGCTTCGATACTACCTGGGTGCTCAAACCAAAGCAGGTGGTTTTACCAAGAGGTCACACCTCAAACCTTTGACCTAAAGACCTAATCCACAATGTAGTGGAGCAACCATAGGAGATGCACTTCCATGGTTTGTATTCAGAATAAGTAACAAATTTCATTGGTGAATTATATTCGTAATTGTATTGTAATGATGGGAAGTGAATTCCGCCTGAAGCTCCTTCGTGCTACTGCGCAAAATTTCGGATCCGTTGACTAGACACTATCAACAACAACTTATTATGGGAGAGAATAAACCAGATTCCAGCAGAGGAATAAATTAGGATAGGACACACATTGAGGAAAGCGTTCAATTGCGTCACAACGCAAGCCCTCACATGGAATCCTCAATGCCAAAGGAAAAGAGGAAGACAAAAGAACACATTATATCGAGAAATGGAGATAGACATGAGAAGAATGAACAAACATTGGATAGAATAAGAAAGGAAGGCGGAGGACAAAGTGGGTTGGAGAATGCTGGTCGACGGCCTATGCTCAATTGGGAGTAATAGGCGTAAGTATGGAAGTAAGGATACGGAGTGACGAATGCACTCTACTGAATAGTCTCATACAAAGATGAAACGTCTGTCCATTACTTCTATATTCACAATAGTGGTCTAGTCAAGGTATATGTTTAAGACAGTATCATCTTTTCATATTGTTCAGTTCATGTTCAACGTGATCAATTGTTACCTTTTTATTTGTTAGAAAACATTTTAACTGTCAAATTTTACTTGATTAACATTTTACTATTTAGGCTAAAGAAGATATTGATACAATGAAAGAGAAATTAGCAATGGAACGTCAATCATTTAATGAGAAAATGAATAAATTAAGAATTGATGAAATGAAATTAGAAGAAACTCGACGACAATTGGATATCGTCAGGTGATTTATTGTTGTGTTGTTTTTCCTTTACACAAAACTATGTGTTTCATTGTGAATAATTTAAATAATTAATGATCAATATTGGGGTTTAGTAGATTGTTAAATTTTTGATCGAGATCATGAATTAAATGATGTTAGAAAACCATTGAAAATCTGGAACCACTCGACGACCGTTTCGTCCTATTTTGGGACTATTCAACGATGATCAGTTGAGCTAATCCATGTCATGTAGGGACATGTATCTACCTCAATACAATGGAAGATGGTCGCGCAATTTCGTGGATTGATTGAAGTTAGACATTAACACCATTGAATTCCGATTCAGTGATCTAGAGTTTAAGCGTTCGCAAGAGAGACCAAAGACCCTGTGTTCGAATCCCGTGTGCGGGATCCTGGATTCTCACTGATGAGGAGTCTAGTGCTCCCGTGTTTTCGATGATCGTCTAACATCATTCGATTGATAATCTCAATCAAGAAATTAATGATCAGCTAGTTGACCAAGTTCACTGCTTTTCCCGATTTTTTACATACCTCATGTTTTCAATTAATCAGCCCTTCCAAGATCACTGACTTATCAAACAATGATGACCAACTTGATCTTTTCAACATCGATCATTGTGATTGAATAATCGGATTGGTTTATAAGAATTTAAGATGTTGATTTGATTGCATCTCTATTCGCTGGTAGACAAAGTCTATTGAATAGTGAATAAAATAGGTAACAAGTAATGATCCCATAAAAATTGTTTTCTGGAATTTGCTAAAAACGTTTCAAATGAGATCAAATTATATTTTTTGATGGAGTTTTGTTCTCTGAGTTGAATGATTTAGTCGTGGAGCTTTCATTGTTCTTCTAAACAACATCATCAGGTCCTAGAACATAGACACACATTCAGACGCCCCACAATGGTAGTATTTCTCGACCTTAAGGCGGCATTTGACTCTGTTGATCGTAAGGTTCTATGGCAGCGTTTGTCACTGAAAGGAGTACCAAAGAAGTACATTAACCTTGTAAAGGCTCTCTACTCAAACACAACAGGTCGAGTGAGAGCTTATGGCGAACTGTCATCAGAATTGATTACCTCAAGTGGTGTTCGTCAGGGCTGCCCCCTCTCTCCATTCTTGTTTAATTTTGTGGTCGACGTACTTTTAGAGATAACACTTTCCTCATGTAAATTTACAGGGGTTGAACTTCTACCAGAAGATTTATTTGTTGACTTGGAATATGCCGATGACATAGTTCTATCTGGTGAAGACGCTGACAAAATGCAGAGTCGTCTGACCACTCTGAGCAACAATGCAAGCATGTTCGTGATGCGATTCTCCCCCTCGAAATGCAAAATGTTGCTCCAGGATTGAGTTGCATTGACACCCGAACTAATGATAGGGAGTGAAGTAGTTGATCGTGTCGACCGCTTCACTTATCTTGGAAGTCTCATCAGCCCTTGTGGTCTGGTGTGTGACGAAACCTCAGCACGGATACAGAAAGCTCGACTAGTTTTTACCAACTTGCGTCATTTATAGAATAGGCGAGATATCCGTCTATCAACCAAAGGATGGGTTTACTGCGCAGCAGTTCGTTCCATCCTACTTTATGGCTGTGAAATATGGCCGGTAAGAGTAGAGGATATTCGTAGGTTACTAGTATTCAGTCATAGGTGTCTTCGAAACATTGCTCGTATATCCTGGGACCATCGAGTAAGTAACGCAGTTGTTAGGAAACGGGTACTAGGTAAGGATGGCAAATCAATTGATGAAGTGGTGAGATGGCTGTGACATGTGTTACGTATGCTCAACGACCGACTGCCTTGACGTGCGATGCTCAATGGTATAGGAGTAGGTTGGAAGAAAGATAGGTGCGGCCAGACCAAAACATGGCACAAGTCCATGAAGTCACTAACAAGTGAACTGAGTCATGTTGGTAGGTGTAGACTACCTGGTTGGGGACCGCGAGATGAGAGCAACCGATGGTTAGAAACCCTGAATGACATGGCCCGAAATCGTTTGCAATGGCGCAGGTGCATCCACTCTTTGTGTTCTCCCAAATCCTAATCCCCTGAATCCTCCTTGTCTCTTTTTTTCTCTTTCCAAATTTATTTCACTGTATTATACTCTTTAAATAACATCTCCAAACCCAAATCCTTCCGATTACTGCTTATACTCTTACTACCTCTACCACTACGAGATTTGAATAGACCATTACATCTCTGTGCTAATGTGGTGTGGCAACCCGAACTGATGTACATACGTACGAAGTTCTACATTGTTACTGACTGACTGAATGAATGAATGAGGAGTGAAGTGTTCTCCATATATGTCATCTTGTACTTTTTTTCTCACCATTCACTTGTTCTTTTTTTCATACAGATGTGATCTTGTTCGTGAACAAGACGTGTTAACACATCGTGAAGAATATTTAGATCAACGACAAGATGAATTAAATAAACGTTCTGAAGTTTTAAATCAAACAGAGAAACTATTAAAAGAATCTGAAACTCGACATCGTCGTTTACAAGATGAACAAAGTAAACAATTCACTGAATTACAAGAAAAAAATCATAAGCTACATGAAATGGAAAAACAACTTGTTCTTGTAGGTCTTTGTTTTTGTGGTAGAAGAAGTTAGTTAAGAAAGGTTTTTGTGTAAAGACTGGTTCAATCTGTAAGGTATATTTGTTACAGATTGATCATAGTTCGTTAAGCTTCCCTGATCTTGGAAGGGTCGTATCTGAACACTTCTGATAAGTCTTGTACTAGAACAAAATAGATATTCAGTACTTCTTGGTTGATAACAAATCAAGTCATTCTGATCAAAATGTCTTCAATTAAAGCATAGTAGTCAGATCTTTAATGACTTACTTTAAGATACTCTTAAAATTCGAATAAGATATGACTGATGAGGTCCAGACATATCTGGAGTAAAACAATTGTCGCCAATGGCATTTATTTATCATCACACTTTAATTTAAATAGAGTTGTTAGGTGTTCGAAGTAAGACACAGAAGGTTCTGGCTTCGATCCCCGATATGATTGTAAGTGTGAACTGTTAATAGTCTTGGCCTTTAGTGGTACCTCGACTAAGATCAGTTTGTAACGAATACGATCATTAGTTTCAATGGACACACACAATACAACTATTACTGATATATATTTATTGAGGTTATTTTAACGATAGACGCTAGACCATACCTCTGAAATTCGTAAAAACCACAGTACATAATCACACACGCTTTAAGCATAATTGAACCATTGAAGAGGCTCAAAGTGAAGTACTAATCTTCTATAAATCAGATGTTTACTTACTACTACCTTGTTATGTCCTGATAAGAATAACGAATGGTAATCATTTGGGATCCATCTATGGATCAATACTAAACGTATTTTGTTATTGTATAATTGTTATCTAACTAAACTATTCATATTCGTGTTCCTCTTATTATGAGCTTCATTTTGACCTATGAATGATTATTATACGATTTACCATTCCTTAGTTATGCCCTGTCTATTAGTCACTGCCTTCCAAATTCACAGCCACATTTGGCCAAATTGTGTACAAATGTTATTTTCTATTTTATGCTATGTTGTGGTCTGTTTGATTGGTATATAAACTCAGTATGTTTGAAATATAATGTTTCATATCGCAGAGGCTGAGATTGGCGTTCTGGACTTGACTGGCTGGGCTAGTCAGAAATCAGGCCCGATATGTACTGTAGACCGCTCATACGGGTTTACGCGTCATTGATTCGATTGATATGTCACTGCTGCCTAATTGATGATATCATCACGTTATACGTTAACAGGGCACTCAGGTCACAAGTTATAACATATCTCTACAAAATAACAAGGTTATTTTACAGTTTATGACTAAATCATCCAGCTCAAAAAACAAACCTCTATTACAATCATACATATGAGCTACAAATCTTCTCCACTACGAACTATCTGCCCTGCCTATCTGCTCTGGAAAATGTAGAAAGCTTCGAGTGCTTGGATAGCATCATCAATTAACAAGGAGGATCTGATGAAGATATGAAGGTAAGAATTAGCCATACAAGGACAGCATTCCTAAAATTGAAGAACATATAAAAATGAAAACGACTGTCAACAAATACCAAAGTCAGAATCTTCAATAGGAACGTCAAGATAGTTCTACTGTACGAAGCCGAAACTTGGAGAACTACTTCAAACGTCATCAAGAAGGTACACATACTTATAAATAGCTGTTAATGAAAGATACCTAACTTCCATTGGCCGGACACCATTAGCAACGCCTAATGTGGGAGAAAACAAATTAGCTTCCAGATGAAAAAGAAATTAGGAAAAGACGATGGAAATGAATAGGACATACATTACGCAAATCGTCAAACTGCATCACGAGGCATGCCCTAACTTGGAATCCTGAAGGGAGGCGGAAAAGAGGAAGGCCAAAGAACACATTACGTCGGGAAATAGAAGCAGAAATGAAAAGGATGTATAGGAACTGGAAGGAGCTGTAAAGGATTGTCCAGGACAGAGTTGGATGGAGAATGCTGGTCAGTGGCCTATGCTTCTTCACGAGGAATAACAGGAGTAAGTAAGTTCTATGCGGTTTGCCTCCATATTGCGATTTCTCTATGAATTTTTTTTCAAGATAAATAGATTATGTCTAGCGGTGGAAAAAAAGGATCTGAGTTTCGTCTTGTTTGAATCTCTTCAGCTGAATGTATATACATCCAAGTGTTGATGTTTAATTAATAGCACATCAATTTTTCAAATAAAACGTACTGAGCTCAAGTTTAAATGTGACTATCAACTAATACATTCAACTGACAAGTCTTAAATAGAATAAAATTTCCACGATAGATTTCATTCGTAAGCTCTATAATTGATCTATTCATGCCTTAAGTTCATTTCTCTCTGTGTTTTCTTGTTTGTTACCAAGGAGAAGAAACAATTAGCACAACAAATGGATAAATTGACTAAATGTAAATTAGAAACAGATAATCATTTAAAACAATCCATGTGTTTAAATTGTCGTATACCAGTTAAAGAAAATGGTTCTACTCATCGTTTACATCATAAATTAAACAATGATAATACAGTAATAAAGACAAATCAAAAACGAATTATAACAATGAATGGAAATAAGAAAGGTAAATTATAATCTCTGTCAATATACTATTGTAGTGAATGAGAACACAAGTAGAGACAATCTTGAGAGTATTTGAATTCATTTCAAATTTCATTGTTTCTGGATTAGTTGAAGTTAGACATTAACACCGTTGGATGCCGACCGGCTCAATGGTCTAATGGTTAAGCGCTCGCGCGCGAGACTGATAGGTCCTGGGTTCGAATCGTAGATGCGCACTGCTGTGGAGTCCAGTACTAGGACGAAATGGTCGTCCAGTACATCCAGGTTTTCCATGGTGGTCTAGTTTCAATTGACTAATGATTTCAACTATTGGAATCTCTATACTAATTACTTTCCGTTTCCATTCTTTCCTTCTTGAGCTTCTACTGCCAAAGATTTATTACTCACTAGGGTTATATACTACTTATGTCAATATAAGTAGCACACATCACACTATTAATTCATTGTAGTTTAGAACTCATTTTCATAGTTGAAATCAAATACCAAATCTAATAATACACTTGATAGAGTATTTGATCAATGAATCAAATTATAATATTAGACTATTGTCATCATTGAAGTTTGAAATTTGGATCACACCATTTTTAAAACTTTTGTATTTGTATCCACTTGATGTTGTATAGTCGTATCTTCTTATTGTTATTTAGGACTGCAATTGCTCATTCTCTTATTGGCATATGTACATCCTGTGTGGAATGCCTTAATATTGCCTGAAGTCACAGGTTTTATAAGCAAAGATGGATAGTGGATAGCAGTGGAATCCAGGGCATGTGTTTCATCAGCTGAATGTACTTGCATCTCAGAGTTGATGTTGACCTGCACAAGTAGATGGCTATCATGACTCAGTAGCTAAGTGGATAATGCGATGGGGTTTGAAGCGAACGGCACTGGGTTAAAGTCCCAGAATGAACATCAACTCCGTGATGCAGCTATATCCAGCTGACGCGTCCCCGAACTAGGACGAAACACGCATGCTGGATTCCACTGTTAGCTACTAACCATCTTTGCTTTTCATACTTATACTTGGATTTTAAAGTTTTGATTTTGATCCCTCATGTTTGTTTTTGGACGTGTATTGGTTATGTCCCTTTTGATGAGACGGGATAGTTGTCTATTGCTCTATAATGCCCAGTGCTTATCAAACTGATGTTAGTTTATGTTGAAAACTAACTTTCGGTCAAGTAGTTTTTACAAATCCAATTGAATAGCGCTGAGGTTACACGTAGGATACAAGTTAAAGAAGAGAAACCAGTTGTGTATCTTTACATACTGAAATTGTTTGAAAATATGTTATGAATATTCATAAACACCCTACCTCAACTCTGAATGTTGAATTGAATAGGAGCAAATGAAGAAGAAGAAAGCCAGGGACAGTCAAATAAATTGTAGTATCAGTGCATAAACCCATTGATTGTCGTTCTGAACCATTTTAGTTGTTGTAGACTATTCGATCTGAAGTCTTCGCGATAATCGTAAACAATGATTGCAACTAAGAATCGTCCACAATGGATCACATAAATTCACACTTTTTCCTAAAATATACATACTTTTCATTTTATGAATTCATTCTTTGTTCTTGAATAACACTACCTATCCTAAATCCCTTTTTATTACCATCAAGTTAGTTATAACTTCTATTGCTCAGGTAATTGTCTTGTTACTTACTTACGCCTGTTACTCCTCGTGAAGAAGCATAGGCCGCCCACTAGCTTTCCCCATCCAACCCTATCCTGGGCAATCCTTTCCAGCTCCTTCCAGTTGCTATTCATCCTTTCCATATCTGCTTCTATTTCACGAAGTAATGTGTTCTTTGGTCTTACTCTTTTCCGCCTCCCTTCAGGATTCTAGTTAGGGCTTGCCTCGTGATGTAGTTTTTCTGGTTAGCGATTTCTCAGCGAGTTAGTCTTCTACGGGATGGGGACGCTAACCCCATGCCCAACGCTCCTCCTTTATCCGGGCTTGGGACCGGCAGTAGCCTCTGGAGGGACTTCAGGCGGAGTTTGATGATTTGCGTAATGTATGTCCTATTCATTTCCATCGTCTTTTCCTAATTTCTTTTCATCTGGAAGCTAATTTGTTCTCTCCCACAAAAGGCTGTTGCTGATAGTATCAGGCCAATGGATGTTGAGTATCTTGCATAGACAGCTATTTATAAATACTTGTACCTTCTTGATGATGGTTGTTGTAGTTCTCCAAGTTTCAGCTCCGTACAGTAGAACTATCTTGACGTTCGTACTGAAGATTGTGGCTTTGATATTGGTTGAAAGTTGTTTTTTGTTCCATATGTTCTTCAATTGTAGGAATGCGGCCCTTGCTTTGTCAATCCTCACCTTGTCTTATTAGTTGAATCTATTTATGGTAATATAGTGTGACCATATAAAATGATCCACATTATTGAACGAGAGGGGGACTATTGAATACTAAAATTATTTTGGACAACTGTTCTATTTTAGTCATAAAGCATTTGATAATAGTGTGTACTCCCTTAACCTTGAATTATTGACTTAACAATCTAAGTTTAACATTTACACTTTGATGATATCCATTTCAACTATACAAGTGAGAATGTTATTTCTACTTCATGAATGATAATGATTAGTTATATTGTTGCTATGCATTTAACCGAATAAATAATCACTAAGATAGTTTTCTTTCTTATAGAATTAAGTAATGGTACATGGAATGATGTTTCACAGTTACATACTTCTCAAGATCGAGTAAGTTGTGTGAAATTTTCAATCTTTTTTCAATACTCTCTAATCTCTATTTATTTAAACATATAACTATTGGTTCAAATAGGTATCAAATAGATATGCACCACATAAGTCACTTGATTTGTATATGTGAGGAATGGGATACTGCCTGGATGCTCTGACCAAAGCAAGTAGTTTTTCTTAGGGGGGGGCAACATCCGAAGCTTTCAACGTAAACGTCTGGTCCATAAAGCAGTGAAGCAACGTTAGGAGATTCAGTTTGTAAATTCTTGTCTATGTGATACATTATAGCACATAGTTTTTCATTATCATTCTCTGAACTTTGAAGGAAAGGCTTTATTGTGAGAAGTAGGGTATCATGAAGGCTAGTAGTAAGATATATATATATATATATATTGTGGAAATCTCAGCCAATCTATTTTTTAGGACATCTGACGTTTCACCTGACAATCTGATCAAAGCTTTTTCAAGGAAATTTACAATCAAACATCATATTTATCGAATATAAATAAAGACATGGTTCTCTGGTTAACTTCATACTAAATAGATCATCCAAATAGACGTTAACAATTTTAAGAGTTAAGATCATGAGTCAATTGAAGCTAGACCACCATGAAAAACCTAAAATCTCCACAATACCCCTTCTGATAATAATCATCTGCTCACTAGTGACTGACTTCAAGAGATACTCCTGGAGTTCTTATGAGAAACCGTTACTAGTGGAGTTCAACCAGGTCTGGTGTGAGATATCAGCTCACTGAAGACAATAGTGTACGGTAGATTGGTTGAAGTTAGACATTAACACCGTTGGATGACGGCCGGCTCAGTGCTCTAGTTGGTTAGGCGCCTGGCAAGAGCCTGATAGGTCCTGGGTTCGAATCTCGCGAGGTGCGGGATCGTGGATGCGCACTACTGAGGAGTCCATACTAGAACGAAACGACCGTCCAGGTTTTCCATGGTAGTCTAGCTTAATCGACTCATGATTTCAACCAGTAAATAGAGTTTTGTCATCATAACTGATGTCAGTTCATCATGTAAACCCTTAAAATCTAATTTCTAACCCTAATTATAAACTGTAAACTATAATTCAGATCTCTCATATTGGTTTATAACCATCACTTAACCATATTATGTAAGTAGACATCTTCAAGATCACCGTAGCGTTGATCAATAGTCTTCCATAAGCTATAATCTCATCAGAATTGTACATTATACTTCATATTTGACATTGACATTTTATTATTGTTGTTGTTGTTGTTTCTCTTTACCTTTTCAGGAATCTTTTCATTTAAATGATGAAAGAGAAGATACAAAACAAGAAAAATTGTTTATTTTTGAATAATCTTTAGATACTATTAACTACTATTATTATATGTGAATAGGAAACAGTTTAGTTTCTTTGGCTCTGTTCACTTCCCCATTACTTTCTCTCTCTCTCTCTGTTTCTCTCCTTACCTCACTCTCTCTCTCTCTCTCTCTCTCTCTATCTATCTATCTATCTATCTATCTATCTATCTATCTATCTATCGATCTCTCCCCTACCTCTCTCTATCTCTTTCTGTGTATCCTTCATTTCATTTATTAATGTTTATATAAATCATTCTCTTTAACTGTATTATTCTATGTTTCTATGTAAAAGTAAGAAAACCCTATTCATTTCATTGTGTTCTTAATATTATGGATGGTATATTTTTAAAAAAAAATTAAAGTTATCACTAACAACATGGTAATATAAACTCTCAATATGTATATTTTCATAGTGATAATAATAGTGTAGTGAACAGAACACAGATGAGAACAATGAAATGTATTGGAACACACTACTAGTATTACAAATACTAATACCACTGCTACTACTACTACTGTAGTGAACACAAACACCAGTGGGGACGATCGAATGTATTTGACACAACATTACAGGACTGGTTGATAGAATCTAACAATCAAATAGTAAATACGTAATTTGCAAAATCTTCATCAATTATTTCATAATGATTCAGACTTCATTGTTCTTGCATTTTCATACAATTGCATTCTGTTTCCATTCTTTACTGTTCGATCCTCTTGTCTCTTTGCTGCCAGACCTTGTGTTCACGACTAACGTCTTCTACTACTTATGTCAATATATGTAGCACAAACCACACCCATCCCCCCTTTAAAGCAGTCGTTTTTTGCGGTGGTTCACGCCCGCCGTGCCACATTCTCCATTACTGCAGTTTGTGCTACGCTCTCCATCAAAATGTCGGGTCTGCGGCGCGCTGACCTACACAGCTCCGTTGACCTGCCGGAGCAACAACATCCGACATCCACCCGGCAACTGGACGCTTAACACCCGTCCTTAACCGGCCTGCTGAGACATCTACATCTGACGTCCGCCCAGCAGCTGCACGTCTCACCGCTCCTCTCCGTCGAGAGAACCCGCTATAGCCAACGCCGCCCCGCCAGAATACTCCTTTCGACGCCACCTCTTCGCACTAGACTACCCCAACCAGCACCTCAGCTCCAGGACCGCAACGGCGTTCGCAAAACAGCACCCCTCCCTTTCTGGCTGCCAGCGACACCAAGTGTAGTGAACAAGAACACGGGTGGGAACAATCGAATGTTTTTAACACAAAATTACAGAACTTTTTAATAAAATCTAACAATCAAATAGTAAATACGTAACTTGCAAAATCTTCATCAATTGTCTCATAATGACTCAGACTTCATTGTTCTTGCATTTTCATACAAATTGCATTCTGTTTCCATTCTTTATTGTTCGATTCTCTTGTCTATCTGCTGCCAGACCTTCTGTTATGACTAACATTATCTACTACTTATGTCAATATAAGTAGCACACACCACAATAGTGTTGATTAGAATTTTTAGTGAGATTATAATTTATGAATGACATTCTAGTGACTATGAGAATGTTCACCTACTATCTACAAAATTCAATGAGGGTTATAAACTAGTGTGAAGAATTAGAATTATGATTTACAGTTGATGCTTAAGGTTAGGGTTTTATATATAGAAGCTTAGATTCTTACTATTACCGTGTATAACATAAACACTCGGACGGCAGAACCTGTCGTCATTTAGATTGAACGATGTTTGTTGATAGACCCTCCACTTTAGTGGCCCGAGATCCGACTCCAATTTGATCGTATGAATGATTGTTAATGAAATATATATGTCTCCTAACCTTGTATATAATCACTGACTTAAATCGCGTTAGTCAGTAACGGAATTAAATAAGTCAAATAACGAGAATGGACTTTTGAATACATAAATTTTGTAGATGAAGTGAATGGAATAGAACGAATCAAAACGACGCACAGTGGAGATGGCGGGTAAGCCAACTCCCATTTCACCAAGAGTTATTCAATATTTATAGTCACACAAAAATAGACTACAGACATGTGATGAATAGGATAAGAAGGGCACACGTATATGCGCTCATATAAAAACGGTCAAGTTTGATAAGTGAATAATTAACAAGATCAAAATGTGACTCCTGTAGAATGAATAGATTGGGCTGTCCGAAAGCTAGAATAAGGCATATGAGCTTAACATAGTAACTGACACTAAAACCCATCCAAGTCGTAAATAAGACAAACAAAAGAAGACTGGAGAGGAAAGTGCTTGTTGGCTAAGAATCAAAATGTAAAGAAAATCATGGATATTTATAGATCTTATCGTTTGTTAAATCAACATTATAATCCAACCAATCTGTAAAGAGGCGTGTTATTCTAATGACCAATAGTGGTATACCGTCCTAACAGTTAGCAAATAGATTCAGATGTTTTCATCATGAACTAACATCATCTATAATGCCAAGACGCTATTTAATCAAATGGATGAATGAATGAAATTTGCGCCAAAATTCAAGACCTATTATCTTAAACCTGATTGGTTTGTTCATAAATTCTAGTCTTGCCGTAAAATTTTTTTGTTATTATTTTCATTACTATTTTGGAGTAACTATCACAGTAACGTCAAACATACTGTATGATTCCGGAGGGTTTTCAACGACTTGGGAAGTCAGTCTGTGTTTCCCGCTAGAGATAGATCGAGCCTTGCAATTGAAGTCCCTAGACGTTTCCTGCTGGGTACCATTTAGATGACGGGGGACAGAAGAAATCTGTTTTCTTGGGTTCTTAATTAAAATAAACCTCCTTGAAGACTGTCTTCCATCCTCTGATCAATGTGAGTCAGCTGTTTCCCAGCTCACTTAAGTTTGCTCCACATCAATTTGCGCATCAACAGAGTGAGTGCTGTCCGATGTGTCACGAACACGCTCGCTAAAACACTTCCGCAGCATTTACCATTGAGATGGCCTCGATTAGCAACCTGTATGCGTCCGAACAGCACTGCTGACAAAGCCATACGCAACCATTTTTGCTGAACCATATGCTTCGAATTCGTGCAAACTTCGTGGTACCAGTCTTTGTAATCATCACACTGCATGCCACTTTCAACGGGATCTCGACAGTCCAGTTGTTGACAATTGCTTTTTTTGCACTGTCCAGTCATCAAATAGAGATCGTTTCAGACAAAAAATGATCTATGACCAAAAAAGTGGAAAACTGTAAATTGTTAGAACCAAAAGTACTAACAAATACAATAGAAAACAAAGTATTCAAAAGTACCGACGATAAACTACTTTAGAAAAAAGCGGTACTCTTGTCGAATACTTTAACTGAAATAAATTCAATTAATGTGTAAACAATAGTCTTGAAACATAATAAACGATCAGGACAATAGAATTTACTCAGCGAGGAAAAATACCACTGTCCTTTTGAGCAGCGCACGAAGTTTTCTTTCACTACGTGTTAATGTTCGGTTAAAATTGTTAAAATTTGATGATTAGTTGATAAATATGCACTACTAAGAGTACTTACTTACCTACGCCAATTACTCCGGGTGGAGCATAGACCGACGACCAGCATTCTCCAACCCACTCTGTCCTCCGACTTCCTTTCTAGTTCTATACAATTATTGTTCATTCTTCTCATGTTCGTCTCCGTTTCTCGAAGTAATGTGTTCTTCGTTCTTCCACTTCTCCTTTGGTCTTGAGGATTCCATATGAGGGCTCGCCTTGCGACGCAGTTGGATGCTTTCATCGATATGTGTCCTATCCATTTCCAGCGCTTCTTCCTGATTCCTTCCTCCTCTGGAATCTGGTTTGTTCTCTTTCACAATAGGTTCTTGCTGATAATGTCTTGCCAACGGATTCGAAGTATTTTGCGTAGACAACTATTAATAAACACTTGTATCTTCTGGATGATGGCTTTCGTAATTGTTCAAGTTTCCGCCCCATACAGTAGAACTGTTTTGACATTTGTATTGAAATTACTGACTTTGGTGTTGGTTGACAGTTGTTTTGAGTTCCAAATGTTCTCCAGTTGTAGAAGGTGAGAGAAAGCAACCTTACCTAACAAACGTTCTTTACCTCGAACGAGTCTCTCTTCTATCTTCTATGAACTATTTTTCAGTTTAACCCATCATAAGAATTTCGTATAACGTTGACTATCTTCTCAGACATGCCGTAGTGACGAAGTAGCTTCCATAGCGTTGTCCAGTCCACACTATCAAATGCTTTCTCGTAATCAATGAATTTGATGTTCAATGACAAATTCCATTCAATGGATTGTTCCACAATGATCTGTAGTGCTGAGATTTGGATCGATCCTTACGGAATCTAGCCTGTTGGTCTCGAAGTTGGGCGTCTACAGAGTATTATCAAACTAAACATTCACTTGTTATGACTTTTACCTATGTCAATTATCACTTAACAAAATCAGAATATCGACTTGTATAACCTCGTTCTTGTGTTAAACCAATGACATGTCAACCAACATAAGAAGTCCTGTTTCAACTCTTCATCCTTATTGATCCTTCCCGACTAGCCTTTCCTGTTGAGTCCAGAATACCTCTATCATATGAATCATGTAGTTCAGATGTAAGCACTTTATATACAAGCAAATTAGACCGCATCATACTATCAAATGAAAGATAATAATTATACAAGATCAAGCCAAAAGTGTCTTTGAGTATAGGAAACTGTAATCAATAGATTTGGAATAACTTAAGAATAATAAATTGTGTAATGTTAGCCTCTACGTCAAATGGGGGCTTATAATAAAAGGAATAGTAATCCATAAATAATCTATAGCAGTGACTATTCATTTACTCTCCGTTCGAATGTAACACTGCCTAGATGTACCCTTGATCTAATGGCGAATAAAAAAATGTCTCCTGTTTACTATCAAATATGACAGTTATACGATAACTTGTAATGTGTGGTGTCCAAAATCTGGTACTGATGCTTGGTATACTATGCTCTAACTCCGCAACTGACTACTTGAGCGAAAACACAAGAGTGAGCGAGATAGTGTTGTAGTATGGCATCGAGTCGCGGTTGACTATGATCACCACTACAGGAAGGTTGCGTACCAAATATCAGAAGGCAATTGAAGGTTGTAGCTAAGTATATTAGTTGGCGATCTCATGGTATCAAAAGAATACCGAGATCGTACCAAAAGAGTACAAGCGGAATCATTGAGCAAACGTAACTGCGTGCAAGGTCACAACCAACAAAAGGAAGAATGGAAGAATACAGTTAAACAAAACAAGTACAGTAAAACAATCACTGGTACAATTGGTTATAATAATAATTGTTTCCCTTAAACCAATCACGTTCTCTTGATAAAATTAGGTCACTACAGTGTATTGGACTATAGATAGACATGCACAAATACTCATCCGTATATATGATAGCCTATCCTTAGGAAATTGACCAATTTTGACCTCAATGTAATGCACTTTACCTTTATTGTCACTTCTGATTGTTATCGATTGACTTGTTCATCAGGCTACTTCTGATTGGTACTGCATATCAATAATTCTATAGGTGACTGAGATTGTATTACCATTAAACTGAATACAAAACCTATAGGCCATACATAGATTATGAATACGTAATACCAGACACATAACTCTAGACTAAATATAGAGAACCAGATATAGACCAAACAAGACTTTATTCAGAATAATTATAAGTATATACTCAGTGAGTTCAGAGTAAACATCAATACTTAGAAGAATATATATCAGAAGGGATTTTAATAGTTGAGATCATTAGTTAATTGAAACTAGAACACCTGGAAGCACTGGACGGCTGTTTTGTCCTAGTATGTGACTCTTCAGCAATGTGCAGTCAGGATCCTGCCTCGCGAAATTCGAACCCAGGCACTATCAGTCTCGCGCTGGAACTCTTAATCTCTAAACCACTGAGTCGGCATCCAATGGGGCTAATGTCTAACTCCAACTAATCCACGAAATTGAGCAACACATTCACCATTGTTTGCAGTGAGTTACTATCTCACAACAGACCCGGAAACGACAACTTAAGTGTCAACAATCTGAATGCCTTTCAGTCCACGTTTAATGGTTAATTACATTTTATGTTCATTAGACACAACACTATCAATTAAAGTTACTCTATGAGTATAACATACTATAATATAGAGGTTGCTTAATGAAATGATTGTGTGATTTTCTATTTCACTTAATTTTCAAAATGTAATATTTATTCAAATCATTTTCTTCTAAAGCACACTGGTGACACGGAATTGAATCCGTCAGGGAGCATCAGCTCCCTCAAGATTATAGGTATACCTTGCTGACGAATGCCAAGTAGCACGAAACCTGGAAACACTGAATGGTTGTTTAGTCCTAGTATGGGACTCGTTAGCAGTTAGCACCCATGACACCACCTCGCGATCTTCGAATCCATGACCTATCGGTCTCGAGCGCGAACGTTTAATCTCTAGACCACTGAGTCGGGATCCAACAGTGTTAGCGTCTAACTTCAACCAATCCATGGTGGTCTAGCTTCAGTTGACTCATGAATTCAACTATTAAATAAATTACTATAATATCTACAAAACTCGTCTCTGATTATCGACATCATTATTACTGATATTCAATAAATCTGAGCTTATTCAGAATTAATCTGCAATCTCTAAAGTGGCAGAATAAATATTCGTGAATTTGTAGTACATTCATTTTACAATGTTTTATATATGTGCAGTATCAAGCATTTACATGCTTACTTACTTACTTTCGCCTGTTACTCCTCGTGAAGAAGTATATGCCACTCACCAGCATTCTCCATCCAACCTGTTCTGGGCAATCCTTTCCAGCTCCTTCCAGTTGTAATTCATCCTTTCATATCTGCTTCTATTTCCCGACGTAATGTGTTTTTTGGCCTTCCTCTTTTCCGTTTCCCTTCAGGATTCCAAGTTATGGCATGCCTCGTGATGCAGTTTGACGATTTGCGTAATGTATGTCCCATTCATTTCCATCATCTTTTCCTAATTTCTTCTTCAGCTGGAAGCTAATTTGTTCTCTCCACATTAGGCGTTGCTAATGGTGTCCGGCCAATGGAAGTTAGGTATCTTTCATTAACAGCTATTTAAAAGTACTTGTACCTTCTTGATGACGTTTGAAGTAGTTCTCCAAGTTTCGGCTGCGTACAATAGAACTGTCTTGATGTTCGTATTGATGATTCTTACTTTGATATTGGTTGAAAGTTGTTTTGAGTTCCATGCATTTTTCCGTTTATTTAGTGAGCGAGTGTTGAACATAGAAGCATAAATATCATTGATGATTCTATTTCAAGCTCTAACTTTCAATTTATTTGCTTATGATCCAGTCATTCTGGCTGCACCACAACGACATGCTTACAGAAGATATATGCAGATAGGCTTAGATGGCTATCATGAAATCCTCAGTGAAAATCATGTTTTTATTTGTCACATTCATTCAATAAATGAACAGAAAAATGATTGAAAAGACAGTTAACATTACAGGCTCTGAATACCATCTAATGATCATGTTTATAATTAATTTTCTGCCAAGATCTTGTTAACTTGAGACATGAGGTCCTGGGTTTGTGTCACGCATGCGAACGCCTAACTTGTAGACCCCTGAGCTGTCATCCAATGATGTTAATATCTAACTTCAACCAATCTACAATGTTACGCGACCGTCTTCTATTGTCTTCAGTGTGTAAATGTCTCACAACAGTCACAGATAAACTCCATTGGTCACAACTTCTTACCAGAAGAGAATTAGCTTGATAGACAAGTTACGAAAGAGTTACAAGTCAAACAGAATACGATGGATATTATTGAAAGATGACCGTAATTTGAATTATAAGCTATTGACTTACTTCAATGTATTACAGATTTTCTAGTACGATGTGGTAACTGTTGATGTTCAGATATTTTTAGATTGAAATACTTATTACTAATAGCAATGGATAACTTGATAGAAGTTACAGTTGTACTACTGAATTTGAATTGAGTGTTTCGAATGACTAAGCATTTCTAACGAGACATGAAGGTCTTCGTTTCAATACCTTGTGAGATCCTGAGTACATTACACAAGTTGATATCAGAAGTTAATTGAAGCTAGATCAGTATGGAAAACCTAGAAGCACTAGGATTGGACACCTTAGCAGTGCACATCCACGATCCCTCCTTGCGAAATTCGAACCTACAATCTATCAATCTTGTGCACGAGCGCTTAACCACTGGACCATTGAGTCGGCCGGTGTTCAACGATTTTAATGTATAACTTCAATCAGTCTACGAACTTAAGTGACACATCCAGCCCATACTGTCATCTACAATGTTATACATCATTATAGTAACAATAAACATGAAACAAATTCAATATAAAATATCGAATTTAATTGAATTTCACTATTTTTTTACACTTAATTATCATTGGTATTATTCTAATGTTATCAGAATGGGTTTTGTGGAGATTTTTAGAAGTTTCACTGGTTGAAATCATGAGTCAGTTGAAGCTAGAAGACCACGGAAAACCTGGAAGCACTGGACGACCGTTTCACCCTAGTATGGGACTCCTCAGCAATGCGCACTCACGACCCCGCACCTCGCGGGATTCGAACGCAGGACCTACTAATTTCGTGCGCGAGCACTTAAGCATCAGACTAATGGGCCGGCATCGAACGGTGTTAATGTCTAACTTCAACCACTTCACGAAGTTGTACCACCATATACCATTGTCTTCAGTGAGTTTTTATCTCACAACAGACCTGGTTGGACTCCACTGGTAACGACTTCTCACTAGAACTCCAAGAGTGTCTCCTGAAGTCAGTCACTAGTGGGCAGGTGATTGTTATTATTATTATCAGAATGGGTTTTGGTCATAATAATTTGTCTCCCTCTCTCCCTCTCTCCCTCTCTCTCTCTCTTTGTTTCCCCTTTATATATATGTGTTTTTGCGGTTTAATTATCAAAAGAATTATAAAATAGATTATCCTTGTTTCTATAGTAAATTAATTAAGTAATTAAGTAGTAGTTATCTTAATCATTAAATTCTGATAAAATTATAATAAATTATTATTGTATAGATGATTCTATATTAAATAATAGAATAGTTAACCTAGTTACCCGATTCTCCCCCCCCCCTCATTTCTCTCTCTCTCCTTTATCTCCCTCCCTCCCTCTCTCTCTCCTTTCTCTCCTTCTCTCTCTCTCTCCCTCCCTTCTTTCTCTTTCTTTCTTAATTAATTTGTTAAATGAATTATAATTTCCAATAAATGTAACTCATTTATTAACCATATATTGGTAATGTATTAAATAATTATGTATGATACTACTTATTAAATATGAGTTGATTAAGAAATTGAAATAACGATAAGAAAAACACAATAATAATAAACTTTTTTTTCTTTCCAGGTCAAGTAAACAAACAAATAAAACACAATAATATTCAATAGATAATTATTACAATGGTTAAGATCATGAGTCAGTTGAAGCTGGAACAACATGGAAAACCTGGAAGCATTGGAAGGCCGTTTCGTCCTATTGTGAGACACGTCAACAGTGCGCATCCACAATCTCGTCTAGTAGTTAAGTGCTCGCACGTGAAACTAGTAGGTCCTGGGTTCGACTCTCACAGTGGGCGAGGTTGTGGATGCGCACTGCTGAGGAGTTCCAAAATGTGACGAAACGGTCGTCCAGTGTTTCAAGGTTTTCGATAGTGGTCTAGCTTCAACTGACTTATGATCTTAACCATTGAAATTACAATAATATCCACAAAACCCCTTCTAAGAATAATTATTAGTTATTGTTCTCTCTTTTATTACATCAGTTTACATTAATTTTGTGGATTAATTAAAGTTAAACATGAACACTACTTGATACCAGTTCAATGGTCTAGAGATTAAGTGTTTGTACACGTAACGGATAGGTTTTGGATTTGAATCTCATGAGGTGGGATCATGGATATGCACTGTTGAGGAATCTCACAATAGAACGAAACGACCGCCCAGTGTTTCCAGGTTTTCCATAGATGTTTAGTTTGAATTGACTCATGAATTCAATTATTCAATTACTATAATCTTTCACAAAACTCCCTTCTGATAATAATCATAATCAGCTTACTAGTGACTGACTACAAGAGGTATTTCCTGGAGATCTAGTGAGAAGCAGTGACAGTGGAATTCAACTGAATCTGTTTGAGACAGAACTCACTGATGACAGTGGTGGATGTTCTTGCTTAATTTCGTGGATTGGTTGAAGTTAGACATGAACACTACTTGATGCGGTTCAATGGGTCGAATATCGTTAAAGAGATTGTGGATGTGCACTGTTGAAGAGTCCAATACTAGTAGAATGAAACTATTATCAGTCCCACTAGGATTTCTATGATTGTCTAGCTTGATTAATTCATGAATTCAACTATTAAATTACTACAAAATCTCTACAAAACCCTTTGATCATTTCCTTTATGTCAAAAAACATTAAGTGTCTTACATATTTAACTAGTAAAGTTGAACAATTCTCAATATCATATCTATTTATGAAATAATTTCAGATGTGTTTTGTGGAGATTGTAGTAATTTCAATGCTTAAGATCATGAGTCAATTGAAGCTAGACCATCATGGAAAACCTGGAAGCAGTGGACGGCTGTTTCATCCTAGTATAAGACACCACAGTAGTGGGCATCTATCCAAAATCTATTGGTTTCACGTGCCACCAGATCATTGAGCCGGCATCCAACTATGCTAATATCTAACTTCAACCAATCCACAAAATTAAGCAAGACACATCCACCATTGTTCTCAATGAGTTACTATCTCAACAACAGATTCAGTTCAACTCCACTGGTCACTACTTCTCACTAGATCTCTAGGAAATACCTCTTGTAGTCAGTCACTAGTAAGCTGATAATGATTATTATTATCAGAAGGGAGTTTTGTGAAAGATTATAGTAATTGAATCATTGAATTTTTATAATTTATACTAGAACAAACCAACCATTCAATGTTTTCACATTTTTAATCATAATCTAATTGCGATCAACTCATTATAATCTTCATTACAAACACCCCCCTCTACCCTTACCCTCCCCCCCCCAAATTCTGATCATAATATTTATTTATTTTTTTCAATTAACCAATAAAATAAAAAAGAATTCAATAACCAATCAGTAATCAGTATTTTTTTTAAAAAAAAATTCATCATAAATTTATTTATTCAATAGTTACTAAGTGAGAATTTATTTCATTTTTCTCCATGGTGATTACGTATATAAGAATTTAATAAGTTTTATTTTTTATTTATTTTTAATTTATTGAAAATAATCAACTGATCAGTAATAGTAAATAAGTAAGTAAATAATTCCTGTACTGTATCCTTATATGCAATCTTTCTTTTATATATTACTATCATCATTGAATGAACTACTTCTATGAATTTGATGTTCATTTTGTTGTGCTAATGAAGTGTGACAAATTGGATCGATAAATGTATGTATCTGATTCTACATTGTCATTGACTGACTGAATGCAAAACGTTACATCATTCCTTGAAGTCATTAAATTCTAATTCCAAGCCATATTGATTGATGGAGATTACTTGATTGGGGTCTATGTGACTATCATAACCAATGGTTGGAGACTATGTGTGATATTGGCTCAAGAATTGATAAATCACAATGATGTAGGTGTATACACTCTTTGTGTTTCCTTAAATTGTGAGATTAAAATTGCTTCATATCTTTCTTTCTACCAAATAATTCTTTCTGCCTGTATTACATCCTTATATTCAATCTTTTGTTTATATATTACTACCACCATTGAATTAAAAACTTCTATCAATGTTGTGATAATAAGATGTAGCAACTTCGACCGATGTTTATATGTGCTTGACCCTATGTTGTAACTGACTGACTGATTGAAATTCATTAGAGATTACATAATTCCTTTTTTTTTCTGGTTGAGATCATGAATCAATTGATGTTAGACCACCGTTGGAAACCTGGAAGCATTGGACGGCCGGTTCGTCCTAGTATGGGACTCCTCAGCAGTGCGCAGCCACGATCTCGCACCCCGCGGGACTCGAGCCCAGGACCTACTGGCTTCGCGCCTTAGCACTTAACCATTAGACCACTGAGCCGGCATCCAATGGTGTTAGTGTTTTTATGAAAAAATTATACATAACAACATGAAACCAAAAGAATAATTGAGAAGTAAATATCATTGAGAGAATAGTTAGGTAAGACTATCATTGATGAACAAATCAATCAGTTATATGAGATAATAATAAGTCTCGAATTTTGGCATGAAATTCATTCATCTATTTACTTACCTGTTCTCTCGTGAAAGAGCATAGGCCACTCACCAGCATTCTCCATCCAACCCTGTCCTGGACAATCCTTTCCAGCTCCATCCAGTTGTAATTCATCGTTTTCATATCGGCTTCTATAATCCGACGTAATGTGTTCTTTGACCTTCCTCTTTTCCGTTTCCCTTCAGAATTCCAAGTTATGGCTTGCCTCGTGATGCAGTTTGATGATTTACGTAATGTATGTCCTATCCATTTCCATCATCTTTTCCTAATTTCTTCTTCAGCTGGGAGCTGGTTAGTTCTCTCCCACAGAAGGCTATTGCTGATGGTATCCGGCCAATGGATGTTGAGTATCTTGCGTAGACAGCTATTTATAAATACTTGTACTTTCTTGATTGTGGTTGTTGTAGTTCTCTACGTTTCAGCTCCGTACAGTAGAACTATTTTAACTTTCGTATTGAAGATTCTCACTTTGATATTGCCTTGCAGACAGTTGTTTTTTGTTCCATATGTTCTTCAAGTGTAGGAATGCGACCCTTGCTTTGCAAATCCTCGTCTTTACGTTTGCATCTGAACCTCCTTGTTCATCGATGATGCTTCCTAGGTATGTGAAGGATTCTACATCTTCCAGAGTTTCGCCATCCAGAGTGATTGGATTGCTGTTTTCCACTTTGAATTTGAGGACTTGGTTTTCCCTTTGTGTATGCTGAGGCCTACTGATGCAGAGACTGAGGCTACACTGGCTGTCTTTGTCTGCATCTGCTCGTGTGTACGTGATAGGAGGGCTAGGTCATCTGCGAAGTCAAAATCGTCTAATTGACTCTGCGCTGTCCATTGTATTCCATGTTTTCGTTCAGATATTGGGGTCTTCATAATCCAGTCGACCACCAGAAGAAAGAGGAAGGGAGAGAGTAAACAGCCTTGTCTGACTCCGGTCCTTACTTGGAATGCATCTGTCAGCTGTCCTCCATGCACTACTTTGCACTGTAGTCCGTCGTATGAGTTCCGGATAATATTGACAATCTTCTCTCACGCTTACCAGAAAAAATAAACCAAACCATTCATCTATTTCGTACAATATAATTTGAGCATTATAGTTGATATCAGTTTGTGATGGAAACCGTAAAATTGAATTCTTAAGCTTAATCATCAATTATCATTTTGTTTCGTTATACTGGATTATAAACCTTATTTGGTCCTAGTTATTAAGTGGACTCTCATCATGTTAGTTTGGCATCGATCAATGGTCATTCATAAATTATAGTTTCACCAACATTTACTATTATTAAGCATTTTAATCATTAATTTACTGTAAGCATAACTACTTATAAATTTCAACTGTTGAGATCATGATTCAATTGAAAGTAGACCACCATGAAAATCCTGGAAGTACTAGATGGCTGTTTCGTCCTATTTTAGGATTAGATGCCGGTTCATTGACCTAGTGGTTAAGTGCTTACGCGTGAGACTGATAGGTTCAGGGTTAGAATCCCGTGAGGATGAGTCGTGTATGCTCACTGTTGAGGAGTCCCACAATAGGACGAAATGGTCATCCAATGCTTCCAGGTTTTTCATGGTGGTCTAGTTTCAATTAATTCATCAATTCAACTACTGAAAATATTTGTTAGTGTTTACATAATGTTAAAATGTGTTATAGGTTTAACTTTTTGTTAAATATGTAGATGATCTTATTGTATGTATACCTATTGTTACCTTTTTACATCCCATAGAAATGAATGAGTTTTTGTTTCGTATTGAATATTGATCTGTTATTAATGGTCTCATATTTAAACCGTTTAAATTTTAAGCTGCTAACTTTAGCATGAGATATGGACGGTATCTAAACACTATCTTGATATCCCATAATACTTGTGTCATTGGAGATCCTTTGATAAACACGGTGTCGAAAGTTATTTATCCTAATGTTACTTTTCCCTTTAATCTCTCTTGGTTTTCTCATGTTTTACTATTATCAGAGAAAGTCTTCTGTTTGATTTACTACATAAAGAGGCTACATGCTTTTGAGATTACCCGACATTTACTCTTAAAGTTTGTCAATTCCTACATATTAAAGTAAAGCTTGATAACGATCTAATTGGAAACAATTGTTCGCTTATATGTGTTGTTCTAATTCCTACATAGTATCTATTGTGATGTGTGCTAATTATATTGATATAAGTAGTATATGACGCGAGTCAGGAATGTAATGTCTGGCAGCAGAAGATGGGGGGAAGATCAAGAAAGCCAGAGCAGGGATAGAATGCAATTTGTATGAAAATGCAAAGACAAGGAAGTCTGAAGCATTTTGAAACAATTGGTGGACATTTTGCAAATTAACAATTTGATATATGGTTCTCAGATTTCATTGAGATGCTCTGTAATTTTGTGTCATATACATTCGATGGTCCCCACCCGTGTTCTGTTCACTACACTATTATTCTTTACTGTACTTCATTATTCTTTCTCAGGCTTTTGCGTAAAGACTTTACTGTATTGCAGAGAGTGTTGAAGGCAGTTAGTTAACACGTTGTGTGGTGAATCTTTCGAGGTCATTATTAATATTGTTGTGGATCGGCATCTAAAGTCGTGTAAACTCTTGTCAGATGTTATCTTATCAAGTACTAACCATACACTTCCTTCATATGTTTCTTCTTGTATATCTTCTGGTCGAATGAGACGTATTTGTTAGAAAGGCATATCTACACGCTTATGAAGGAATTGATACGCCTATTCTACAGATAAGGCTTTTTTCCTCATAAATTTGATCTACTGTGTCTATGAACTCCATTTAATTACATCGAAATGATCAACAAAACAATTCATACAGCATCTGATCAAGATTATGGTTTAGTTTCTCACTTCTCTTTCTTCAATAGATCAAAGAATTAAACAAATCGTTATCCAAACTTTGTAATTTTTTTGTTTCGACAAAACTGTAGGGAACTTCCGTGATTGATATTTTTTAAAAAAAATGAGCGAGATAAAATTATGATGAATTAAATTAATGTTATTGTGGTGTTTGCTACTGATATGGACAGATATAAGTAGTATGAATCATCAAACAAAAGTGGAGCGCTTGGCAATGGAAGATTGAACAATCGAAGACAAGAGAAACGAAGGAACAATAAAGTGTAAGACACTTGATGAATATTGTGCAAGTGAAGTACTTACTGTATGGTTCTCAAATTTTACTAAGAGATTCTGCAATACATATGCTTGTTCCCACTGGTGTTCTTGTTCACTATCGTGAGAATATAGTATAGAGATGAGCATGAGTGACTCTGAAGTGGATCAATTGATTTAAAACTTACTTTTCAGCCAATAAGTAGAGAGGTTGAACAAATCAAAAACATTTTGCAACAGAAGCAATGAAGATTTTTATAGTTTAGTGTTTTTCCAGGCTGATTAATATCACTTAGAACTTCTACCTTGGAAACGTATCTTCATAACCCGATTAGTATATATGCAAATGTTTTCATAGCCCAGTCGAACACCAGAAGAAACAGAAGGAGGGAGAGTAAGCAGCCATGTCTCATTCCAGTCCTCACTTGCAATGCAGCTGTCCCCAACTCACGACTATGCAGTATAGTCCGTCATGTGAATTACGAATGATTTTGAAGATTTTCTCAACTACACCATCGTGCCAAAGAACGTCCCATAAGGTTCTCCTATACACATTGTCAAATGCTTTCTCATAGTCCAGGGAGTTGATGTATAGTGAAAATTGAATTCAGTTGAGGATCAACGATGATCCATAGTGTCACGATTTTGTCTGTGCACGACTGATCCCTACGGAATACAGCCTGTTGATCTCGAAGTCAGGTGTTACTGAATCTTTCATCCGGTTCAGTGACACAATGTTGCAAACTTTTCATAGGACTAGGAACAATGTGATGTCTCTGTAGTTCTCACATTTGATCAGATCTGCTTTCTTTGATATTCTGATGATGTACTTGTTTCCAGTCCATCAGCACTTGTTGTTCCGTCCAAATCTTGTTAAATAGAGTGTGAACCATGCTCGCAGTTACTTTTATGTCTGACTTCAGACCTTCAGATCGTATTTTGTCAGGTATGCTGCTTTCCCCCCCATCGATTTGGTTGATGGCCATCCTGATTTCTTCGATCGTTGGTGGAGTGACATCTATAGGAAGGTCTGTGTGTGCTACTCCAATATCCGGTGTATTCAAGCGAGATGGTCTATTCCAGAGTTCTCTGAAGTATTCTACCGTTGTGTTCTGGAATCTCAATGATTGCCTTGCATTCTTTGTCCTTGACTGGTCTCTCTGGTTTACTGTATTTTCATACCAGTTTCTTCGTTGTGTTATATGGTTGTTCCACATTTTCTTCTCTTACAGCGTTTTCCGTTGTCGTTGCTAGTTCTTCCATGTATTTCTGCTTGTCAGCTCTAGTGCTCTTCTTCACTTTTTTGCTGGTTTCTGTGTATTCATCTTGTGCCTTGACTTACTCTGTTCTTGTTCGACTGTTGTTAATTACTGTCTTCTTGCTCTTCTTTCTTTAAATACTCCATAGGGTTTTCATAGAGATTCACTCCTTTGATGATGCAGCTTGCGGTCCAGAATCTCCTGAACGTTGAACTTGATACTTTTTATTCCCTTTCCAATTGTCCTCCATAGTGGTTTCTTCTTCTTTGAGGAGATCTTGTAAGGCTTGAAACCGAATGTCGATAGTTATCTTGAATTCATTGAGTTTGTCAGTATGTTGAGGGAAGGCTGTATTCAACCTTTATGATTCCTTTTCTCCAATCGTACATTACTTCTTTAGCTTCAATTTCGTCTAGGCAGCCACCAGGTGACGATCTGAAGCTATATCAGCTATTCTATTGGTTCTAATGTCTTCCATTGACCTTCTCTAATTTTTAGTGATGCAAATATGATCGATCTGATTCTCTGTAGTGCGATCCGGTGAGATCCATGTAACTTTGTGCATACAGTTGCGTGGGAATATTGTACCGCCTGTTACTTTTTGCTGAATGCACATAAATTTACGAATTCATCATCATTCTCGTTTCTTTCTTCGGTCGATGTCGTCCCATGATATCTTCGTATGCAGTGTAGTTCATTTCGACTTTGGTGTTTAGGTCTTCCATCGGTATGGTTGTGTCCCTTCCTATTCACTTCTCTACGGCCGAGATCAGCCTTTCATAAAACTGATCTGTATTGTCGTCGTTGTTATAATTAGTGGGTGCACGGCACTGGATAACATTCATCGTGATCCCCTCCTTCTTCATATAGTAGGATGCTTGATGATCCTGGATCCGTGAGTTTCCCATCCGATAAGTGCATTACGTGCTTCTTCAGACAACATCAAAGCAAATCCCTAAGTATGTGGAACATTTCCTTCTTCGTGACTAGAGCACAACAGCTTCTCTCCCGAATCTAACCTTTGGTGTCCATCTTGGGTTTGATGGTTTTCACTTATTCCAAGCACCGTTAATTTGTATCTGCTCATTTCCATAGCTATTTGATCGGTCCTCCCGAACCCTCACATTGTCTGAACATTCCATGTACCTATATTAATTATTGCTCGGGCTATTAAAGAGGCATCATCTCGTGACTTCCGAACAATCTCGTCTTTCAACATGGGCATCATAATTCTTCTGAATGAAGATCGTTTTGTCTATATGAAACTAGTTACGTTAATAAACTATAAAGAACAGATTTCAAAAAAAATTCAATCTGTTTATTAAAACTTGAATATTTTAACCAGTATATAGTTACTTCATTATTAGATCCCCAAATAAGTTAATGCTAAGTAATAAAACAAAAAAAACCCAGGTCCAATACAACTGCTTTGTATACGCTAATTCTCAGTTTACCTCAAATTGATCTAAGATTAGATTTTCCATGATTCTCTTGAATAAAAACAATTTGTCTATCTACTAATTACAACAGTTGAGATCATGAGTCAATTGAATCTAGCCCACCATGAAAAATCTGGAAGCATTGGACAAGTGGAGTTCAACAGGGTCAGTTGTGAGGTAGTAACTCACTGATGACAATGGTGGATGTGTCGCTTAAGTTCGTGGATTAATTGAAGTTAAACATGAACACTACTTGATACCAGTTCAATGGTCTAGAGATTAAGTGTTTGTACACGTAACGGATAGGTTTTGGATTTGAATCTCATGAGGTGGGATCATGGATATGCACTGTTGAGGAATCTCACAATAGAACGAAACGACCGCCCAGTGTTTCCAGGTTTTCCATAGATGTCTAGTTTGAATTGACTCATGAATTCAATTATTCAATTACTATAATCTTTCACAAAACTCCCTTCTGATAATAATCATAATCAGCTTACTAGTGACTGACTACAAGAGGTATTTCCTGGAGATCTAGTGAGAAGTCGTGACTCGTGGAGTTGAACTGAATCTGTTGTTCAGATAGTAACTCACTAATGACAATGGTGGATGTGTGGCTCAATTTCGTGGATTAGTTGAAGTCTGATCAGCCCTAATGGGTTGGTATCGGACGAAATCTCAGCACGGATTCGAAAAGCTCATTTCGCTTTTGCCAACTTACATCACCTATGGCGAAGGCGAGATATCCGTCTATCAATAAAAGGACGAGTATACTGCGCGGCAGTCCGTTCTGTTTTAATTTACGGCAGCGAAACATGGCCATTAAGAGTAGAAGACACTCTTAAGCTACTAGTATTTGGCCACAGATACCTTAGAAATATTGCTGGCATCTGCTAGGATCACCGGGTAAGTAATAGTGAGGTTAGACGCAGGGTATTAGGGAATGATGGTAAATCAGTTGATGCGGTTGTGAATCTTCATCGACTGAGATGGTTGGACCACGTGTTACGTATGCCTGAACACCGATTACCACGACGTGCAATGCTAACCGGTGTTGGAGATGGTTGGAAGAAAGTTAGGGGCGCCCAAACCAAAACGTGGCATCAGTGCTTGAAATCACTAACTTCTATTCTGAGTCATGTTGGTAGATGCAGGCTACTTGGTTGGGGTCCGGGTGACCTTCGTAACCAATGGTCGGAGATTGTGTGTGACATGGCTCAGAATCGGTCACAATGGCGTAGGTGTATACACTCTATCTTCCCTTAAACTAAGAGATTAAAATCACTTCATATCTTTCTCTCTACCAACCAACTGATTCTTTCTTCCTGTACTATATCCTTACTGTAATCTTTCTCCTATATATTACCACCTTTGACCTAACCACTCCTATGAATCCGGTGTTCATCTTGCTATGCTAGTGAGGTTTGGCAACCTGGACCGATGCACATATGTGCCTGGTCCTACGTTGTAGCTGACTTACTGACTGACTGAAACATTAACACCGCCGGATACCGGCCGGCTCAGTGGTCTAGTTGGTTAAGCGCATGGTGCGAGACTGATAGGTCCTGGGTCCGAATCCCGCGAAGCGGGATCATGGATGCGTGCTGCTGAGGAGTCCCATACTAGGACAAAACGGCTGTCCAGTGCTTTCAGGTTTTCCATGGTGATCTTGCTTCAACTGACTCATGATCTGAACTGTTGAAATTACTACAATCACCATAAAACCCTTTCTGATACTATCTACTAATTAGTTAATGAATCGATTACTTACTTCATTTGTATATATATACGTACATACTACGTTGTGACAGACAGCCAGAAATCAATCAGTCGATCAATTCGAATGTCATTTAAACTTATTTATAGAAAGGATTATCATATATTACACATATATTTTTCTTATTGAATATATAAATCTTGGGTAACTATACTACTTATTAGTGGTGGTTAGTAGTTTTTAAGGAGAAAAATAAGTCGATTATTTGATCATACAAGTAAGTTATTCTTATGAAATTGTTTTACAATCAAAGAATTTGTTAGATTTTAAGGGGTACTTTATTAAGATTACATGATAAAGAAATCATGTGGTTAGTTAGATGGATAGAGATAATCAAGAAGAAATTCAACTTAATCAACGTTTCATGATATCTAAGAGTTGGAAGTACAGTGTAGTTACAATCTTAGTCGGACTGATATCTCAGTTCAGCTTCATAGTTTAAGATGTTACCGATGAGCCATTCATGTAACAAGATTATGATGAGAACAAGATTCCTAAGTGAAGGAGAGTTCCCTAACCGGAGGTATTGGGTTCTATTCCCTCTTGTGATAAAGTAGATGTATACAAATGAGAAGTACCATATAAGGACGAGATAGCTGTCCTATGCTTACAGGTTGTCTCACATAGATCGATTCATGATTTCAATGAAACAAATTTCTGTGTTAAATTGCCTGTGCTTATTGGTTAATATTTATTTATTTATTTAAACGCATAAACATTGGTACAATAAGGCACCAAATAGATATGCGCCACATAAATCACTCGATTTATGTAAGAGTTGGGATACTGCTCAGGTGCCCAAATCAAAGCCGATAGTTTTCTTATGTGGCCACACCGGAGCCTTTGATCTAAAAATCTGATCCATGAGGCAGTGCAGCAATGTAAGGAGATACAGTGCCATAGTAGCTAGTGACCAACAATTGGTTCATATGCCATTTACTTCCTTAGAATCCTAGAGCATATGTTCACTATTGGTTTGGAATCAGGATTTTCCAACTCCCCTAGATGAACTCTCTGTATCCACCAACCCAGTTAAATCATCGGACATTCACTTTTCATTCTCTCAATTTAGTAAACAGTACCCCCAACACAAGAAGGAAGTTCAACAAACTTTCTTTATTTTTATTGTTTATATAAATGAATCTTCAATCTTCACACTTTTTTGTTCATCTTATCACTTTAGATTTACGCTACCTTATGGCTTATGATCAAGATAATACTAAAGCATGTTTAAAATGTGGATCCAAATGTCCTGGTTTCATGAAACATTCATGGAGGTAATCAAAGTAAAAATTATATCTTTCTATTCTTTCTTATAGAATGTTATGTACACAATGTCATTGTGCATATTATGAACATGATATTGATGATTTTACTAATCAATCAATATTAGATCAATTAGATTTAAATCAATCATCATTCTATGATGAATATATGAATGCACAAAATTTGGCTAAACAATTTGGATTACATTGGTTACCTATTGGTGTTAAACCAGTAGAGGTAAGATTAGTAGTATTATTATTATAATGATGTTACATATCCATACTACCTTAATGTAATAAGAAAGATAGAAATGATCAAACCAAAACGTGACTTCAATCAATGAAGTCACTGACTACTGAAATCACTCATAAACTAGGACTATTGTGAGATAGTAACTCACTGAGAACGATGATGGATGTGTTGCTCAATTTCGTGGATTGGTTGATGTTAGACATGAGCAACATTGGATTTCGGCTGGCTCAGTGGTCTAGTTGGTTAAGGGCTCACGCGTGAGACTGATAGAACCTAAGTCGGAATCTTGCGAGGAGGAGTTGTGGATATGCACTACTGAGGAGTCATACAATAGGAAGAAATGGCCTTCCAGTGCTTCCAGGTTTGCCATGGTGGTTTAACTTCAACTGACTCATGATCTCAACCATTGAAAAGACTAAGATTAATTGATTCGGTAGGTATGCATTACTATAATAATTTCAGGTTGAGATGAATCAGATTCGCAGTCTTCTACTTTTAAGTGATACCATAATTTGTAATGAAAATTACTTATTAGCTACATTGATCAACTCTGTAATATTTTGCCCCCAAATGACCTGGTACTGTCAAGAGTGGGGAGAGTTAAATCGCCCTTTCGAAATGCTCTCACATTGCCACGTGCACACAAGTCCTACTCACTGCCTTCGCGCAGCATCACCATTGTTTACGAACTTGAGAGCACGAAGAGCGAATGTCCGGCGCTTTAACTGGATTAGTGGATACGGACGATCGATCCACCTAGGAGATTTGGAAAACCTTCAGTCCAAACCAATACTGTACATGGGCTCCAGGATCCTATAGGAACAAATGGTGTATGAACCAATTTTGGTCACCAGCTACCATGGGACTGCATCCCCTAACGTTGCTCCACTGCCTTGTGGATTAGACTTTAGGTCGAAGGCTGGGGTGTGGCCTCCTATGAAAACCATCTGCTCCTGTTTGAGCACCCGGGCACTATCCTATCCCTCACACAAATCGAATGATTTATGTGGCGCATATCTATTTGGTGCCTTCTTGTACCAATAAATAATACTGTATCTTATAAGGGCTGGTCGAAGAAGATCAATAGGATAGATTACTGAAATATATTATCATCATAGTATCTTTGTATTTGTAATGTGTAGGTCTTGACACGAACTGCATGATGACTTACAGAAAGCCGTAGCTTTTGAGTTTAGTTAAGTTTATTGGGTAACTGTTGAAAATCCTTCCAAGTTGATTAAAGTCTAAAATTTGAGTTCGTGGGTTTCAGATTCAGTGGTCTGTAAGTATAGAACCTTATTATAAATAGTAAGGGTGTTTGATTTCATTCCATTACGAGGTTACAGTAACCCGTTGATATAAATTCTCAGGCTTGAACAACACAGCTATTATTTAATACCACCAAATCTTATTAGTTTCCCAGGTGATATCGATTAATTTGAATAATTTTTTTCTGGTTAGCGTTTGGGCAGCATCATTGATGAACAGGGTGGATCTGATGCAGATGTGAAGGCGCGGATCGGCAAACCAAGAGCAGCATATTTACAACTGAGGAACATCTGGAACTCAAAGCAACTGTCAACCAACACCAAGGTCAGGATTTTCAATACAAATGTCAAGACAGTTCTACTGTATGGTGCAGAAACCTGGAGAACTACGAAAGCCATCATCCAGAAAATACAGGTGTTTATTAACAGTTGTCTGCGCAAAATACATCGGATCCGTTGACTGGACACTATTAGCAACAACGTACTGTGGGAGAGAACAAACCAGATCCAGCGGAGGAAGAAATCAGGAAGAAGAGCTGGAAGTGGATAGGACACACATTGAGGAAAGCATCCAACTGCGTCACAACACAAGCCCTCACATGGAATCCTGAAGACCAATGCGGGTGAAGAGGAAGACGAAAGAACACATTATGCCGAGAAATGGAGATAGACATGAGAAAAATGAACAAGAATTGGATGGAATTAGAAAAGAAGGCCCAGGACAGAGTGGGTTGGAGAATGCTGGTCAGCGGCCTATGCTCGATCGGGAGTAACAGGCGTAAGTAAGTAAGTAAGTAAGATGATATCGATTAGTGAATTAATACTATAACAATAATATTAAGAACAATAATAGCGGTAATCATAATGATAATAATAATATGCTTATCTCTTTTTCGATCTAAGGTGAACTCATTTTTGGATAGTCTACCAAAGGATGAATTACCACGTGGTGAAGTTGCTAATCATATTAGACGTCAACGTCTCAGGAAACAAATACCATTACAAGATCGTAAACCAGCTGTAACAATTGAAGAATTATGGCATCATTCAAAAGATTCAAATCCTAACTTAGAAAATGAATTAATTGAAGCGAACCGTTTTAAAAATTTTCGTAATTTTCATGATTTTGGTATTGGATTAGTGGAACATATGAATGACAAAGATGGACAGGTGATTAAAACAAAAGTTTTAGTTGACTGATTTAATGAAACAACATAAATCCTAGCTAAGTAATGAGTTAAAGATTTCAGGAGAATGTCCGAACTTATATTAACTTCATCCTTCTTTACATGAAACACATAGCTTGACTATGATCATAAGAATATTGATAGAAATTATTGACTGATACTTTATTTCGTTGAGACGGTAGTGTTGTGATCATTGACGTCCAACATAAACAAGCATGCAACCCCAACCAGTTATGTGATCGGAAAGACTAAGATATTAATAAGAAACTGCAATTAGTGTAATCGAACCACTAGGTGAACAAATCGTTGGTAGACCCAGACCAAAACACGTAGGTTGAGACCTTGATTACTTGCCTAATCGATTTTCTCTGGTAGAGTATTTCGACTATAATTTATCACCTAACACTTAACCTTGAGATAAGGTGTGAACACAAGCATGTAATATGTTTAATATATCAGTAACTAATGTCATATATCCCTCATCCTTGTTACCGACTGACAACATGACACTGGGTATTAATTTCATTATGATCACTTAATGTGCGATTATCTGTAGTCGACACAAGATCAATGGTGGTTCAAATAGCTTAGTAATAATATTATCCAGTCAGTTAGTTCTATGACGGTTACAAGAATCTTTCAAATAGGCTTAGTTTAATAAGATAGTTTATTGATTTTGAATTTTTCATAGTTAGATTATTGATTGATGTAACAATAAAGAAACCTTTACAAAAATTGTCAATTACCTTTAACCCAAATATGGTCATATACCATATAAAGATTTCATGATTGAACTTCAAAACAAAACGCCTACAATTTATTTCATTTCATAAAATTCATCAATATCAATCAACTATATGAAGTGTAGTGTAGTCCAGTCTCATGATCACCTATGTTAGTGGAATGGTTGAAGTTAGACACTGACATCGTTGGATCTCAGATCAGTGGTGTAGAATTTAAGCGTCAACACCCGAGACCGATAGATCCTGGTGGTCCTGGAAGATAGTCGCACAATTTCGTGGATTTGTTAAAGCTAGATATTAACATTACTGAATGCCGGCTCAGTCGTCTAGAGGTTAAGCGTTCGCGTGCAAGACTGATAGGTCCATGGTTTGAGTCTCGCATGCACGATCATGGATGCGCACTGTCGAAGAGTCCCATACTAGTACGAAACAGTCGTCTAGTGTTTCCAGGTTTTCAATGATGGTCTAACATCAATCGGTTCATGATCTCAGTAATAAAATAACAACTGAGTTTTATCTAATGTGCATATATAAAGTCACTGGGTATTTCGTTCAACTTTTTCTCTATTACTTGTCATTATTATTGAAGATGTTTTTATAAATTTACTTTTAGCCATGTACACATTGTTTGAATATAATCAATTTTGATGATTTCTGTATACGAATTAAACCAGAACATTCTTTAATAGAAGACATGTCTAACATGCCCTCAAATCATACACCAGTTTGGCATTTGAATTGTTTTCGATGTACAATATGTAATGAATATTTAGTGGATTATATATATGCTTGGTTAAATAATCAACCTTATTGTTTACGACATTATGCTCAATCAGTACGTCCACGTTGTGTGACATGTGATCATGTAAGTCATTTCCTCAAGTAAAATTGTTTACAATTATATAATTAAGGTAACCAATGTATTTTTTGCAGAAATATTCTATTCTATGAATTGTTAAATGTTGTAATAATTTAAAAGTCTTTTTGGTAAAATATTTTTCAAGAAAATTCTTGAGTACTGTTAGAAGTATGACGGCGGTTATCATTTCCCGGGTTCTTCTGGAAGTACCTGAGGAAATTAGATTAGAGGTGGTCTTAATGACCTGAGAGCGTGACCACAGTGCACAAGGGACAACTGCTCTAGGCCGGTCAAACACGACCTTTTTATGAGTACTTTTCGTGTCAGCTCCGTACTTGTTCAGACCTTACCGCCGGAGACGGATATCCGTGGGATAAGGTGAGGTGTGCATTTTTAGGGTCGATATTTTCTAATCCCACCCCTCCTTGTGGGAAGGCAGCATCGCTGTCATCCTGGTTGTCTGAAGGAAACACCTTATTACTGTCACATCTCTGTACAGTCAGCAGTACGACTTCGCCTTCGGACCTTGGGTTTGTTGCTTTTAGTCTTACCGCTCTTCAACCGACCTGTCTGGCATAGTAGGACCTTGAGGAACGGTTGTTCCAGCCAGTATAGCTCGGTTACTTCATCACTACAGGCAAGTCCGACCACCACGTCAAGGTAGCAACAACGGCCATACTTAAAAGCATCCGAGTTCTATCATTACAACCAACACATGTAAAACATTGGCACTGAAGTATGCGTTAACTGGAAAGATTTCATATTCATGTGTCACATTCTGACTCATCATCAAGTGATCCTAAGATCTAGATATTAGTAATAAGAACAATTCATCGCCCTTCTTTTAAGTGTACAATATGAATCGTGCTATTTGAAATGCCAGAAATAATCATTGTTGACCCGATGTTATTATCTTGAAACAAACTGACAAGTTTATTATTCGACTGATTTTCAATGGCCATAGATTAAGTCCTGAGAAATTGCAACTTAGTGGATGAGTAGATTAGATAGACGTTCTTCCATATTAAATATCTTGGGTACTACCATATTCTGACTGATACTACAACACAATTGAAAAAACACATCGGAAGGTCACTCCATCGCAGATGACCGGCGGATCCAACTCTACAATCTCTACCATGTTAAATCATGCTTTCACAATTGATTGATCACTGGGTGGTGATTAAATCTCAGTCCTACAGGAGGTTAGTCACGGCTCGGATAGCTCAGTGGTAACGTCTCTGACTATGAAGCTGGGTGACACGAGATCAAATCCGCCAGGGAGCATCAGTCCCCTCAAGATTACAGGTACACCTTGCTGACGAGTGCCAAGTAGCACGAAACCCTGGTCCAGGGTTTCCTGTTGACTACCTCCAACCACCATCTAAATCATGCTTTTTTATATTTATGCATAATATTCACCAATCACATGTCGACATTTAAAAAAGAAGCTGTTACATTTTTATATAACAAAATTAAATCAACCAATAGTTTATAATCAGCTACTTTTCATAACATTTTCAACCAATCAGGAGCTGAATTCTTGGACTTGGAGATTAGGGTATGACTAATCCAATTTATGAATTAGTTAATCTGATCAGACAACTTAATATCGGTCTACTAAAGAGGGAAAGAGAGGGGTGGAAGGGATGACCATGTCATAGACAAAACTGAAATCTGATTGGTTATTGACTAACTTCATTGCACATCTTTATATATGTGTTCTATTGGATATATGTGTGTGCCTAGCCTGTCTATATTCATTGTAAATAGAATTGCTTCAATAATACAACAGTGTAGACAAGGTCATATGCTACATCTCTTATTGGTTCATTTATTCGATAGGACTCCTATTTATGGTGTGTGTGTGTGTTTGTGTCTGTGTATCAATGATCTAACCAGCTAAATACAAATTAGCCAAGCGTTCTACTGTTATTATATTTTTTTCTTCATCATCGTTTATAGCTTATTTTCTCAGAAGAATATACTAGAGCTATGGATCAAGAACATCATTCTGGTCATTTTGCTTGTCATAGTTGTGATGCATCATTAACAGGACAACGTTATATATTACGTGATGATGAACCACATTGTTTAGCTTGTTATGAAGCTAAATTTGCTAATACATGTGAACAATGTAAAGAAAAAATTGGTTGTGATTCAAAGGTTAGTTAATTTTATGAAATAATTTCAATGTATAGTTTGATTTAGTTGTTTTTTTTTGTTGTTGTTGGTGAAACTATCATTTATGGACAACCTTTGAGTGACGCTAAACTGACCTTGACAGTGTTAACTTATCCGAGCTACCAATTTTGGGGAAATGGCATAAAAACCCCAAAATTTCCCCAGACCTGGAGGAATTCCCCATTATTTCCTCAAAATCCCCTTTTTAACCTTAGTCAAGGTAATTTAACTTTCGAGGTTTCCTCAGATTCCCCAAACATTGATGAAAGTCATTTGACTTCGGGAGTTTCCCCAAACTTGGGAGCTTGGGTAATACCTAGGATCAAATAAGTTATAAACCAGTGTGTGAGGAATTAGAATTATGATTTACAATTGATGGTTAAGATTAGAATTTAGATTTAGGTGTTTTTCATCACGAACTGATATAAGTGATAATGCCGAAACTCTATTTTGCCCAATGGATGAGTGAAGTTCGCGCTTAAATCCGAGATCTGTTTGTTTATAAATTATAGTTTCACTAGATTTTTTAAAGCCATACTGTGATTACTTGTTAGTTGTGTAGAAAACTACATTGGTATTTATAGGTTACAATTTAATTTTGGAATGTCAGTCATTCTCTATAGATTGGATTGTTTTACTCATTCACTAGGCTCAGCAATTCGCACAGGCTGTAACCATGACAAAAGACGTATGAATTTATTGATTTGTTCATGATGATTTAAGGATACACAAGTGAGAGTTTCATATGTTGAAATAAGACCGAATATATAGTCGTAGCTACTTTGTATTCTCTGTTAGGAATACATATATGTTTGATTATAGGGTAGAATTTTGTTTTACTTTCCCAATGTCACGTTTTAATATGTAGTTTTAATGGAATCAATTAGAAATAGTCCATCTAGTGTGGTATTTTCTTAATGCATTGTCAAAATAGTTTAGTATCATTATGTCGACATAATAAATCTACTGTTCATTAGTATATATGTCTGTTTCTTGTTAGTAAAACATGATAGAATTCCTACTGCTAGACATATATGGGGTTTTATATGACTACTCATGATAACATTTTCAGTTTTTGCCTTAGATATATTATTTTCATTGTCTTTTCTCTCGAACCACAATCTTCTTGAGGATGACAATGCTAACCGCTATTAGAGATGGTTGGAAAAACGTTAGGGGCGGCCAAACCAAAACGTGGCATCAGTGCTTGAAATCACTAACTTCTAGTCTGAGCCATGTTGGTAGATGCAGATTACTTGGTTGGGGTTTATGTGACTATCGTAACCAATGGTTGGAGACTCTGTGTGACCTGGCTCAAAATCGATCACAATGGCGTCGGTGTATACACTCCCTGTCTTCTCTTAAACTAAGAGATTAAAATCACTTCATATCTTCCTTTCTACTAACTAATTCTTTCTTCCTTTACTATATCCTTATTGCAATCTTTCTTTTATATATTACCACCTCTGAATTAACTACTTTTATGAATCCGGTGTCCATCTTATTGTGTTAATGAGTGAGGTATGGCAACTTGAACGGATGCATATATGTGCTTGGTCCTACATTGTAGCTGACTGATTGAGGATGATAAAATGTTGAATCCCAAGCAATGCATATTGAATTAGCCGTTAAAAAGTTAATTTTGTAGTACTTCCGTAATGTAATGTAATATTATTTCATAAATAAATGAAATATTCCTAATCTGTTGAAATGAAAGTTTACTTTAAAGGTTATCTTTAATGTTGACCAAGAGTCTGTACATTGATGAAACAATAGTTCAATTCGCTACTACTCATCTGTTATCAGGGGAATATAATATGTACATATTTTACTGTAAGTTAAGTTACTTTTTCATCTTTGATGAATTGTTCGGAAAGCTAAATTCAAACTCGTGGTTGTCCTTTAACACAACTCATACGGCTTTTATCTAATTATTGAGGTTTTTTCTTAGCTCTTATACGAACTAAATTCTTCGTTTTTGTAGCTTTAGTGACTCCATTATATTCCCTGGCGTCCCGAGTTACATTTCTCGTTTTTTTTCTGTTAAGAGAAAAAATATAACACTAGGAAGCTTTAGTTTAACTACAGCCTTGATAGTTGCGTCAATCAGTTCATCGGAAAACCCAAGCGTTCATTTAGAGACTGAAACGAAATCGAACCTTGATGTGGGGTGCTGGATCAGCAGCTAAGGCGTTAAGCTTTTATCTACAAGTTGCAGATTTGAATCCCCTCCATTTACTTCGGTTTGTGCAAGTTAGTTTCACTAGATTTTCTATTCAGGATGCTGCTCGACTCCAAATATATGAACTTATGCCTGGCAACTGAGCTAATTTATCATGCAATTTGCTAGTCTTCAGGATGTTTTTCTTCCTAGAATTAATATGTCGTTTATTTATTTAAATTAAAGTCTCACTACTCTCTTTATAAACTTCACTGTACTATACTAAAGTAAAACTAGCAATGTGTCTTTTTTTATTTCGAAGTTCCTGGTAGCAATGGCTTTCAGTTTGGGGTTATGGTTTTTATCGCAGTAAACTCATCCTATAGTTTGACTTACATTTACAGGTGAAAAAGTTGTTCAGTCTTACCAAACAAGGGTGAGACTATAATTTATAGACGACTTTTGAGCGACACTGAAGTGACCTTGAGAGTGAACAACTACTAATTAGGACTAAATGAGGGTTATAAAGCAGTTAGAATTCTCATTTACAGTTGATGGTTAGGGTTAAAAATTAGATTTAGGGTTTTCATCACGAACTGACATCAGCTATAATACCAAAACTCTATTTAGCCAAATGGATGGATGAATTCCGCGTTCGAATTCGTGACTCGTTATCTTATATCGGATTGGTTCGTCCATAAATGATAGTCTCGCCATAATAAAATCAGCTGATTGTTTAATAGTTAGAATGATAGAAAATGAGAACTCAGGATGTTAAAACAGTTGTATTGATTTTAATACATGTTTTAATCGGTATGGTGTATTATATAATTACACAGTCCAAGACCCAGTATGTTATTGTGCACTGTACGAACAAATAGATGGAGATAATTTAACAATGATTAACTAGGAGTACAGAATGAGAAGAATAGTGTTAGCTTCTATTATATTGTAAAAAAAGTGATCATACTAACAACGCTACTGGTTGTATACTCTGGTACGGCCGAGAGTGGGAGAGTCCGTTCTCCCTCTCTAAATGCTCTCACATGGCCACGCGTATGTAACCTCTTCCAAGGAAGTCCTACTCATCGCCTTCTCGTGGTATCACTGTTGCTTACGAAATCGAGAGAACGAAAAGCGAATGTCCGGCGCTTTAACCGAGTTGGTAGACATGGAGAGTTCACATAGGGGAGTTGGAAAACTCTCATTCCAAACCAATGGTGCACATAGGCTCCAGTATTCTGCGGGAACAAATGGCATATAAACCAATCGTTGGTCACCGGCTACTATGGGATTGCATCTCCTTACGCGGCTCCACTGCCTTGTGGATCAGACCTTCAAATCGAAGGCTCCAGGTGTGGCCCTCTAAGAAACCACCTGCTTTGATTTGGGCACCCGGTCAGTACCACAGCCCTCATACATATCAAATGAGATCCGTGTGGCGCATATGTATTTGGTGCCTCCTTTTACGAATATGTATGTGTCAAAATAAATGCTATACTTTAACCGATAATTATTCTAATACTTATATAATTACATGATATTTGAGTATTGTGAACCATTTGTTAATCAAAATATTACTTAACCATATTTTTGCTAATTTTTGGTATCTAACAGTGAATAATTTTTTGTAAATAAGGGTTAATACCTTTATCATGGTGGATATTGTGTAAGTGACTTTCGAATTCTTTATTTTGTAGGCGATGCTGTATTCACTTAACTGATTTTCTATACGATATATCATGTTTAATAAACTTGAGTATTTTCCATCAAAAGTCTTAATTGTGTGTTTTTAGCACATAAATTGTATCTCGATTTAATCCAGAGTGAGAATCACTATCTTTATCAGTCACCTGAATGATATCATTCACTAATCAATATGCTCTTCCAAGTTTCCATCTTAGATGTCAAAAATACATTGTGAACTTGTGATATTTTACTCGATTTATAACATCATCTAGTACAGTTCATTCTGTACAATTACAATCTGTTAAAAACTTTTTACATTCTTATATACTACTTGTACATAACTATTAGGGTATGTTAAAACCGGAAGTTGGCATTACATCACTTGTTCGGGATGCATCAGAACCTGTACGAAATGCAGTTTATACATCATCTCAACAATCAAATGTTAGATTTCATCCAAGTTGTCCAATGCCATATATTCTTGGTCCTGGTTATAGCGTCGGACAAGCATGGCAATGTGATACAATCAAGGCAGGTGAAAATCCATCAAAAGATCTATTCATCCTTCACCTAACGCCTATGATGCCAATGTTACATGGTATCGCTTTGTATCGTCGTAATCGTGCTCCCTGTGATTTTCATGTGTTTCCTTTTTTTTTAATGGATATCAGTTTATTATTGTGTTGGACTATATTCCTTCTATGCACTCATTGATTTCCTCTTTTCTTCTTATCATCTACAAGAAATCAAATGTATAGCGATCATTAGTTTTTTGTTTTGTTTTTGTCACTAACTAGTTGTGAGTGGGAGTAATAGAGTTTCCTATGTATAAACATGATGTTAGTTCATTCGTTTCCTTACTACACAAACATACTTATACTTTTACTCATTTTTCTTTTTTTTTCTCTCTCTAAATTTGTGTGTTCAATTGAATGCATGCTAAATTCTTAAAAAAGAACTAGTTTAATATTTAACATTCAGCTTTCACACCACTGTTATTTCCATTAGACGTGTTGTATTTTGCTGCATTCCAAAAGAGATTGTATCCAATCTCTTTTCATTAGTGTATTTGTTCCAATTGTGTTGTCAATCTTTAATAGAATTGACTATATTTCATAATTTAACATTATTATTTTTTTTTTGTATTTTCTCCCAGGATCTTTCATTTAAAGAAAGACATTGGCATGAAAATGTTTCAAATGTTCTGCTTGTACTACTTCATTAGCTGATCGACCATTTGCTACAAAAGAAGAACAATTATATTGTTCTGATTGTTATGATGAACGTTTTGCTGCACGATGTGATGGTTGTCAAGGTGTATTCAAAGCTGGAATGCGTAAATATGAATATCGTGGACAACAATGGCATGAAGAATGCTTTTTATGCGTTGAATGTAAACAACCAATTGGTGCGAAAAGTTTTATTCCACGAGAAAATCAAGTTGTATGTGTACCATGTTATGAAGCGAAATATGCTCAACGTTGTACTAAATGTTCAGAAGTAGGTTTACATTCATTACTTTCCTACTCTACTATTTATTGTAATGATTACCACGACGTGCAATCCTAACCGGTGTTCGGGATGGTTGGAAGAAAGTTAGGGATGGCCGAACCAAAACGTGGCATCAGTGCTTGAAGACATTAACTTCTAGTCTGAGCCATGTTGGTAGATGCAGACTACTTGGTTGGGGTCCGCGTGACTATCGTAACCAATGGTTGGAAACTCTTGGTGACATGGCTCAGAATCGATCGATCACAATGGCGTCGGTGTATACACTCTCTGTCTTCTCTTAAACTAAGAGATTAAGATCACTTCACATCTTTCTTTCTACGAACTAATTCTTTCTTCCTATACTATATCCTTATTGCAATCTTTCTCCTATATATTACCACCTTTGACCTAACCACTCCTATGAATCCGGTGTTCATCTTGCTGTGCTAATGAGGTATGGCAACCTGGGCCGATGCATACATGTGGCTGGTCCTACGTTGTAGCTGACTGACTGACTATGGAAATCCTTGCAAACCTTGATTTGGAAAAACTAGTGGTTTTATGTTTTTCTTTTGTCATTTTAGAAAATTTCATAAAATTTTATTCGCTAAATATCAATAATAACTACATGGAAAACAGGATAAAATTGTGTGGTTTTCCAGCTAAAGGTTCATTGAATATTAGAAGACACTGACACATCATGATTAAGTCATATGACTTTCAACCAATAGGTTGTAGGTTCGAACACCATAAATCTGCACTTGGTAAATGGTTTTTTTATGGAAAGAAAGCAAAGTTCGTTCATTCTTTATCTTGCTTACCATCGTCTGGTTAATATCATTCTTAATTTCCAATCGTTCGATCACATTGCTCCTTTTGAAATGTATTTCTTGTGTTTAGATTTTAATTGTCGTTTATATAGTTCCTCATTCTGTTTTTTTTTATCTCAGCCATACCTAATCTAAAACAAGGGACATGAGCTGTTCCTGATGGATCATTTTCGGAGATCGAATTGACTGGGACAATAACTAAAATCTAGGGAGTGAATGTGATCCCATCTGACCGGTCTCGATCCCTGATTGTCTAAGTTATAAGAGGGGACAAAAATAGTAAATAAATTGACGAGTACAGTATCTAAAACATTAGCCTTAATAATTATCCAATGTTTAACTGAAGCTGTTGAAGAACAATCTCGAGAAAATCAAACGGGTTTCAGGCTTGAGTGTAAATATATATATCGACCCTTTGTCAGGTTCTAGAACTTAGCCATACTTAACATCGTTTACTTTTATTGATTTTCTCCGACTATATTCATCAAAACAATGTTCATTTCAATGATAAATGACATATGTCAATCTCTTAATGTCTAATATTTCCGTTTTTTATGTATGATTTTCGTCTGACTTGTAGTAACTGGGTTCATTCAACTCTTTTTTTTTTTTTTATTTATTTATTTATTTATTTATTTATTTATTTGAACACATAAATATTAGTACAAGAGGGCACCGAATACATGTGCGCCATACAAAACAATGGGAATTTGAAGAGAAGGAAAAAAAAGTAAGGAGCGTTAAAGAAAAAAAAGAAGAAAAATAACGTACAGATTAGTGTAAGGTAGTGTAATAATAATAATGAGGGAAACAAAAAGGTACAACCAAAAGAATTCTTTCAGTTAAGGAAGACACAACCACTTTTTATGAAGAAAGTAAAAGAAGGTTACAGCAGGATCGCCACTGGCTTCTATTCTCAGCCATATCTGATAACGTCTCTAGCCACTGTGTTGCACCATCTCTTGGATTCTAGCAAGAGAGTCGTGAAGGACCAACACAAGCCAGTCCATTGCAGCTTTCTTTCATACCACGACACCATGTCATACACTGACCACCTCTCCGCTTCTTCCAACCAGTCCCAAAGTCGGCAAATAATGCACGACGTGGAATTCTCTGGGACGACATTCGTAGAACATATCCAAGCCACTGAAGTTGGTGTTTCGAGATGGTGACACCAATTGCATTATCGTCTCTGTACCCGAACACACGTTGCCGAACCTCTGCATTACTAACATGATGTTGCCACTGAATGTCAACAATCCTTCGGAGACAACGAAGATCGAACACAGAATGTCGTCTAACGTCCTCAACTCGATAGGCCAGGTTTCACAAGCATAGAGCAAAACTGCTCTCACCGACGCATTGTAGATCCGACCTTTTACAGACAGACTGACATCACAAAGGCACCCAGATTGGCATAAGCCGCTCTGGTTTTCATTATACGTGCATTGATCTCATCACTCACGCCACCACCAGCACTTATGCAACTACCCAGATACACGGACTTCTCGCTATTTCTACCTGCTCACCATCTAGGGTCAGTACAGGATTAGAACCCTGCCAGTCTTGTAGAAGTACTTTGCACTTCGAAGGTGAAAAGCACATACCATACCTACGGACACTGATTGCCAACTGACTAAGTGCGGATTGCATGGCTTCAGGATTATCGCACAGTAAGACAATATTATTCGCATACTCAAGGTCGAAAAGTCTTTCTCCAGGCAACAGATCTACACCGCCATTACTTACATTCATCAGAGCTGTTTCTACAATGTCATCGATGGCAAAGTCGAAGAGGAATGGTGAGATTGGCAACGCTGTCTAACCCTACTTCTCGAATGGAACAATGGAGAGAGGTGGTTGTATGCCCTCACTCTACCTGAGGTGTTTGCATATAGGGCCTTTAGGATGTTAATAAATTTCCCAGGCACGCTGTTCTTCAATAGATAATCCCAGAGAACAGTCCGATCCAACGAATCGAAGGCAGCCCTAATGTCAACTCTCTAAATAAAACATTTTGCCCATTTATACTCTAATTTAAAACGAACAACTTTTCTTCACCAAAAAGTATTTATTGGCATTAAACTTGAAAATTTCAGTCGTGTTTTTTTTTCTTTAAAAAAAATAAGTGACATTTTTTAAATGTCTACATATTGTTACTACATATATATATTATCAGGTTATACGTCGTGGTGGAGTTACATACAAAGGGAATCCATGGCATAAAGAATGTTTCACTTGTACTAGTTGTTCTAAACAATTAGCAGGATTAAAATTCACTTCTAAAGATGAACAACCATATTGTGCTGATTGTTATGGTGAATTATTTGCTAAAAAATGTACAAAATGTACCAAACCAATTACTGGTAAAGTTCCTTTTTTTGTTTGTTTGTTTGTTTGCTCTTGTTTTCTATAAAAGAAAAGTATTTTTATCCAATTTTTTTTTAAATTTTGTCTTCTTTATATTCGTTAGTCAGTCAGCAACAACGTAGAACTTCGTACGTACGTCCATCAGTTCGAGTTGTCATACCACATTAGCACAAAGACGCAGTTGTTGATTCAAATCCCATAGTGGTAGAGGCGGTAAGAGTATGAGCGGTAATCGGAAAGACTAGGGTTCCAAGATGTTATTTAAAGAGTATAATCCAGTGAGATAAATTTGGAAAGAGGAAAAAAAGAGACAAGAAGGATTCAAATAGAGCAAGAACAAACATTGATGCAGAATAGTATGAATTCATATTATTTCGAGGTTTCTCGTCAGCTGCTTACAAACCAAAATTGTGATAGAATTTTACATGGAGATAGTGTGAAACAATTGACATAAATGAGTGTAAATAACTTGATTACAATAATAACTATATATATATATATTATATGCTAGAAACAGGTCAGAGGTCAAAAGAGGGGGGTTAATCCAGGGTGGGTGGTGTAATAATTTAGGATTCAGGAGATTAGAATTTGAGAGAACACAAAGAGTGTATACATCTGTTAAGATTTTTCAATCCATTTGGAAAATATCTATTTTCATTAAGTGTATTGATTAGAAAAATTGTAAGATTATTAGTTCGCCATGATTTGTTTATTTAAACATATAAATCATTCGATTCATTTGAGGGCTGGGATACTGCCCGGGTAGTCAAACCAAAGCAGTTGGTTTTATTAGAGGGACACACCCGAAGACTTCGACCGAAAGGTCTAATCCACAAGGTAGTGGAAGAACGTCAGGAGATGCAGACCCATGGTAGCCGGTGACCAACGATTGTTTCATACGCCATCTGTTCCTTCAGGATCCTGGAGCCTATGTACTACACCATTGGTTTGGGATCAGGGTTTTCCAGCTCCCCTAGATGGATCCTCCATATCCACTAACCTGGTTAAAGCTTCGGACAATCGCTTTTCGTCTTCTCAATTTCGTAAACCAGAGTAATGCCACGAGGAGGCAGTGAGTAGAACTTCCCTGTCAGTGATTGTATGCACGTGGGCATGTGAGAGCACTATGAGAGGGAGAGCGGACTCTTCCCATTCTTGGTCGTACCAGGGCATTTGAGGGCAGTTCACCATGAAGATGACTTGAAAAGAAATCTGTTAGTTAATTAGTTAGTTATTAATATTTTTTTGATTATATATAACTCAGTTATTGTAAATATAGAATTTCTTTTCTAGCATCATGTCTACTCTCCTAAAAAAAGAAAAAGAAATTGATCCCTACTATCTATCGATACAGATTAGATTATGTCTTGATAGTATTAACAATTAAACTAATCGACAACTAGTGCTGGATTAACTAAATTGGATACGGTAGTATTAAAACACAGATTTTAGTGTTTATTTTGGTAGGTGAAGGGAAGGAGTGTTTGTTGAAACTTGACAGGAGAATATGAATATTAAGTGTTTATTTGTTTCTATGTCTGTGTTGTTTGATGTGTCTGTCTTCAAGTAGCCAGAAAAGAGTATCTTTCAGTGTTATGACTCGGAATCGTTCATAACGGGGTAGATACATTCACGTTCCATCTTTTTGTCTATCTTTCATTCAAATCAAGTGGTTAAGTGTTCGCGCTCAATACAAATTCTTGCGTTTGATTCCCGGTTGAGGAATCGCAGATATGCACTGCTGTAGAGTCCTAAAGTAAGATGAATCGTCTATCCAATGCTTCCCGACCGTTGTTGCTACCTTGATGTGGTGGTCGGGCTTGCCTATCGTGATGAAGCAACCGAGCTATACTGGCTGGAACAACCGTTCCTCAAGGTCCTACCATGTCAGACAGGTCAGTTGAAGAGCGGTAAAACTAAAAGCAACAAACCTAAGGTTCGAAGGAGAAGTCGTACTGCTGACTGTACAGAGGTGTGACAGTAATAAGGTGTTTCCTTCAGACAACCAGGATGACAGCGATGCTGCCTTCCCACAAGGAGGGGTGGGATTAGAAAAGGTCGACCCTAAAAATGCACACCTCACCTTATCCCACGGATATCCGTCTCCGGCGGTAAGGTCTGAACAAGTACGGAGCTGACACGAAAATTACTCATGAAAATGTCATGTGTGACCGACCTCAATCAGTTGTCCCTTGTGCACTGTGATCACGCTCTCCGGTCATTTGACCACCTTTAATCTAATTTCCTCAGGTACTTCCAGAAGAACCCTTCTACGGTGTGGACAATCGAGAAACGATAACCGCCCTCATACTTCAAACAGCACTCAAGACCACTGTATTCATAATCAACTTCCCTCTTCTGTCCAATGCTTTCGGATTTTCAACGGTCTAACTTCAATATGTTTGTGATTTCAATCTCCACAATCTTATACTAATAGATGAGATTTATTGAATAATTTTACTTGTTTGTGTCACATGATAGATGATGTTCATCCATGTTTCTTAAATTTGTTAGAATGATTTTTAACCCAATCAAAAGCTTTCTAAATAGTATTGATTTTTTTAAAAAGTAAGAGGAATATCTGTAGCTGAGGATGAAAATTCGATAGGTGTTTGACTTTCTAGCCCCCAAATGCCCTGGTACGGCCAAGATTGGGGAGAGTCCACTCTCCCTCTCGAAATGCTCTCACATGGCCACGCGTATATGGCCTCTGCCAAGGAAGTTCTACTCAATGCCTTCTCGTGGCATTACTGTTGTTTACGAAATTGAGAGGACGAAAAGCGATTGTCTGAAGCTTTAACCGGATTCCGAACCAATGCTGCACATGGGCTCCAGGATCCTGAAGGAACAAATGGCGTATGAACCAATTGTTGGTCACCGGCTACCATGGGAATTGCATCTCTTTACGTTGCTCCACTGCCTTGTGGATCAGGCCTTCAGGTCGAAGGCTTGGGATGTGGGACCCTCTAAGAAAACCACCTGGTTCGGTTAAGACACCCGGTCAGTATCACAGCCGTCACACATATCGAATGAGATTTGTGTGGCACATATGTATTTGGTGCCTCCTTGTATGAATATCTATGTGTTAAAATAAATAGATAAATAATTCTAAGCCGTATCATCCAGCTCAGAGAACATAACACTTTCAAGAATAATTGACATCAATTTCCCTTTTATTTGACTTGAAGAATACATAGTTACACCAGTTCTTAAATAAACGTTGTTTTTTGTTTGTTCGATCAAACCAACGTTACCAACTTTTGTTTTGATATGATATTGATTGTACCCATGTTATGTAAAACATATTTCTTACCGATTTTTTTTTTGAAATTTAGGATTTGGTGGTTGTAAATTTATTTCATTTGAAGATCGTCATTGGCATTCAGAATGTTTTCTATGTGGAAAATGTAATTGTAATTTAGTCGGTAGAGGTTTTCTTACCAGTGATGATATGATTATGTGTTCTGAATGTGGTCGTTAACTTCAACAAACACTTCAAAGAAGAAGAAGAAGAAGAAGAATGATTAAAAAAGAAACAAGCAGCAGCAGCAGTTATATATATATCTAGTCAAAAGTGCGTGATTCATTCATTTGTTCATTCATTCATTCGTTCGTTCTTTCTTTCTTTCTTTATTCCGCTTTATGATATCAATTTGTTTTGTTTTGTGTTTTGTTCTATTTGTTTGTTGGTTAAAATAGTCAAATCTTCTTAGCTAATTCATTCTAATATGTTCACAATGCATTTATTATATACATATATAGACATAAGATTTTCTTTTTGAACCATGACTTCAAATGATCCATTAACATAGAATGATAAACAGAACTATTCATTGTTGATGATAAAGAAATGAATTCATTATGGAATATATTCTATTCTAGTCTTTATTCATCCCAATCCTTCAACTATATTGATTTATTTTTTTTTGTACTGTTTTTTTTTTGTTTTGTCTGTTGATGATGTTCACAAATTGTCTTCCTTGTTCACATCTATTCATTCAAATGAATGCATATAAATATACATCATTATTAGCATATAAACTAATTATCTTTCACATTTAATAGTAATTTAACTTTTGTAGTTTACAGTTCTATAGTTTTCTTTGATATATTTTATGATTTGTCTCTGTGTGTGTGTGTGTACGTGCATGGCATAAGTGTTTAGATTTTCTCTTTAGAACTGCTTCATCACTTATTTACTCGTAGGTATATTCCTACTGTTGTTATACATCAAGAGATTTGGGAGTTGGGCGGGGGGAGGGGTTTGAGCTTTCTTGAAAATGTATGGAATGTTGAGTTACCAAGTTGTCCTTTCTCTCTATCTGGCGCTATTTCCTCTTTTCCACATGACGTATATCATTTAAAAAGAAATTCAATCCTTGTAATTGAAACTTACTTCTGTTCATGTGTATGAGATTTGACAACAACTATGAACGTCATTAGACATTATCAAACGATTCACTGTCTATTATTCTAGAGTTATACATTCATTACCTTTATTTATTGTAAACATAACAATTATTCTAGGTATTTTATGAATATTATTGATTTCAACCAGTTTAACATGTGTGCTCTCATTTCCGATTTCACACACATAACACACACAGATCATCTTTCTCATTTTGAAACTCATTTCCATGTTGTGTTTTTCTTTTCTTTTTTTTCATTTGCATGTAAAATTTGTTTTTATTAGATAATGCAGCGATTACATCTTCAGTACTTACATTATTGAGTATTGGAATTCATGCATAGAACATATGAATTGTGTGTGTGTGTGCGTTCCAATATATTCATCATTAATTTATCTTTGAACTACCTTAATTATTTGTCTTGTTTACTTTTTGTTGTTTTGGTTTAATACTGTTAGTCTGTATTTAGTTGCGTTGTGCAAGTGTGAAGTAGAAGAGATGGATTAAGAGACGAGTGTTTTTTGTCCTATTGTGTATTCAGATTAGATGGTGGTTGGAGGTAGTCGACAGGAAACCCTGGACCCGGGTTTCGTGCTACTTGGCACTCGTCATCAAGGTGTACCTGTAATCTTGAAGGAACTGGTGCTCCCTGGCGGATTCGATCTCGTGTCACCCAGCTTCACAGTCAGGACCCTACCACTGAGCTATCGGAGCCGCGACCAACTTCCTGTAGGACTGAGATGTGTATTCATTACGAAATGAAAAAGGAAATGAACAGTTTATCAACCTGTTGTATATTTAAACCTTAAGCGCTAGTCTCGAGTTATGAAGATCCTAGGTTCATGAATGCGTATTACTGAGGAGTTTGTCCGAAAAATACTCGAAGTTAAAGAAATTTCTTTTACGTAATTTATGATACATTAATTGCTCCTTTCACAAATACTGCCAGTTTGTGACAATACACACTTGCTCCACCTCCATTTTAATTACTCAAAAAATCTTTAGGAGTTAAACTTTTCAGATGTTTCATATATTCATATCGTTCTAGTAACAACCTCGTGTGACCGGTTTACATTTTGGAAAGAAACAGAAATCACCGGCCAATAGAAGGGATTATTTAGAGTGGTTATCAGATTACGAAACAAACTGATGAGTGATCATAGTGAGTAGAATGTGCAGGCGCATTATCTCGATGCAGTGGTCGGTGTGCATCATTCTTCAAACATAATTTGTTATCAATGACACTAGTTGAATTTTGTGTATTTATTAGATAAATTACATGCTAATCTGGTCCAAACGTTCACCAAAGTTAAATAAAGGGAATTAAACTATCTCACTGAAGTAGATTCATGCTTAATGAAATAAAAAAAGTCACATAACAATTGATCAGTCATACACAACGTACGACCTGGCACATATGTGTATCGGTTTAGGAGGTCCTCAATACAATTTGTATAACTCTGAAGGATATGATTTCATGTTAAGATATTTTTTGAGATTAGGGACAATCATAGAAAGGTTCGTTTCCCCATCACCTGATTTCATATAAGATGAGATTTCCAATGAGCGAAACTTGATTTTAATAGTTGTTTGCCTAGTCGTTAACTAACGTTTGCCACTTTCATTTGGGAGATATCAAATATCTGATTGACTATCGATGTATAAATTGTCTATTATTATTAAGCGTATACATAAATATATCTACTTAGAATGATTTGAGAGGATAAATTTGTTTCATTTTTCAATTTCAATTAAGATTTTTTTTTCTAATTCGATTATAATCTTCCGGTTATTGATGATGCTGTTCAGGACTATGAGAGTAAACAGGTTCGTATTTAAACCGATCGTCTCAGGTAACATAAGTCTCAATCTGAGCTGCAAATCTTTTTCGCCATTTCATAATGATATAAATCTACTTATCATAATCTCTCAAAAAGCTTAACGTCATCAGTTTATCGCCCGTTGGCTCCTGAGTATGCACTGCCAATATAGATTTATCTAATCGATCTTGAGGGATCACTGATGTTTACAGTGAGAATCGGACTTATGGACTCCGTCTTTATGGTGTTACAATTACAGCGATGCCACTAAGTTACTCTATTTGAGAATAACCCTCTACACGACTGAGTTATTCACGTTAATTTATGTACTGTTGTTTAATCGTTAATGTTGCTGATTGAACCCAATCGAATAAGTAATGTGTCTATTAATCTAAGTGTTCCATCATACGTGTAATAAGTACTTTTGTTAACCCTCATGGAGGAAGGCTGCCTACCAATATTCCCATCGAACTTTATCGTGAAAAGTCCTTCTAAGTTCTTACCAGTTGATATTCATTATTTACATGTCTGCTCCCGAATGCCGACGCAATGTGTTCCTTGGTCTTCCGTTTCCCTTTACGATTCCAAGTTAAGGCTTGCTTTGTGATAAACTTTGATTTCCGTAATATATGTCCTATCCACTTCCAACGTCTTTTCCTAATTTCCTCTTCAGATAGAGGATGGTTTGTTATCTTCCTCAGTAGTCTGTTGCTGATGCTATCTGGTCAACGGATATTGAGTAGACAACTTTATAAATGCTCGCACTTTTTGATGATGGTTGTGGTATTTCTCCAAGTTTCAGCTCCATACAGTAGAACTGTTTTGACGTTCGTATCGAATATTCTGACTTAGACATTGTTTGACAGTTGTTTTGAGTTTTGTATGTTCATCAACTGTAGGAATACCGCCTTGATTTGCCAATCCGTGCCTTAACATCTGTATTAGATCTTTGTTCATCGATGATGCTGCCGAAGTACGTGAAAGATTCCATCTCTTCCAGAGTTTCTCCATCAAGTGTGTTTGGGTTGGTGTTCTCTGTGTTGTATTTGGGGATGTTAGTTTTTCCCTTGTGTATGTTGAGGCTTACTGATTCAGAGGCCGTTGCTACACTGGTTGTCTTCAATTACATTTGTTGGTAGGTATGGAATAGTAGATCTAGGTCATCTACGAAGTCCAAATCGTCTAGTTGAACACAAGCTTTCTATTGTATTGCGTGCCTTCCCTCCGATGTGACTGTCTTCATAGCCTAGTCGAACACCAGAAGAAACAGAAGGAGGGAGAGTAAGCAGCCTTATCTCACTCCGGTCCTCACTTGCAATGCACCTGTCAGCTGTCCCCAACTCACGACTATGCAGTATAGTCCGTCGTGTGAATTACGAATGATTTTGAAGATTTTCTCAAATACACCATCGTGCCAAAGAACGTCCCATAAGGTTCTCCTATACACATTGTCAAATGCTTTCTCATAGTCGAGGGAGTTGATGTATAGTGAAAAATTGAATTCAGTTGAGTGATCAACGATGATCCATAGTGTCACGATTTTGTCTGTGCACGACTGATCCCTACGGAATACAGCCTGTAGATCTCGAAGTCAGGTGTTTACTGAATCTTTCATCCGGTTCAGTGACACAATGTTGCAAACTTTTCATAGGGCTGGGAGCAATGTGATGTCTCTGTAGTTCTCACATTTGATCAGATCTGCATTCTTTGATATTCTGATGATTTACCCTTGTTTCCAGTCCATCAGCACTTGTTGTTCCTTCCAAATCTTGTTAAATAGAGTGTGTACCATGCTTGCAGTTACTTTTATGTCTGACTTCAGACCTTCAGCTCATATATTGTCAGGTATGCTGCTTTCCCCCCATCGATTTGGTTGATGGCCATCCTGATTTCTTCGATCGTTGGTGGAGTGACATCTATAGGAAGGTCTGTGTGTGCTACTCCAATATCCGGTGTATTCAAGCGAGATGGTCTATTCCAGAGTTCTCTGAAGTATTCTACCGTTGTGTTCTGGAATCTCAATGATTGCCTTGCATTCTTTGTCTTTGACCTGTCTCTCTGGTTTACTATATTTCCCTACCGGTTTCTTCGTCGTGTCACATAGTTCTTCCCGGACTCCCACATTGTCCGAATATTCCATGTACTTATATTAATTGTTTCTTTAGTTATTAGAAGAGGCATGCATCTAGTGACTTCCGAACAATCTCGTCTTTCAACATGAGGCGTTATAATTCTTCTAAATGAAGATCATTCAACTCGGAGTACAGAGTTTAATTGGCTTCCATTATTTATTTTGGTTAGCGTTTTTTTTTAAATAGCAATTTTATATTCTACAGGATATGGTTGCTGACTTCATGCCCAACCCTCCTCCTTTACTTGTACTTAGAACCGTCATTAACCCCAGAAGAGCTACAGGAGGAATTGTAATACTTCCTTAATGAAACATTATCCACTCTAACATAAATCCCACAAAGAAAAATATATTTTCGAAGGAATGACTCAAAATGATAAAATGACAATCAAGCTAAAGAATCAATGAAAAAAACAAAATATCACTGCAACTACTTCACTGAGACCAATTTCCAAAACATGCTATCAAACTTCTATACTCATAGATAACAACTATTGTATAGGCTTTAATGATTTAGTTTATATTTTCTCTATTTACCTCCAAAAAACATAATTATTCATTACTTCATAGATTGATTATATCTCTTTAGGGTGTTTCTTTACTCTATTCTATTCTAACTAAATATTTTCAAATTAAGGTTAACTATGACTAATAATTGAATTATTTTTTCTGGTTAGCGTTTTTTTAGCTAGTTTTCTACGGGATGAGGACGCTAACCCCATGCCCAACCCTCCTCCTTTATCCGGGTTTGGGACCGGCAGTAGCCCCCGTAGGGATTACAGACGGAGTTAATAATTGAAAACATATGAGAAGTCGTTACCAGTGGAGTTCAACTAGGTCTGTTTTGAGTTAGGAAGTCACTGAAGACAGTGGTGTATGGTGGCGCAACTTGGTGGATTGGTTGAAGTTAGACATTAACACCGTTGGATACCGGTCGGCTCAGCGATCTAGTTGGTTAAGCGCCTGGCTCGAGACTGATGGGTCCTGGGTTTGAATGTCGCGGGAGGCGGGACCGTGGATGCTCACTACTGAGGAGTCCCACACTAGGACGAAACAGCCGTCTAGTGTTTCCAGTTTTTCCATGGTGGTCTAGCTTCAATTGACTCATGATTTCAATTAGTGAAACATATGAAGTACTTCAGATGTATATTTTATTAAAGTAATATGTACTTTCCATTTACAACATTAACAGGAAAAATCTTTTTAAAATAAAATGTTATTGTACTTAAGTGTTTTTTTGATCAGAACAATATCGATCCTTTTGTATTAGAAACTGAATAGATAAGAGCTCAGTTAATCAATCCATCAGTCAATCAATAGAATGGAAAACTATTACAAATAGAGTTGTTAGCCATGATCAAAACTGTTTCAGATGCAGACATATATATGTATCATAATTACATAACATATGTTACATAATAACAACAAACAGATGATTAGATGAAATCATTGAACAGATGAGCTAACAAGAATGAAAGAGAAATAAGAATAATCTGTGTAGGATTTTTTTTTGTTGGAATTAACTGTAAATTCACAACATAATCAGTTTATCTCACAGTGGCTTATCAAAACAAGAATTAGATAAATAAAGATCGATGATGGCTAGTAGTGGAATACATAATGTATGTTTCGTTCTATTTAGGACTCATTAACAGAATATGCCTACATCTCAGAGTTGATGTTAACTTCAGGAGGGACTCGGATCCAGTACCGTTCGCTAGACACCATTCATCTTTGTTTATAATGCTTGTGACTTATGGCAATATTGAGGTAATCTTCACAGGATGCATATATGTCAATAAGAGAATGCTTAATTACAGTCCTAAACATTAATGGAAAGATTCAAACAAACCACTTCTCATTAGAATTCCAGGGAATACCTCATAAAGCCAGTCATTAGTCATCATACTAAAATTATTATCAGAAGGGATTTTGTGAAGATTTTAGTTGAATTCATTAGTCAACTGAAGCTAGACTAACATGGAAAAGCTAGAAGCACTGGACGGCTGTTTTGTCTTAGTATGGGACTTCTCAGCGTTGAATGCCGACTCAGTAGTCTAGAAGTTAGGCGTTTGCGCGCGAGACAGATAGGTATTGGGTCCGAATCTCGCGAGATTGGATCGTGGATATACACTGCTGAGGACTCTCATACTGGGACGAAACGGTCATCCAGTATTTCCAGGTTTTCCATAGTGGTCTAACTTCAATTGACTCACGATCTTAACCATTAAATATACTGTGAGATGAGTAAAATGAAATAGAAATTCTTTACCTTCAATCAAATCCTATTCGTTTGTTTCATATTTGACAAGTTACCAAGAGAATAGATTATCTCTAAATGAAATAGTTCAGTACAAATACCTTATATTTCAAATGAACTTTGAATATAGTTACAAAATGTACCATATATCTTAATTGTTCAAGGATTACAAGAAACGCCATACATCTTATCCAATATTTTATTGAATGTTTCTAATCCATATCATTCAGAATGAAACTATGATAATTAGAAGTATTTGAATTATAGTATAAACTAAGAATCTCAGAAATAACGTAATCGGATCAAGAAGTACTAGATAAGCACGAACGAATGTACTGTATTTGGGATTCCAAATCAAGCATTCAACAAGTACAAAGGTATCATTAGTTCATTCAAACACCACATCCGCCACAACTTAAATTGGATTCTAGGTATCTGTAATTGATTTTACGTTGTCTTCTCAAGTTCATCCTGTGTCTGTCCGACAGTGTATTGGATAAAAACTCTATAGTATCTAGAATGTGGTCATTATTATTGGAATTAACAACCGAAATCGGATCAAACTCACTTGGTTCCTGGGATTGTATACAATCACCGTGTGCGTTGTGTATCGAAACCACCATCTAGAATTTAAATCACAGATTTCCCAACACTATCCTCCCCCACGAAATAATATTGGATCTTTATATCCCCAAGTTATGAATAATGTGGCTTCATTTAAAACATATTTCTCACATTGACTAGAGTAAACATTAGAAGTGACTTCGCGATAATGATAAACAGCAGTTGATATGAAATCATCTGAATTGTAATCAAAATCGAGGTCATTTAGTACTTGTGCTTCGCATTGAACAAGTTTCCCACAAGCAACAAATTCATTATGAGGACAAATAATATTTGATATGACATCAAGATTTGATTCTTCTGAAATAGTTTCCTCGAATTTACTAAGAATGTCATTGTAGCGTAATGGATCACTAGAAAAATCAGCATCCATCAAAACTACATCAGGTTTTCGATCATAATCATGTTCACTCAACATATTTTTCTCAGATTTCTAAGGAGTTTCATCAGAAATAAGTGAATCATTAGGAAAAACCATACCTGATACAATAACATGAGAATTCTGATAAATTGATTGATTAGAAACCGTTGTCTCACAAGGATTCTAAGTTCCACTTAACTCTGAACTGCTATATGACTCTACACTGTCTTTTGAAATCGTTGATAAAGATAAATGATCATTATAAATACTCAACTTAATAGAATCAGAATTACAAGACATAATATTCATTGCAGCAAGATGAACAGTAGTATTACAAATTGACTGAATATGTTCAATATCACCACATTTAAAGCACTTAGAATTACGAAATTTACATGAATTGAAAGAGTGGAACTTGCCACAGGACAAACATTGACCAAACTTGTGCCCATTTCGTGAACTGCATTGCAACTCCTCAATGAATTATCTGCATAGCCTTGAGTATGAACTAGGTTTTAATGACGTAATGCAGTGGAATTTTTTATATCCCCATGAATCATTTTACGGAATGTTCTTCCTTTATCACATTCGAAATTTGTATATTGAACATAGTCTAGCAGTAGATCCTTCAGAGTTGTATAAGGAAGCGAAATAGGCTTTTCCGTCATAGCCAGAGTTCTAAATAATTTGTATGCTTCTTTTTCGATGAATGTGAGGAAATGTGCTACAATATTAACATCCTCATCATCTTCCTTGGTCATAGCCCAGAGTTTGAACCTTTCAAAATAATCCTTAAAAGTATCAAAATCTGAATGTATGTTCAACCGTACCATGGCAGGCTCCATCGCGACGCCAATATGATAATTAGAAGTATTTGAATTGTAGTATGAACTAAGAATCTCAGAAATAACGTAATCGAATCAAGAAGTACTAGATAAGCACAAACGAATGTTCTGTATTTAGAATTCGAAATCAAGCATTCAACAATTACAAAGGTATCATTAGTTCATTCAAACACTACAGAAATCTCTCTTATAGCTGACAGGCTTTTGATAATCGTTAACCTATTCACAGTGAATACATATTTTCATTGGGCTCTATTGGTTACATTCTGTAACTAATTCATAAAAGGATCACCTTTATCTAAACAATAAAAAATGTACTACTCATTTGATTGTATTCTAATAATTGATTAACCTTTTGTAACCTCATTTTAAACCATCACTATGTTGTTTTATACTTAAGAAGAAGAAGAAGAAAAACCCAAATTCATAATAATCACCGGTTCAAATCGTTTTCAAATAAAAACAATGAAGCTTATGATTTCAGGCAATCCATATAAGATGATGCATATATGCCAATAATAAGAGACTGATCAATTGCAGTTCTAAAACAACAATGGGAAGAAACGAGTAAAGCAATACCAAGTGAATTTAAACTTCATCTCGTTGCACAAAGCAAGTGGTTATCAAGATTCAGTAACTAAGTGAATAACGTGATGGTATTTGAAGTGAACGTTGGTGTATTGGGTTCGAGTCCCCTTGGGAGTGAACATCGACTATGAGATGCAATTACATTTAGCTGGTGAGTTCAAAATAGGACGAAACACGCGTGCTTAAAAACTTTGTGACTTCAGGCAATAATCAAGGCAATCCATACAGGATGATGTACATATACCAATAATAAGAGACTGATCAATTGCAGTCCTAAAACAACAATGGGAAGATATAAGTAAAACAAAACCAACAACATCAAGTGGAAACAATAGTTATTTGTATTCAATCATTATTGTACTGATAGATACTTCCAATTATCAGGTTATGAATCAATGTTGCTTTTTAGGGATATATGTATGTATATCGCATTTGAAGTGAAAAGTGTGTATATGTGTGTTTAGTTTGTATCATGATTTCATGTGATGTTTGAAGTGATCGACGTTAGCTAGTAACTTACTAATGGAATCACATAAACATATATAATCTTCAACAAATATATTTGATTATTATCAGAAAGGGTTTTATGGATATTATTATAGTAATTTTAATAGTTGAGATCATGAGTCAATTGAAGCAAGAACACCACAGAAAACCTGGAAACACTGAACAGCCATTTCGTCCTATTGTGAGACTCCTCAGCAGTGCGCATCCACGATACCGCACCAAAGGCTTTCAAACCCAGGACCCATCAGTCTCACACGTGAGCGTTTAACCAACTAGACCACTGAGTCGGCATCCAACAGTGTTCATGTCTAACTTCAACTGATCCACGAAATTGAGCGACATATCCACCATTGTTATCAGTGAGTTACTATCTCACAACAGACCCGATTAAACTCCACTAGTCACTGTTTTTCACTAGAACTCTAGGTTTTCCATGGTGGTCTAACTTCAATTGACTCATGATCTCAACTATTAAAATTACTATAATATCCACAAAATCCCTTCTCACATGAATCAACATATGCTCACTAGTGACTGGCTTTAAGAGGTATATCCTGGAGTTCTAGTGAGTAATGACCAGGGAAGTTCAACCGAGTTTGTTGTGAGACAGTAACTCACTCAAGACAATCGTGGATGTGTCTCTCAATTTCGTGGATTAGTAGAAGTTATACATTAACACGGTTGTATACCATCTCATTGGTCTAGTGGTTAAGCGCTCACGCGCGAGACTGATAGTTTCTGGGTTTGAAAGCATTTGGTGAGGTATCGTGGATTCGCACTGCTGAGGAGTCCCACAATAGGACGAAATGGCTGTCCAGTGTTTCCAAGCTTTCTATGATGATCTAACTTCAATTGACTCATAATCTCAACTATAAAAAATATGTTTGAACACAAAATTATTGATTATCCAACATAGTAATCTGATATGCTCAAACTTATTGACGTATACAGAAATCTTCTATTCATAAGTTTCAATTACAATATGGAAATAAGACATCTTATGTAATCTATTCATTCTTAATTCCAAAACTAACGTGATTAGATATGTAAACTACATGATTATAACAAAAGAACAAAAACCATTAACAGGAAATAACAACATGTGGGTAACTGGAACATTGACTGAAGTCACGAGGCTGATGCCTCTCTTAATAACCAGAGCAATAATTAATATATGTACATGGAATATTCGGACAATGTGGGAATTCGAGAGGATCAGTCAAATAGCTATGGTAATGAGTAGATATAACTTAATGGTTCTCGGAATCAGCATTCATGTATCTGGGTAAAATTATCAATGAACAAGTAGGATCTGATGCAAATATTAAAGCATGGATTGGAAAAACAACGGCAGCATTCATAAACTTGAAGAACATATGGAACTCAAAACAACTGTCAACCAACATCAAATTCACAATGTTCAACACGAATGTAAAGACAGTTCTACTGTATGGAGCTGAAACTTGAAGAACTATCACAACCACCATCGAGAGGGTGCAAGTAATTATCAACAGTTGTCTACTCAAGATACTCAATATCCGTTGACCGGATAGCATCAGTAACAGACTACTGGGAAAGAGAACAAACCAGCTTCCATCTGAAGAGGAAGTTAGGAAAAGACGTTGGAAGTGGATAGGACATATATTACGGAAATCAAGGTTTATCACAAAGCAAGCCTTAACTTGGGATCGTAATGGGAAACTGAAAAGAGGAAAGCCGAAGAACACTTTCTGTCGAGAATCGGAAACATGCATGTAAAGGATGAATATCAACTGGAAAGGATTGTGCAGGACAGAGTTGGATTGAGAATGCTGGTGATTGGCCTATGCTCCTCCCTGAGAGGCAACATGTGTAGATTAGTAGGTAAACGGTAGTTTCAAAAGTTTGTGATTCTTACTTATTTATATCATCTTAACAATGAAAATCACTTCACATCATACACTGTCTGAAGTTGAATGATAAGGACCATTTAAAGGTTGTAAGTTTGATACAGTTTATGAGTAGTCTGTGTGCAATGTTTGAGAAAAGAATAACTGTCTAAAAATGCTCTTTTGTGAGTTTATCAATCAATAATCTATCCTTGAAATAGCAGTTAATCATTGGAAGCAATTCGATTCTTATAGTTCATCAATTTAAATCGATGAGCACTTCATTTCTAGTCATACGTGCAATTTAAATATAGTGATTGCCAAAAGGATTTACTTTTTGAAGTGTCTGATAATACGTCGGATGTATCTTCGTAAGAAACACTTGTTGCTAGCATGGCCCGAAATACCTTGGTAGCCCCCAAATGCCCTGGTACGGCCGAGAGTGAGGAGAATCAGCTCTTCTTCTCAAAATGCTCTCACATGGCCACGTGCATACAACCACTACCATACAAGTCCTACTCATTGCCTTCTTGTGGTAGGAGTGTTGTTTGTGAAATTGAGAAGGCGAAAAGTGAATATCGGGTGCTTTAACCGGGTTGGTGGACACGGAAGATCTACCTAGAGAGTAGGAAAACCCTCATTCCAAACCAATAGTGAAAATGGGCTCCAGTATCTTGAGGGAACGAATGGCGTATGAACCAATTGATGGTCACCGACTACCATGTGTTGCTTTACTGCCTTATGGGTCAAACCTTTAGGTCGAAGTCTCCAAGTGTGACCACCTAAGAAACCACCTGCTTTGGTTTTAGCAACCGGGTAGCATCACAATCCACACTCAAATTAAGTGACTTGTGTGACACATATGTATTCAGTGCCCCTTTGCACCAATATTTATATGTTTACCTTGGTGTTTTACAATCCTATTTAACTTCCTATCATTTACCAAATCCTCATACAAATTCAAAGGCTGAAATGAGTAAGTAAGTTTAATTAACAAATTCAGTCATAGGTATCATGATCATAGGTATCGTAAATGTATCTATACGCTTATTCTATCAAATTCTTGCACCAATTATCAGAATATCTTATTCTTACTCTAGTATTATTGTTAATTTTTGTCGATCACTTTCATTATTAAATGTAAGTACATTTTCACTTGGTATTGTTTTTGCTTGTATCTTCCCATTGAGGTTTAAGACTGCAACTGATCAGACTGTTATTGGCATATGTGCATACTGTGCGTATGCCTCGATATTGCGTTAATTCAAAAGCTTTTTGTAAGCAATGATGAATAGTGGCCAGCAGTGGAATCCAGGACGTTGACGAGTCCCAAATAGAACGAAACGCGCGTCCTGTATTCCACTGCTAACCACTAAGCATCATTGCTTACACTAAGTACATTTTGTTTACTTACTATATTGTCTCCTCTTTTATTTTCATATTCTTTCCCATTAAAAATTCACTTATATCCATTAGTCTTCATGTTTCTCTCAGAATATTAATTACCTTCAAACTAGGCATAAACTTATCAAGGATGAATATTACAGTATATATCCAATCATCCTTCTGATCTAGATAAGGAAATATTGGCTAGGATCATAATTGATTTCTTTCAAAAGAATCTCTTGTTTAAAATCATATATCAGATAGGTTATTGTGAATATTATAGTAATTTCAATGGTTAAGATCATGAATCAGTAAAGGTAGACCACCATGGTAAACCTGGAAGCACTAGACAGCCGTTTCGTCCTATTGTGGGACTCCTCGGCAGTGCGCACCCACGACCTCACCCCCTGCGAGATTGGAACATGGGACCTACTGGTTACGCATGCGAGCACTTAACCACTAGACCATTGAGCCGGCCGGCATTCGATGGTGTTAATGTCTAACTTCAATTAATCCACGAAATTGAGCGACACATCCACCATTGTCTTCAGTGAGTTCCTATCTCACAACAGACCTGGTTGAACTCCACTAGTCACTGTTTCTCAGTAGAACTTCAGGATATACCTCTTAAAGCCAATCACTAGTGAGCGTATGTTTATTAATATCAGATGGATACTTCCAGGTTTTCCATGGTAGTCTAGCTTCAACTCACTCATGATCTTAACTTGAAATTAAAATCATATCATCACAAGATTATAATTGAAATGAAAGAATATCAACTTTTACATAGTGATTGTTAGGAATCATAATAATCAAAACAGGACAAGAATATTGAATGTTTCTATTAGACATCAAAGTATTTTGTTTTGTATTGATTATTCATAAATCATAACAAACAAATGGAATAATAATTAGTTGTCATCCTGAATTTTTTTTTTCGTTTTTGCTTTAGCTTCCTTAAAATGCCTTCAACTAGTCAACTCTATAAAACTTGACTATCGAAAAGTTAAATTATTTGTAAGGATTTATATTTCCTCTTATAGAACATGATAGATTGATGTAGATATAAAAGACGTGGATTGGTAAAGTAACAGTAATATATTAACAATTGAAGAATATCTGGAACTCATAACAACTGTCTATTAACCAGCAACAAAGTCAGAATTTTCAATACAAATGTTAAGATAGTTCTAATGTATGGGGCGGGAACTTGGGGAACTAAGAAAGCTATCATCCAGAAAATACAAGTGTTTATTAACAGTTGTCTATGCAAAATACTTCAGATTCGTTGACTAGACACTATTAGCAACAACCTACTGTAGGAGAGAACAAACCAGATTCCAATGGAGGAAGAAATTAGGAAGAAGTGCTGGAAATGGATAGGACACACATTGAGGAAAGCATCCAACTGCGTCACAAGACAAGCCCTCACATGGAATCCTCAAGGCCAAAAGAAAAGAGGAAGACCAAAGAACGCATTACACCTTGAAATGGAGACAGATATGAGTAGCATGAACAACAATTGGATAGAAGTGTATAGAAAGGTCCAGGACAGGGTGGGTTGGTAAATACTGGTCGTCGGCCTATGCTCCATTAGGAGTAACAGTCCTCAGTAAGTAAGTAACTGTCAAACACTTGAAATGATTGAATTCTATTTGTTATAGTTTCTTATTAGAATTCATAGAATTACCTTCTGAAATGAACCACTATTATGTTAATAATCTGATTAATACTGTGGATGTTTTTTTTGTAATTTATAACCTACATCATATTATTGCCCTCACTACAGGACACAATATTATTGATCATTGTAAATAACTATATCCATTAACTTGTATGTAACTAAATAGAGAGATTAACAAAATGTTTATTAAAACATTTATCCTATATTCTATATAGATGATCATTCTTATTTAGTATAAATGAAACGAATTATTTCCTTCTTTTATAGTAAAGGAAACAACAACAATTTTTAAATTTCACTGATTGAAACCATGAGTCGATTAAAGTTAGACCATCATGGAAAACCTGGAAACATTGGACGGCCATTTCATCCTAGTATGGAACTCCTCAGCAGTGAGCATCCATGATATCAACTCACTGAAGATAATGGTGTACGGTGGTGCAACTTCGTGGATTGATTGAAGTTAGACATTAACACCGTTGGATACCGGCTGGCTCAGTGGTCTAGTTGGTTAAACGCCTGGAGCGAGACTGATATGTCCTGGGTTCGAATCTCGCGGTTCCGGGATCGTGGATGCGCACTGCCACTGAGGAGTCCCATACTAGGATGAAACAGCCATCCAGTGCTTCCAGGTTTTCCATGGTGATCTAGCTCCAATTGACTCATGATTTCAATCATTGAAATTTCTAAAATCTCCACAAAACCCTTTCTGATGATTTTTAAATTCACTTAATGTTGTTTGCTTGCATTGAGACAATCTATACAGGAGGTACATATAACAATAAGAGACAGTTCTAAATAAAAAGGGGAGATACAAGTAAAATAACATTATGTGAATTTAAAACTTCATTTCATTGCATGAACAAGTGGTTATCAGGATTCAATATGTAAATGGATAACGTGATGGTGTTTGAAGCCAATGATACTGGGTTCGAGTCCCTCCAGGAGTGAATATCAACTCTGAGATGAAAGTACATTCAACTTACAAGTCTCAAATAGGATGAAATACGTCTCAGTCTGGATTCCATTGCTAGCCAATATCTATCTTTGCTTATAATACTTGTAAATTAAAGCAATATTGAGGCAATACACATAGGATGCATATATACCCATAAGAAACTGATCAATTGCAGCCGTAATAAACAATATGAAGATAAAATTAAACAACACCAAGTGAATTTAAAATTCACTCAATTACATAGGCAATCGGCCATCGGGGCTCAGTATCTGAGTGGATAGCACTATGGTGTTTGAACCGAACGGTACTGGGTTCGAATCCTTTCTAGGATGAATATATCAACTCTGACATGCAGGTACATTCAACTGAAGAGTCCTAAATAGGATAAAATATGCGTTAAATTGTATTCCACTACTGGCCACTATCCATCTAAGCACAATTTTTATTCTAACAGAACAAAATTTGATTAACGGTTTCTTTCTTTCTTTCTTTTTGTTTTGATTTGCTTAAATCAATTTTATGTTAGAATATAATGGAAAACATGCATGAAATACCAAGATAGTGATCATACACTATTGAATCTTTTAAAATTAAAACGTTCGCACATTGTTCTGGTTAACGTTTTTTCTTTCTTTCTTTCGTTCTTTCTATGAAATGGAGTTGCCAACCTCATGATGACCCATCTCCTACTACCCCCCCCTCATTAATCCAGTCATAGGATGGGTAGTAACCATAGAAGTATTACAGGTGGAGTTAATCATTGAATTATTATTTTTTTTAAAAATTTTACCTAAAGGTTAAGCATATTTATCATTATTGTTTTTATTTGTTTATTTGTTATGGATATAACTGTGAATGTTCTTCTTTATGTTGTTTTTCTTCTTTATGTTTTCTTGTTTCTTTAAATGAATAGTTCCTCTTTTTTTCCAGAATAATGTATTAAAGATTGATTAGTAATAAGTTGAAAAATTGGAGAAATATTATTTTAACATGTGAATCCTTCACATACCTAGGAAGTATCGTCGATGAACAACGAGGTTCCGATGCAGACGTAAAGGCGAGGATTGGCAAAATAAGGGCTACATTCTTACAATTGAAGAACATATATATGAAACTCAAAACAACATTCAACCAACATCAAAGTGAGAATCTTCAATACGAAAGTTAAAATAGTTCTACTGTACGGAGCTGAAACGTAGAGAACTACATCAACCACCATCAAGAAGGCACAATTATTTATAAACAGTTGTCTATGCAAGATACTCGACGTCCATTGACCGGATACCATTAGCAACAGACTACTGTGGAAGAGAACAAACCAGCTTCCAGCTGAAGAAGAAATTAGGAAAAGACGTTGGAAGTGGATAGGAAACACATTGAAGAAGTCATCAAACTGCATCACGAGGCAAGTCCTAATTTGGAATCCTAAAGGGAAGCGGAAAAGAGGAAGGCCAAAGAACACATTACATCGGGAAATAGAAGCAGATATGAAAAGAATGAATATGAACTGGAAGGAGCTGGAAAGGATTGCCCAGGACAGAGTTGAATGAAGAATGCTGGTGAGCAGCCTATACTCCTTCATAAGGAGTAACAGACATAAGTATGTAAGTAAGTATGTGTTTCATTATGATTGTTGTTTTTCTTTTGAGGGGATTTTCAGCAAACATTCATTTTCATAGTTCGAAATTAGAACACTCAATTATCTAAAGGGATGAATTATTACAAATGAGTAAGTTTGTCGCTCAATGATCGATATTTACAATTTCAACTAAGTAGTGCTAATTATATTTGAAGAATGGTGGTCGGCGACCTATGCTCCATTAGGAGTAACAGGCGTAAGTATGTAAGTAAGTACCATTGGTATGGATAACTCTTTCACTTCTGATAATTCCTGAACTTTATCGATTGTTTTTGTTATATCCTTAGCTTACAGGATTATCATGAAATATGAATGTTAAATTCAGAGACACTGACTTATACGACTAAACTAATGATGTATACATCAATACAGGCAGACTAGAGTTACGATTGGTTCACCAAGATAATAGCATATCTCCTAACCCAGTCAGTTTAGTCCAAAACACCGAACTCAGCCTCGACGATACGAATAATCTATTCGGAATATACCGGGTTTATATACAAGCAAAATCAGACCACATTATATCATAAAATAGGAAATAACAATTATACAATGTCTGGTCAAAAGTGGCTGTGATTGTGAGAAACTTTGACTAATAGATTGAGAATAACTTGAGAATAGTAAATCATATAACAGTGACTGATAAGTCAAATGGAAGCTACTAATGAAAGGAATATGTATATACATATAATATAGTTACTTCATAGTCATACAATAAGAATATTCGTATAATACTAGTCCATAAGTACTTCTTAATGGTTACCATTCAGTTATTCTTGTCCAAATATGATAGTTATCTCACAAGAATTCCAAGAATGAATTTAAGATTCAATCATCAGTGATCTAGTGGTTAAGCACTCGCGCGCAAGACAAATAGGTCCTAGATTTTAATCTTGAGAGGTGAAATCATGGAAACACACTGTTGAGGAGTCCTATGCTAGAATGAAACGGCCGTACAATGCTTCTAGGTTTTCCCATGGTGATCTAGATTCAATTGACTCATGAATTCAACTATCACATTACTATAATACCTACAAAACCCATCGCTGATTATACAATCGACTGTAAATAATAGTTCAGTTTGTTGGTAACTAAATAAAATCAGTAGAAATTTACATTGTTAATTTACACTTCAAATCTAATTACTTTCATCGTATTCTGTTCAATTCATTAACTTGCATGTAGTGGTTAGGAGTATTACAGTATTGTTGAGTGTACAAGCCAAGATAATAAGTTGTAAACTTTTGATTCTCACTCATTGTGTAAAACATTCTGGATGGTAATAAAAACGATGATGTCCAGGATGACTATAAATACTTAATAAATGAATCATCAAATCGATATAAGTCAACAATATCAAAGGCAATCCACTGATCTATAAATTACTAGTATAGGGGTTGTGGAGATTATTAACTTTTTGATTGAGATCATGAACCGATTGATGTTAGAACACCTTTAGAAACCTGAAAGCACTGGACGGCCGTTTCGTCCTATTGTGGGACTCCTCGGCAGTGCGCATCCACGATCCCACTCGCGGGATTCGAACCCAGCAAACGCTTAACCAACTGGCTACTGCTAGATAGATAGATAGATAGATAGATAGATAGATAGATATAGGGAGATAGCAATCTGTATAGACATTTTGTGCTATTCACATATGTATGATAAGAAGAATAAACCAGTTCAATTGCAGTACATAAATTAGCATACATTTTGTTATACAATAAAAGTAAACAAAATGCACTAATAATAAATCATCATCTAAATGATTATTACTACTAACAAAAATAGTAATACTACTTATATCCTATTCATACAAAACAACATACATGGTAACAATAAATTCTCGCTCTCTTTTTCTCTGTTTCTCTCTTTGTTATTTTGTTTATTTATGACTATAGAGGCTTACTTACTTAAACATGCTTATCATTGAAATCCAAATAATTTTCCCCATGTTTCCATTTATACAATTATAGATGAATGAATAATGTAACAAAACAAATGTACCATATTCTCTTTCTTCAATGTATTATGGTGATAATGATGATGTCGAAATCTAGATTAAACTAAAACTTAACCAATAATGAATTTATTAAAGTGAAAGTACGACTTACAGAAAGTGATCTTTATCAATAAGAGAACAGGACAGCTTCCAGTTGAAGAGGGAATGATGAAAAGACTCTGAAAATGGATAGGACATATATATTACAGAAATCATCAAACTGTCGACTACCTCCAACCACCATCTAATCTCAATATATAGTGCCCGCAGTGTCGAGTCACCTAGACTGGTGGCTACATTGCAACATGATCGATAGCATTCGATCTGCACTAATAATAAGGACTAAACACGCATGATATTGATCGCCACCTAGTGATCAATCAATTGTGATTACATCTCAGTCCTACAGGAAGTCTTTCGCGGCTCGGATAGCTCAGTGGTAACGTCTCTGACTGTGAGGCTGGGTGACACAAGATCGAATCCGCTAGGGAGCACCAGTTCCCTCAAGATTACTGGCACACTATGCTGACGAGTGCCAAGTAGCACGAAACCCGGGTCGAGGGTTTCCTGTCGACTACCTCCAACCATCATCTAATCATCAAACTGTGTTATGAGACAAGCTTTAACATGGAATCGTGAAAGGAAACGGATAAGAGGAAAGTCATAGAACACACGTCGTCGAGAATCGGAAACAGATATGAAAAGGATGAATAGTAACTGAAATGAACTGGAAAAGGGTTGTCTAAGATAGAGTTCTATGGGAATCTTGGTAGTTGGCCTATGCACCTTCACGAGGTGTAGGTAATTATTATCGACGTTCAATTTTGCTAGGAATGACATTTTGAAAACGACCTAGAAAAAAAAACACGTCGGCGGTATTTGTAAAGGTCTATTACATGGAGACTTTAATGTAGTAACCTCTTAAAGCTGTATCATTTTGATCATTGAAAGGTTTGATGTAAATATGAGGTTCGGTGGGAAAGAATTAGTATCTACCAAAGGTATCTCAAACATTAGATGAAGCGACAGTTCGATCGATCTGTTATCTGACTAATGTCAAACAGGCTAAAACAGAATATTCTATGTTTGATGGTCGATCTATTTTAAAGGGAGGTGATACGAAACAAACTAAATTTCTGATGAGTCACAAAGTTTGTTATTCAGTTCAACTCTTTTCATGAGCAGAGACAAAATTCTAGTTCAAAACTGTTTGAAAAAAATTGAAAATGAATTGTATTACATCATCTTTGAATTAAGGGCTTGTCATAGAGATCATTAAAATGGCCTACCTCAAGCATATAGTTGTTATCCAGATTACGTATGTTCCCTACTGCATCTCAACTACTAAACTCTTTCATACTCCATGATTTGAACAAAACTCTTGAGAGATTGATCCTCAAAGTACAGGGGGTGTTTGTAGTTCAGGTTTAAGATATATTTATTACATCTTCATCCCCAAAATCTTGAAAACTCATACATGCAAATAAAACTAATGATAATTTAAGTAAGCGTTTGCAATTTACCACTGTTTATATTTAGAACCACAAATAACCAGATGATTAGTTCCAAATAAGATAAAAACTACCTTTCTAGATTCCACTACTAGCCAACTTGTGACATTTATGGCGTAGGCGAGATATCCGTCTACCAACCAAACGACGTGTTTACTGCGCAGCAGTTCGTTCCGTCCTACTTTATGGTAGTGAAACATGGCCGGTAAGAGTAGAGGATATTCGTAGGTTACTAGTATTTGATCATAGGTGTCTTCGAAACATTGCTTGTATATCCTAGGACCACCGAGTAAGTAATGCAGTTGTTAGGATACGGGTAATAAGTAACGATGGAAAATCAATTGATGGAGTAATGAAACTTCATCAGTTGAGATGACTGGAACATATATTACGTATGCCCAACCACCGACTGACCGATGTGCTATGTTCAGTGGTATAGGAGTAGGTTGGAAGAAAGCTAGGGGCGGCCAAACCAAAACATGGCACAAGTCCATGAAGTCACTGACAAGTGGACTGAGTCATGTTGGTAGGTGTAGACTACCTGGTTGGGGACCGCGAGATGATAGCTACCGATGGTTAGAGACCCTGAATGACATGGCTCAAAATCGTTTGCAATGGCACAGGTGCATCCACTCTTTGTGTTTCCCCAAATTCTAATCTTCTGAATTCTTCATGTCCCTTTTCTTCTCTTTCCAAATTTATTTCAGTGGATCATATTCCTTGAATAACATCTACAAGACCTAATGTTTCCGATTACTGCTTATACTCTTACCACCTCTACCACTACGGAATTTGAATCGACAACTGCATCTCTGTGCTAATGTGGTGTGGCAACTCGAACTGATGTACGTACGTACGAAGTTCTACGTTGTTACTGACTGACTACTAGCCATATACCTATCATCGTTCGGTTTATTCGGTTTGTTCAGGTTAATATTTTTTTGTACCATTACATTATGAATTACGGCTAGAATGATAGATGTGAACTTCATTCGATATAACTATTATATTCCCTGTAATATTTCAGGTAAACTGTATTTATTTTTCCCTGTATGTGATATCATTCAATGTGTGTAATGATTGACATATATGTGATGGTATTTTGATCTGTTAACAGCTTCTTTGATGACATGTTGCATCAGTTATTCTTGTTGTTACTCAACATCAATGAGATTGGTAATGGTTCGCGTTTCAAACTATAAGCTGAAGGATCGAGGAGTTGCAATGGCTTTTGATTGTCAAGTATAGACAGTACGACAAAGGACATAACAAAGTTGAGATGTATATAATGCAGATGACACGTTGAACATATCACTCACAATGTATCTTTGTTTTTAATTTAACAAATAAAATATACATTGAGGAAGGCTTTATTGAAATTTTGTTGTGTATTTTTTATCAAAGATGCTGTATGGTAACGAGCGAGCGCTTAACCATTAGACCACTAAGCCAGTATCCAACCGCATTAATGTCACGAAGTTGCTCCACCGTCCACCATTGTCACCAGTGAGTTATTATCTCACAGCAGACTCGGCTGAACTCCAATATGCAGGGCCTCTCACTAGAACTCCAGGAAATACCTCTTGGAGACCGTCACTGGTGTGGATATCAATAAATTACTGAGTCGTGAAGAAAATACAAAATTAAAAATGATTTGTAAAGAAAATACAACAGATTATTAGACACTTAGTAATGTTCACTTGTATCTTCCCATTATGAATATCAACTCTGAGATACAGGTACAGCCAACTTACAAATTCCAAATAGGATAAAACACGCGTCAAACTGGATTCCACTGCTAACCATGATACATCTCTTCTTATAATACTTGTGACTTAAGGCTATATCGAGGCAGTACGCACAAAATACACACACACACCAATAAGAGACTGATCAATTTCAGTCTTAAACATCAATGGAAAAATACAAGAAAACAATATCAAGTGAATTTAAACTTCACCTCATTACACAAGTGAGTGGATATCAAGACTCAGTAACTAAGTGGATAACGCGATGATGTTTCAAACGAACGATACTGGGTTCGAGTCCCTTCTAGGATGAACATCAACTCTGACATACAGGTACATCCAACTGACAAATCCCAAATAGGATGAAACACACATCAATCTGGATTCCACTACTAATCACTATCCATCCCCTTCCAGTTTCATTAACATCTCTAAGTAAAAACAATCACATTTATTCTTATTTAATCGATCATGTTGATGACCATAACTTTCGTTGTTGGTGTTTTAATTAAGTTTTCTATTGTCAATCTAATTAGTTAAGTTAATGAATAAAAATGAATTGTGAACATAGAATGAATGAAAATTCTATAACACAGTATGTTGTAAAGATAAAAATGAACTGAAAAAAGCGATGAGAGAATTTACAATGCTGAATTTCTAATGAGATTGATTGACTTGTTACTATTTCATATTTGAATTCATGAATTGATCTATGCTAGAACATTGTTGGAAAACTGGAAGCAATAGATGGCCATATTGTAGTAGTATGAGACTCTCCGACAATGTGCTTCTACAATCCTGAATGTGCGACTTGAACACAGGAGTGTCGGTCTCTCAAGCGAACACTTAACTTCTAGACCAATGTGCTAGCCGACATGCAACGGAGTTAATGTCTAACTTCAATCGATCTATGATCTTGCACAACCATTCATCCATTGTCTGAAGTAGATACATGTCTCTACCGGACACCGATCGAACTTCACAGGACACGACTTGAGAATGTTTCACACGAGCATGTTTTTACCGTTCCACTATATACTATATGATGTAGGTCACCATATAACCACTGTTTCATATATACATATATTCAGTAACAGAGACTATTGTTAACTGTTTGGTATCAACTGGCATAACAGAAGAGTTTCACTGAATAAATGAGAAGCTGATCAGTTTCAGTGTCGGAGTTCTACATAACGAAGCAACTGTAATCCATTGATCCTTAGTCGCAAATTGTTTACAAACTACATTGAAATCATGAACCGATCAATGATAGACAACCACTGAGAGAATGAAATCATCGGACGACCGTTTCATCTTAGTATGGATACTCACTGTTGACGAGTACCAAACCAGCATGAAACGGCCATCTAGCTTGAATTAACTCGTAATTACATCCATTCAACAAACTGATGTCACAAAAGTTGACTGAAAATCGATAGTCCAATATTCATTATCACAACAAATTAAGATGTAACAATTGAAGGTGAATATTCAGTACGAACTGACAACAATTGCACAACCAATATTATGGTAGTTCTCTCGTATTTCCAATTCATTACCAATCAAACATCATCGTGTCGAAACTAGTTTTCATTATTTATTCAAGGAAATCAACACTTAACATGACAATGCACGTTCCAGCAATCAAACTGACAACAAACAGATGGACAATCATTGAAATGTAGAAAACAATCAGAGTTTCCACACACCTAGATTGCACGATCACACACCAATCTATACAACATCCAGGTCAGTAGATTCTCATATCGCACAGACTACTGTACTTCACAATTATTGAAATGGATGCTCGAATATTCACACTACTAACGACAATCACTTCAAGTTATTTGGAATACCATCAGTCATTACCACAAATATCTCATTGTCGAAATCCTTCAATTCATTGTTCGTTTCTCGTCCACACATTCACAAACACACAGCGAAAACCAATTCAAAATGAATTCATTGTTATTGAACAGAATTCCTGTCAACAGAATAAATGCCTATGTTGTCTCTTCATGGTCGAATTCAATGGTGAAATGTTCACATAATGTACTTCATCAAGTAAATAACCAAATTGGAGAATGGTCTAAACAATATATCGATGATGTTGAGATGAACAGTAGTAAACGTGTAGTAAGGTATTTGTGTTGAGCTAATCGATTACAAATATACACCTATTTATACATGGATATTACTCAATGGATGATAATTAGATCAACCGGGAAATGGAGATGAATTCTGATGAAGAGATGAGTAAACGAGATCGCTGAATAATTGGAATGATACGAATAAACAAAGTGGAATTGTTTAATGGCTCTTGAATATCTGACTCGAAGTAGATCACACGAATAATTGTCGTCGAAATATACATGTCACCAATCCTCGTATCTATCATCGAATCGAACTGTCTTGGTGAATTACGGAATTCAATAAGTTGAACACGAGAATGGATGTTTGAATGTCTACATTTTATACAATGATTGTTGTGGACAGACAATCAGAGGTAAGAAGCGAACAAAGTGGAGAAAGTATTGTGAACTGAAATGATGCTTAGTGAAGAAGGCGTGTGTGCCAACTCAATCGATAAACAACACAGTTTTCAACTATACGATCAAATCGGAGAGAGATCAGGGGCTAGTAAAAGTGGTGAGTTCGTCTACAACATCATCTGATCTAATTGGCGTCAAAATAACGAGCCAGTAAAATTGTACGAAATATGATGTGTAGAATTGATTGCAAAGATAAGCTGTAATGGAAACTAGTTGAATAATGAAATGGCTAATTGAATGGATTAGCAGTGATTTATCGGCTTAATAATGACATAATGGTTACCTCTGATGGAATATACTAATATCTGTTGGAGTAAAAGAGACTTTATTCTTATGTGTTTTCTTCTTCAATGGAAAAATATAGCTGAATATACCATAATGTTTATGCTTAGTTATGAAATCAATACCGTTATGCACGGTACTTGAATTCAATCAACTCATGTATGTTGTGTAAATTACTATAACCAAATAAGATGAGTATCATTTCATATAATGCAAAACCTTTCTCATCTATTTTACTTTCATTTCAGTATACATAGCTCAGTAGTAACGTCTCCTCTGACTGTGAATCTTCGGTGACATGAGATCGGATCCATCAGGGAGTATCAATTCCCTCAAGATGAATAGGTGAACTTTGTTAACAAGTGCCAAAAAAGCATAGACCCCATGTTCAGTATTTCCTGTCAACCATCTACAAAGTAATTAATCATTCCAACAAAATTATTCTGTGTTTTTTCTTCATTGATCACGACCCAGTGATCAAAATGTTTACTTTGTGAATAAAAATCTCTTTGGTGTTCAATTTATCATGTACATATAAATTCATTGATCAAAATAGTTACCATGCCCACCCTCCATCACTATCTAATAGTCTTTCCATTTTGTTGTCAATTAAAATTTATTAAAGGGTAACAAACAATTTGTTTATCTTAACTTGTCATTGAAGTTTATCATCAGGTTGAAAGGTGGTATTATTGAAATATCTCTAAGGAATCTAAGCTATGTAGCCATGCTGTAACATTCAAGTAAGTAACCACATTATAGTTGAATCAATTTATACTGAAACTCATTCACATTATGCAACTACTATGATGATGAATTTAAAGATCAAAGATCCAATTCACATGTTTTATGATGAAAAAAACATTAAATTGAGAAGATTGAATTGGATTCATGTCTTCAACTAAACCATCTTATTAATATATAAAGTGACATTGTTGATAATTGTCTCATTTTTAAATCTCGTTGGATTCTATACATTGAAACTATCGATTGAAGTAGGTGAGAACTCTTTTAAACTTGATCATCCATGAAAGATTGATTGGTAGGTAGGTAGGTAGGTTATGGCGAATGCTCATTTCGAAGAAGACACTTCTACTGTATAGGGTGGAAACTTGGAGAACTACGAAAACCATTATCCAGAAGATACAGGTGTTTATTAATAGTTGTCTATACAAAATACTTCGAATACGTTGGTCAGATACTATCAGCAACAACTTACTGTGGGAGAGAACAACCAGATTGCAGTGGAGGAATAAATCAGAAGAAGCACTGGAAGTAAATAGGACACACATTGAGGAAAGCACCAAACTGAGTCACACGAGAAGCCCTCACATGGGATCCTCAAGGCCAAAGCAGAAGTGGAATACCAAAGAACACATTACACTGAGAAATGGAGACACATATGAGTAGAATGAACAACAACTGGATAGAAGTGGAAAGAAAGGCCCAAGCAGAATGGTTTGGAGAACGCTGGTCGTCGGCCTATGCCCCATTGAGGGTAACAGACGTATGTAAGTAAGAAAATATTCAGTAAGGAAAATTTAATTGAATAATACACATTCCTGTAAAAATACAAGAAGCTTCCATTAAATAAAATCTACTTTCACTATATGAAACAGTTTCAACATGAAATATTTACATTAATTGTTCAACATATATAAACAAACTTAGATATCTGTTGTCAAATACCAATTCATTCCTCAACATCAAACAGTAAGTACTGGATATAACGAATGGAAAGAGCTGGAAAGGATAGCCCAAGAAAGGGTTGGATGGAGAGTACTAGTAGGCGGTCTATGCTCCTCCACGAGGAGTAACACACGTAAGTATGTAAGTGGGTAAGTAAGTAACTAAGTAAGTAAACAAAGTTATCAACATATAGAATTCCAGAATTCAAACAAACATCAACGAGATAGTCTGTCAACACAATCAGTCAATCAATCAATCAATCAATCATTGATTGAGTAATAAGAAACACTAAACAACAATCATATTCATAGTCATATCAATGCAATATATGACTTACAATCCATTCATTCATTCATTCATTCATTCATTAACCACTTATAATATCAACACTAATTGACAGATATCATAAAATGAGTATCAAATTTAAACTTGATTCAATTCACTGTTATTATCTTTGATGCTCAGTGGTAACGTCTCTGACTGTGAAGCTGGGTGACACGAGATCGAATCCGCCAGGGAGCACCAGTTCCCTCAAGATTACAAGTACACCTTGCTGACGAGTGCAACTAGCACTGTCGACTACCTTCAACCACCATCTAAACTCAATATATAGCGCCCACAGTGTCGAGTCACCTAGACTAGTGGCCACATTGTAACATGATCGATAGCATTCGATCTGCACTAATAAGGACTAGACAAGCATGACATTGGTCACCACCTAGTGATCAATCAATTGTGATGTTCAACAGCACTAGATGTATCATCTGAATAGAATTCATGAGGTACCAATGAATGGATATTTGAATAAAACACTATGGTTACATTGATGTACACATGTATGAGATGGATAGTTTGCTTCAATATGAATTGAATAATAAAACTTAAGAAAAATCAATTATTTACACATTGTACATATCACATTGTATATCATCTGATAATCGATCAATTAAATTGTTCACAACAATCGATAGAATTGTGCAAACACTGATGAGTGTTGTGGAGAGGAGAGTGCTTTCTTTATGTTTCAGGTAATTTATAGTTTGATATGTTTGATGATGACGGTAGACAGGATGAAGAAACCATTAGAATAGTTCCTTACTCTATGATTGATACATTTTCAGATCAGAGATTATGAATTCAGTGCTTAATTATTCATGAATGATCCAGTGTATAATTTTGCATTGATGATAATCTGTCTATTAGTAAGGCAAAATCATAACAATTAAAGATGAACTGTAGTTCATTTCAAAGTGTCGAGAGTTATTCGGAATGAGATGGTTGATGTATCTCAATGTTACATATAAAATATAACAAACATCTAATCGAATTTCTTTTCTCTGCCTCAGTTCCAAACCATGTTGAGTTATTCAGAATACAAACATCTTCAGAGATATTCTGTCAAAAAACAGTCATTTATTATTGATGAGTAGACAATAGACAACAACATCACATGCAGTTTAACTATGCCTGATGCAATTAACTAGTCTGAGTGACCGAGTTTATAATATCACTCTTTGTTAGACACTTGATCGACTCACTATACACAAACTAGATCACACCACATTAGATACACAATTTACGATCAAGAATAGAGAAGTGGAGTTCTCAAGACAATACTTCATTTCACACAATTACAAGGAATAGCACAGTGAATCTCGAATAGAAATCAATAAAACGAAAGTAAATTACATATTTATGAGTCAATAAGTGGAATCTCTGTCCATCTATACTCACTGACCAATCACATTCGATTTCACTATAACACATCACTGAGTTCTAAGTAATTTCCTCTGTTACATCTTACATGATCTTGTTGATCACATTCTCACAATGAACATTGAACCATAAATCAGCTTTCCTTTCCTCTCACGAGTCCATCACAAATAAAAATAATCGACTGTACAACATCGGTTGCTGGTTAACAATAACTGTTCCTCTGTAATCTTGTATCATTCATTGTTCAATTGATTATTGATTGATTCAAACTGAAAATTGTTTCTACTTATCAACCAAAACAATATATTCATTGCAAATGCATTTGGTCTGAGTTCGAGTCTCAGAGTGAATACGAACTCTGCGGATGCAGATAAATCCAGATGACAAGTCACAAATTGGACGAAACGTGCATCCTGCATTCCATTGCTAACCATTATTCATCTTTGCTATATTCACTCTATTTTATGCTTCACTCAACCATAATACTAAATATTATCAACCCAATGAAATCTTCAATGCAACTGTTCATGTGATCAAGTAACGCCCAATTATTTCATTTTCACACCCTCAATTGAAATGTATCAGCATCAACCAACATTAGATCCATTCGTTTATTCTTATTTAAACTATCCGTTCCAAGTGAATTGTTTACATCTGAAATAGAAATGTTACACATTGTCAACTTTGTAACGATCTAATTGTTGACATCGGAGAGAACAATTCACGGTTCTTGTCCCAAATGATACACATCAGTTGACCGGAAACAAACACATTTCATCATATGATGATCAGGCAATAAACCAATGAACAGCTCATTGATCAGTCGAAATCATCATCATCATCATCATCATCATCATCACACTCAACATTCAGTAATATCCACATCTATTCTAGTTGTAAATGAAGTTGTTTATAATAGACATCAATATTGATGAATTTCTGAGTTTGTTGAATGATTTCAACGGATTGTAGAAAGTCGGTTCATGTCGAAGTGAAACTCATTCACTTTGAATAAATAATAATAGTAATAATAATAAGTGATGGGATTAATGTTTGATGATCAGTAAAGCCAACATGTCTCAAACCTCAATTCTTAACAATGTGACATCGTACAGTGATACATGATCTATACAATCCTCAATTAAATGTTCTCTATAAACTGATGTAAGATATAAGAGTAACAGGATGTTATCTATCTATATATGTCTGTTCTGTATCATCTCATTTCATCTCTCATTGGAGTGATACAAGCTATATCTTAATAAATTCATAGCATCGTTAAACACATTCTATACCTAACCATTATGTGCATATCTACATTGTATGTTTATCTGTACTAATTTGATCTAGTCTGAGCCATGTTGGGAGATACAGATTACTTGGTTTGGGTCCGTGTGACTATCGTAATCAATGGTTGGAGACTCTTGGTGAAATGGCTCAGGATTGATCAGTCACAATATGGTAGGTGTATACACTCCCTGTCTTCCTTAAACTAAGAGAGTGAAATCGCTTCATATCTTTCTTTCTACGAACTAGTTCTTTCTACCAGTACTTTATCCTTTTATGCAAATCCTTCTTTTACGTACTACCACCACTGAACTAACTAATTCTATGCATTCGGTGTTCGTCTTGTTGTACTAATGAGGTATGGCAACTTGAACGGGTACATGTATGTGCCTGGTTCCTACGTTGTAGCTGACTTATTGATTGACTGATTGTTTGTTTATTTATTTTGTAAATAGTTAATACATAACATTCATTATTATTTATTTTGTTTTTCTTCAGGCAAAAACATATTCATTCATTGATAATGTACACATTATAATCAATAAAATATTACATTAATCAATCAATCATGAAGGAATGAATGTCGTTTTTAAAAAACGAGTTTACTTACAATGTTTCACTTCCTCTTTCTCTTTCTTTCTCTCTCTCCCTATCACTCACTACCTCACTCTCTCTCTCTTTCTCTTTCTATCACTCACACACACTTTCTCACTCTCCCTATCACTCACTCACTCTCACCCCCTCCTTTTCTCTTTCTATCACTCACACACACACTCTCTCTCCCTATCACTCACTCACTCACTCACTCACTCCCTTACTTTCCCTCTTTTTCTCCTTCTATCACACACACACATACTCTTTCTCTCTCTCTACAAGATACAGTAATAAACATTAACATAATTCTGTGTTTTGTAATCTGATTGATATAGTTAATCATAATTGGCAACTATTCTTAATTTATCACTAATAACAACAACGACAAAATATTGACATAAAATGGTTTAATTGAGATAGTGGAAAAGATTTGTAGCTTAGTTGGATGATATTGATGGAGTTTTATTCTCTGTTTAAAAATGTGAGAATTTAACCAAATGACAAGCTTCCAATTGAGAATAATTGTCTTTTCTCTACGAAAGGATTTTCGTCAGCATGTTCTGTCAAACATGTATAAGATTACAGACATCGGCAAGACTCTAATTTAGCGACGACCTTTGAAAGAATCTTAAATGACCTTGACAATCAGAAGACAGTTAGTATAAAGTAAAAATATATTACAAGAAAGTAATGAATTACAATGGATATTCTTCTTTTACATGATTTAAAAACTTGTTTAGGTTTGATAAAGACTCAGAAGTTCTGAATTCATAATGCATACGGTATAGAAACTCATCCATAGGATTAGGGTTTAGGGTTAGGGTAAGGTTTATGGTTAGGGTCAGGGTTGGGGTTGTAGCCTGTCAATAAACACCTCTTCTCTAAAATCCGATGCAAACCGATCGCATGTTAGCACCCTAACCTTAACCTAACCCTAATCCTAACCTAACATTACACCATAAACTTAACCCTAAACCCTTACCTTAACCTAACACTAAACCCTAAACTTAACCTAACCCCAAACCCTAACCTTAACCCTAACCCTAACCTAACCCTAACCTTAACCTCAAACCCTAATCCTATGAATGAGTTTCTATACCGTATGCATTATGAATTCAGAACTTCTGAGTCTTTATCAAACCTAAACAAGTTTTTAAATCATGTAAAAGAAGAATATCCATTGTAATTCATTACTTTCTTGTAATATATTTTTACTTTATACTGTCTTCTGATTGGCTAATAATTGAAATTGCCCAAACACTTCTCATTGGCTCGTCCCTAAATTAGAGTTTCGCCGTCCCATCTGTTTTAACCTCTCATTAATCACCTCCTCTCTAAAATCCGCTGTGAACCGACCTTATGTTAGCATCGCGTGTTGAGCTTGGCTCCATGACCTTGAAATTGCTCAAACGCTTCTGATTGGCTCGTCGCTAAATTGAAGTCTTGCCCAGACCTCCAATCAACTGTTCAATAGAATAGAGAATAGCTGAGTAAAATGAAAGAAAAATGGTATACGACTAAATCATCTAGCCAGAGAATAAATCTTCATCAAAATGGTTTTATTAAGATAATTTTAATTTTTAGTTAGTATTCATGATGAATTGATCTTAATTAGGGTATTATTGTAAACATAAACTGTTGGATATCGACTTGGCGGTGTAGAGGTTAAGCGTCCGCGCGTGAAACTGAAGGTCCTGGGTACGAATCTCATGGGTGCTGAGGAGTCCCGCAATAGGACGAAATGGTTGTCCAGTGCTACAAGGTTTTCAATGGTGTTCTAAGAACAATCGATCCATGATCTCAATCAAAAACCTTCAGTTATTTTATCGGGTTCGACCTTTAGGAGGGCTAATGTATGTATGCTGATGTCGAGTTACATGTTAGGGATAGATAACTGTTGATTACTTTACTGAATTTCAATAGTTATCTTGTTAAAGTTATCTATCAATGTAGCAAATCGTCATATGTAACGTTGTATCTAAATATTTAAGTAAATGATGCCCTGAATCCAGTGTTTTAGATTTTAACCTACATTCAATTTGTGATAAGAAGTAAAGATCATCTTATACCATTGACAATATCTCCTTCCTACCCGACAGATTTGAAATCTAATCAATATAGCTTCTCTCTTGAATTACGGAATCATCCTTTTGAGAAGTGATATATGAGACAGTTACTAATTAGTAACATTAGATAAACGCCACATTATTATCACGAATCAGATTAATATAGGAAACTACATTACTGGTTTCTAACTCAATGTTCTTAAAAGGTAACACGGGTCAATATGACCCTAAGAACTCTTGAATTTGATCTTTGTTGAGTTCATGTTGGACAAAATAACTATGCTCATTTTTATTATTATTTGAACACATAAATATTGGTGCAAGAGGCTACCAAATACATATGCGCCACACCACATTTGTATGTGTGTGTGTGTGGGCTACGATACTGACAGGGTGCCCAGACCGAAGCAAGTGGTTATCTTAGGGGGCCACACCCCGAGCCTTTGACCTAAAGGTCTAACCCACAAGACAGTGAAGCATCGTAAGGAGATGCAGTCCCATGGAAGCCGGTGACCAACAATTGGTTCATACGCCATTTGTTCCTTCAGGATACTGGAACCATGTGCACCACTGATTTTGGTTTGGAGTCCGGTTAAAGCGTCGGACATTTGCTTTTCATCCTCTAATTTTCGTAAACAAAACCCCCGCTACGAGAAGGCAGTGAGTACGGCTTCCCTGGCAGAGGCTGTATACGCGTGGCCGTGTGAGAGTATTTCGAGAGGGAAGGAGGGCCCACCTCACTTTCGGCCATACCAGGGCGTTAAGGGGCACTATGCTATTTGTCCTGGATTATAATGGATGTCTAGTTAATATCAACTCGTAACATAGATTAAGAATGGTGTTTTGTCTAGTTTCTAGTAAGTAAAATTATAAATTACATCATAACTGTACATAAATTGGATATGATGTCTTGCTGTGATTTTCTTCTCAGAATTACTTACGCCTGTTACTCCCAATGGAGCATAGGCCGACGACCAGTATTCTCCAACCTATTCTGTTCTGTGACTTCCCTTCTAGTTCTATCCAATTATTATTCATTCTTCTCATATCTGTCTCCATTTCACGGTGTAATGTGTCTTTTGGTCTTCCTCTTCTCCTTTGGCCATGAGGATTCCATGTGAGGGCTTGCCTTGTGACTCAGTTGGGTAATTTCCTCAATGTGTGTCCTATTCGCTTCCAATGTTTCTGCCTAATTTCTTCCTCCATTGGAATCTGAATTGTTCTCTCCCACAGTAGGTTGTTTCTGATAGTATCTGGCCAGCGGATCCGAAGTATTTGCGTAGACAACTGTTAATAAACACCTGTATCGTCTGGATGGTGGCTTTCGTAGTTCTCCAGGTTTCCGCCCCATAAGTAGAACTGTCTTGACATTTGTATTGAAAATCCTGACTTTGGTGTTGGTTGATAGATAGTTGTTTTGAGTTCCAGATGTCCTTCATTTGTAAATATGCTGCTATTGCTTTGCCGATCCGCGCCTTCATGTCTGCATCAGATTCACCATGTTCGTCAATGATGCTGCCCAAATATGTAAAGCTTTTTACACCTTCCAAATCTTCTCCGTCAATTGTGATTGGATTTGTGCATGTTGTGTTGTTTCGGACAATCTTGCTTTTCCCTTTGTGTATATTGAGACCTACAGCTGCTGAGGCTGCTGCTACACTGGTCGTCTTCTCCTGCACTTGTTGTTACGTTTGGGATAAAAGGGCCAGATCATCTGCGAAGTCTAGATCGTCCAGCTGCATCCTAGTTGTCCACTGTACCCCGTGTTTCCCTGCAGATGTTGACGTCTTCATGATCCAGTCGATCACCAGAGAAAGAGAAAGGGTGAGAGTAAGCAACCTTGCCTAACACCGGTCTTCACTTCGAACGACTTTGTCAACTGTCCTCCATGCACGATTTTGCAGTTTAATCCATCATATGAATTCTGTATAATATTGACCATATTCTGAGGCACGCCGTAGTATCGAAGAAAGTTCCATAGTGTTGTTCTGTCCACGCTATCAAATGCCTTTTCGTAGTCAATGAAGTTGATGTAGAGTGATGAATTCCATTCAATTGATTTGGTCTGTACACGATCTATCCTTACGGAATCCTGCCTGTTGGTCTCGAAGTTGGTCGTCCTTCTCAGAATTACATTTAGAAATTTCATGAATTACAGTACAGATCTTCAAAATATTTGTATTCATTAAGGTAAGATCAGTTGGCTCACCAATCCTCGAGGTAATGCAATACGAGGCCGACCCTTGGAAGGGGTTGAGCAAGCTCACAACACCTGTCCGGAGGTGAAAAATACAGGTAACTTCATTGATCTCAATTTAGAGACCGTTGCAGTAATTACACTTCAAAGAACAGATAATATACATGATCTTAGCTCAGAAAGCCGAGAAGTGATCAACTGGATAGTTAACAAATATTGTTCCATTAAAAAAGTTTCCCATTCTTCAACGTCTATAACAACGTATTCATGAACGCAAATTTCAGAATGGTTGAAGTAGTTTTGTAGAGAATGTTTTTCACTTGTAGGTTATATTCGTCACAGATTGATCTCATCTAAGGCACCATTAAAGAACAATGAGAAGTAGATTATTGGGTTACCCTTATATGAAACTCAACGTCAATCTACATACACAACCCCTTTTATAATTGAATTCAGGAACTTCATGTCGAGTATCAAATGTCCAACCATGAGATCATTGATTTGATGTCCAACATTTCTAACTTCAATCATTTTGTGATGATATAATGTGACGATCATCCAATCACATTGGTGACAACTATTTCATTTGTGTTTCTTTCTACAAATAAGTATCATGTCCCAGTCGTGTTCTCCTATGATTCCATCCTAAAACCTAGGTTCTCATCTTTTGTGAGATCGTAGATGAACACTGATGACAAGTCACATATACTAGAACAAAACAGATGTCCGGTGAAAGTTTTCAGTCGTACCTCATATGAGCTAAATCCATTAAGAAGAATACCATCAATATACTTTGAAATAGTTAAGTCGAATTGACATTTCAAGATTAAACTGTCAGGTTTTTTCTACTTTATGATACGTACAACAATATGAGATACTATTATACGACAGAAATGTTAAGTTGAATGACACTAATCGTATCTTTTGATTGAGTATCTCGTAGAAATCTTCGTTGCTATGCTGACTGAAATTGTAGTGAAGGAGAACACAGGTGAGGATAGCCGAACTATATATAGCACAACATTACAGAGTTACTTGATGAAATAGGAAAACCATACTATAATACTTAATTTGCAAAATGTTCACTACTTGTCTCGGACTTCATTTCTCTTGCATTTCTATACTAATTGCTTTCTATTCCCGTTCTTCCTTTCTTGATCTTCTCAATCTTCTGCTGCCAGACATTATATATTCCTGACTTGTGTTATATACTACTTATATCAATATAAGTAGCACGCACCACAAAATGAGTGAACTGACAATCTATTATATAACAGAACAGATAAGATAAAACCACTTTATTTCAATGATCATACTCCAAAGCTTACTAACCAAAAATTGATTATTGAATAAGAGATCATAAAACAATAAACGATCCCTTCACTTCTCATTGTTGTAAAATGTTTCCAATAGTAAAGTTTTCTTTAAAGTATAAACATCAAAGAAGATTAAATCAGAGAGGGATTTTATGGAGATTATAAGTTATTTAATAATTGAATTCATGAGTCAATTGAATCTAGACGACTATGAAAAACCTGGAAGACTGATAGGTTCTGAATTCAAATCTCGTGAAGCGAAATCATGAATTCACACTCCTGAAGAATCTCATACTAGGACGAAATCACCATCCAGTACCTCCAGTGCCTCGATGATGATCTCACTTTAATCGATTGATGAATTCAACTAGGATGATAATAAAACATGAAAATGAAATGAATATTTATCCCATTGCACAAAAACTAACCAATAAGGTATCAATATAACTAATCAATAAATAACTATCTTTCTATAGTTCGATTGTCAATAATAAAGCAATAAACAAAAGCTAATTTGAAAGAAAAAAAGACCGCCATTTGCAAAAGTTTGATTTCTTTTTTTTCTTCTTCACAAAAAGAAAAAAATGGGGAAAAAAGTTTATGTAGAGTAAAGAAAGAAAAGAAAGGAAAGAGAAAGAAAGAAAGAAAGAGAGAAACCCGGATCATTTCGAATAAAGTTTTCTTCTTTTTTGGTGTCATTTCAATGGTCTTCTTTTCAAAAATCCGGACATTTTGTATATACGTTTTTTTTCAATAGAAAGTCATTATCATGTAACAAATAAGTTTATTGTAGTTATGTACTTTTTTGCCCAGGACAGTGTTGGATGGAGAATGCTGGTGAGCGGTCTATGCTCCTTTTGAATATTGAAGGAAATTTATAGTCAGTCAGTCAGTCAGTCACCAACAACGTAGAGCTTCGTACGTACGTACATCAATTCAAGTTGCCATATCACATTACCACAGAGACAAGATTGTCAAATCCCATAGTGGTAGAGGTAGTAAAAGTATAAGCAGTAATCGAAAGATTAGGGTTTGAAAATGTTATTCAAGGAGTATTATTCAGTGAAATACATTTGGAAAGAGAAGAAGAAAGGAGACATGAAGAATTCAGAAGATCAGAATTTGGGAAAACACAAAGAATGGATTTACCTGCGCACACCATTACAAACGATTTTGAGCTATGTCATTCAAGGTCTCTAACCATCGGTTACCATCGTCTCACGGATCCCAACCAGGTTTAATTAATTAATTTATTTTAACACAAGGATGCACCAAATACATATGCGCCACATAAATCATTCGATTTGTGTGAGGGCTGTGATACTGCCCGCGTACCTAAACCGAAGCAGGTGGTTTTCCTGGGGGGCCACACCCCGAGCCTTCAACCTACAGGTCTGATCCACAAGGCAGTGGAGCAAGGTAAAGAGATGCAGTCCCATGGAAGCCGGTGACCAACAATCGGTTCATATGCCATTTGTTCCCGCAGGATGCTGGAGCCCATGTGCACCATTGGTTTGGAGTCAGGGTTTCTTAACTACCCTAAGTGAACTCTCCATGTCCACCAGGCCGGTTAAAGCGCCGGACGTTAGCTTTTCATCCTCTCAATTTCGTAAACAACAGTGATGCCACGAGAAGGCAATGGGTAGGACTTCCTTGGCAAAGGCTATATACGCGTGGCCATGTGAGAGCATCTCGGCTGTACCAGGGCATTTGAGGGCCCCAACCAGGTATTCTACACCTACTAACATGTTTTACTCCACTTCTTAGTGACTTCATAAATTTGTTCCATGTTTTCGTCTGACCGCCCCTAGCTTTCTTGCATCCTACTCCTACACTATGAAACATCTCAGGTCGTGACAGTGCAATTTGCGATGAAATTCATGGACTAAAAGTAATAGTGATACTAAGTGTGAGATGCAAAGTTTCGGTGGTAAAGGCGTTTGTAATTTGAATATCAAATCAATCTGCAAATAAAATGAACATTGAACATTGTTAACATTACCATGTACTGAAGGAACATCCAGCTGACGAGTCCCGAATGGAACGAAACGTGAGTCAAACTGGATTCCACTGCTAGCCACCAGCCATCTGTGCTTATAATGCTCACGACTTAAGGCAACATCAAGGCAATCCACACAGGATGTACATGTGCCAATAATGAGAGACTGATCAAGTGCAGTCATGAAACAACAATGGAAAGATACAAGTAAACAACACCAAGTACTTATTTGTTTCTCAAGTTTAAGAAAATAATATGTTGTTCAGACTGGTAACTGAACCATTGATCTTAGAGTATTGTCAACATTATCAAACGGTCTCATTTCAATAGTTGAGATCATGAGTCAACTGAAGCTAAACCAACATGTAAACCTGAGGGCATTGAACGGCCGTTTCATCCTAGTGGTTAAGCGTTCGCACGCGAGACTTATAGTGCCTGGGTTCGATTCCTGCGAGACGGGGTCGTGGATGAGCATTGCTGAGGAGTCTCACAACAGGACGAAACGGCCGTCCAGTGCCTCCAGGTTTCCAACGGTGGTCTAACATCAATCGGTTCATGATCTTAATCAAAAACTTAATAATCTCCAAAACTCTAATGCTGAAAATCATGAAAATATGTGACCTAGGTAAAGGAAGCTCATTGGATAATGAGAGCTTCTGCCATTCTAAGGAATTAGATACTAAGAAATCTGGGTAGATTTGGATGAATCGTACACACAAACTTAAAATCAACTTGTGAATCAGTAGAACGATTAGAGTCGACCAGATGTTCAATGATGGGACTTTTAACTGCTTTCCTATCACTATTGTAGAACTACACTGGGACATGTTCCAGTATCCGAGTTGAAAGCGAGCGCTAGCTACAATCAATATACCTTGATCCACAAGAGCAAGTGAACTGATGAATGCATATGGAGAAGGCCAGACGGGGAAGCTTGTTCTTTATGGATACAGAAAACAAATGCCTATTAGTGAACGTTATCCGTAGTTTTGCCGCATAGAATGCTCTTCTTATCGCAACCGTTAACTGATTTTTAGTTATATCAGATGTTTCATCACCTCTGAATTCCAGATTCCTATAAACTTATTTCTTCGGAACGTAAAATTCGGATTATTTGTCCCGACTGCTTTTCATATTCTTTTCTATGTAGTGGCTTGGATAGCTGTTTTCCGCCAGAATTTTCCAGAAGAATGAGAGTTCTACGTCAATGTATTCCGTACTACATATCCGATGTATTCTGTATCATAAAGAGTGAATAAGATTCCTCTTTCTGCTTAAAGGAACTCAGCTACAAAAATTGGTTAGCTGGCCATTCTATATTTTTTTCTAAAACGGGATCGTTTTAAAGAGCCATCACTCTTCGTTTGACGCACATCGAGAAAAGAAACTGACTGAGCTAGCTCATTTTCTAAAGTGAAGTCTATGGAAGATAGCATGTGAACCTTCATGAAACATATGTTAGCTTAATGTTAAAATTGTAGGGCCAGTAAAATGTCACTGAGCCCTAGCCAAATCATCCGGCAGTTAGGTCAATGAATATCCAACAGATCATCTATCCCTGTCTAGGTTAAAAACAATCAGCGTGTATTAGTTAATCGTATGCCATGGACTGGTGCTTGCGGTGGTCGTCTCGCTATCATCTCTTTACTTATTCTTACTAATAAATTTTCATAATAACGTTCTTTGTGTATTACTTAGGAAAGTTTTCATCATGGACTAAAGTCTGATGAATAGTCATTGATAAACCAAGCAACATGATGTAGTTGGTTACTTTTAGTTATCCATTCGTCAAAAGTAATCATCCATCATTTCACATAATGTTAAAATAGAATAATGACTTTCTAAAGTTAGGACAATAGCTCAGAAAAACCAAATAACAGGTTTATCTCAACCTAATGTGTATTTTTCAAATGAAATGATCTTTGATCGACTGGGAAATTGATCAAATTAGTCAGTCAGTCAGTCAGCCAGCTACAACGTAGGAACCAGGCACATACATGTACCCGTTCAAGTTGCCATACCTCATTAGTACAACAAGACGAACACCGAATGCATAGAAGTAGTTAGTTCAGTGGTGGTAGTACGTAAGAGAAGGATTTGCATAAAAGGATAAAGTACTGGAAGAAAGAATTAGTTCGTAGAAAGAAAGATATGAAGTGATTTCAATCTCTTAGTTTAAGGGAAGACAGAGAGTGTATACACCTACCCTATTGTGATCGATCGATCCTGTGTCATTTCACCAAGAGTCTCCAACCATTGATTACGATAGTCACACGGACTCAAACCAAGTAATCTGTATCTCTCAACATGGCTCAAATTAGTACAGATAAACATACAATGTACATATACACATAATGGTTAGGTATAGAATGTGTTTAACGATGCTATGCATTTATTGAGATATGGCTTGTATCACTCCAATGAGAGATGAAATGAGATGATACAGAACAGACATATATAGATAGATAACATCCTGTTACTCTTATATCTTACATCAGTTTATAGAGAACATTTAATTGAGGATTGTATAGATCATGTATCACTGTACGATGTCACATTGTTAAGAATTGAGGTTTGAGACATGTTGGCTTTACTGATTATCAAACATTAATCCCATCACTTATTATTATTACTATTATTATTTATTCAAAGTGAATGAGTTTCACTTCGACATGAACCAAGTATCTACAATCCGTTGAAATCATTCAACAAACTCAGAAATTCATCAATATTGATGTCTATTATAAACAACTTCATTTACAACTAGAATAGATGGGGATATTACTGAATGTTGAGTGTGATGATGATGATGATGATGATGATGATGATGATGATGATGATGATGATGATGATGATGATGATGATGATGATGATGATGATGATGATGATGATGATGATGATGATGATGATGATGATGATGATGATGATGATGATGATGATGATGATGATGATGATGATGATGATGATGATGATGATGATGATGATGATGATGATGATGATGATGATGATGATGATGATGATGATGATGATGATGATGATGATGATGATGATGATGATGATGATGATGATGATGATGATGATGATGATGATGATGATGATGATGATGATGATGATGATGATGATGATGATGATGATGATGATGATGATGATGATGATGATGATGATGATGATGATGATGATGATGATGATGATGATGATGATGATGATGATGATGATGATGATGATGATGATGATGATGATGATGATGATGATGATGATGATGATGATGATGATGATGATGATGATGATGATGATGATGATGATGATGATGATGATGATGATGATGATGATGATGATGATGATGATGATGATGATGATGATGATGATGATGATGATGATGATGATGATGATGATGATGATGATGATGATGATGATGATGATGATGATGATGATGATGATGATGATGATGATGATGATGATGATGATGATGATGATGATGATGATGATGATGATGATGATGATGATGATGATGATGATGATGATGATGATGATGATGATGATGATGATGATGATGATGATGATGATGATGATGATGATGATGATGATGATGATGATGATGATGATGATGATGATGATGATGATGATGATGATGATTTCGACTGATCAATGCGCTGTTCATTGGTTTATTGCCTGATCATCATATGATGAAATGTGTTTGTTTCCGGTTAACTGATGTGTATCATTATGGACAAGAACCGTGAATTGTTCTCTCCGATGTCAATAATTAGATCGTTACAAAGTTGACAATGTGTAACTATTCTATTTCAGATGTAAACAATTCACTTGGAACGGATAGTTTAAATAAGAATAAACGAATGGATCTAATGTTGGTTGATGCTGATACATTTCAATTGAGGGTGTGAAAATGAAATAATTGGGCGTTACTTGATCACATGAACAGTTGCATTGAAGATTTCATTGGGTTGATAATATTTAGTATTATGGTTGAGTGAAGCATAAAATAGAGTGAATATAGCAAAGATGAATAATGGTTAGCAATGGAATGCAGGATGCACGTTTCGTCCAATTTGTGACTTGTCATCTGGATTTATCTGCATCCGCAGAGTTCGTATTCACTCTGAGACTCGAACTCAAACCAAATGCATTTGCAATGAATATATTGTTTTGGTTGATAAGTAGAAACAATTTTCAGTTTGAATCAATCAATAATCAATTGAACAATGAATGATACAAGATTACAGAGGAACAGTTATTGTTAACCAGCAACCGATGTTGTACAGTCGATTATTTTTATTTGTGATGGACTCGTAAAAGGAAAGGAAAGTTGATTTATGGTTCAATGTTCATTGTGAGAATGTGATCAACAAGATCATGTAAGATGTAACAGAGGAAATTACTTCGAACTCAGTGATGTGTTATAGTGAAATCGAATGTGATTGGTCAGTGAGTATAGATGGACAGAGATTCCACTTATTGACTCATATATATGTAATTTACTTTCGTTTTATTGATTTCTATTCGAGATTCACTGTGCTATTCCTTGTAATTGTGTGAAATGAAGTATTGTCTTGAGAACTCCACTTCTCTATTCTTGATCGTAAATTGTGTATCTAATGTGGTGTGATCTAGTTTGTGTATAGTGAGTCGATCAAGTGTCTAACAAAGAGTGATATTATAAACTCGGTCACTCAGACTAGTTAATTGCATCAGGCATAGTTAAACTGCACGTGATGTTGTTGTCTATTGTCTACTCATCAATAATAAATGACTGTTTTTTGACAGAATATCTCTGAAGATGTTTGTATTCTGAATAACTGAACATGGTTTGGAACTGAGGCAGAGAAAAGAAATTCGATTAGATGTTTGTTATATTTTATATGTAACATTGAGATAGATCAACCATCTCATTCCGAATAACTCTCGACACTTTGAAATGAACTACAGTTCATCTTTAATTGTTATGATTTTGCCTTACTAATAGACAGATTATCATCAATGCAAAATTATACACTGGATCATTCATGAATAATTAAGCACTGAATTCATAATCTCTGATCTGAAAATGTATCAATCATAGAGTAAGGAACTATTCTAATGGTTTCTTCATCCTGTCTACCGTCATCATCAAACATATCAAACTATAAATTACCTGAAACATAAAGAAAGCACTCTCCTCTCCACAACACTCATCAGTGTTTGCACAATTCTATCGATTGTTGTGAACAATTTAATTGATCGATTATCAGATGATATACAATGTGATATGTACAATGTGTAAATAATTGATTTTTCTTAAGTTTTATTATTCAATTCATATTGAAGCAAACTATCCATCTCATACATGTGTACATCAATGTAACCATAGTGTTTTATTCAAATATCCATTCATTGGTACCTCATGAATTCTATTCAGATGATACATCTAGTGCTGTTGAACATCACAATTGATTGATCACTAGGTGGTGACCAATGTCATGCTTGTCTAGTCCTTATTAGTGCAGATCGAATGCTATCGATCATGTTACAATGTGGCCACTAGTCTAGGTGACTCGACACTGTGGGCGCTATATATTGAGTTTAGATGGTCGTTGAAGGTAGTCGACAGTGCTAGTTAGCACTCGTCAGCAAGGTGTACTTGTAATCTTGAGGGAACTGGTGCTCCCTGGCGGATTCGATCTCGTGTCACCCAGCTTCACAGTCAGAGACGTTACCACTGAGCATCAAAGATAATAACAGTGAATTGAATCAAGTTTAAATTTGATACTCATTTTATGATATCTGTCAATTAGTGTTGATATTATAAGTGGTTAATGAATGAATGAATGAATGAATGAATGGATTGTAAGTCATATATTGCATTGATATGACTATGAATATGATTGTTGTTTAGTGTTTCTTATTACTCAATCAATGATTGATTGATTGATTGACTGATTGTGTTGACAGACTATCTCGTTGATGTTTGTTTGAATTCTGGAATTCTATATGTTGATAACTTTGTTTACTTACTTAGTTACTTACTTACTTACACCCACTTACATACTTACGTGTGTTACTCCTCGTGGAGGAGCATAGACCGCCTACTAGTACTCTCCATCCAACCCTTTCTTGGGCTATCCTTTCCAGCTCTTTCCATTCGTTATATCCAGTACTTACTGTTTGATGTTGAGGAATGAATTGGTATTTGACAACAGATATCTAAGTTTGTTTATATATGTTGAACAATTAATGTAAATATTTCATGTTGAAACTGTTTCATATAGTGAAAGTAGATTTTATTTAATGGAAGCTTCTTGTATTTTTACAGGAATGTGTATTATTCAATTAAATTTTCCTTACTGAATATTTTCTTACTTACATACGTCTGTTACCCTCAATGGGGCATAGGCCGACGACCAGCATTCTTCAAACCACACTGCCTGAGCCTTTCTTTCCACTTCTATCCAGTTGTTGTTCATTCTACTCATATCTGTCTCCATTTCTCAGTGTAATGTGTTTTTTTGTCTTCCTCTTCTCCTTTAGTCTTGAGGATTCCATATGAGGGCTCGCCTAGTGACGCAGTTGGATGCTTTCCTCAATGTGTGTCCTATTTACTTGCAGTGCTTCTTCCTGATTTATTCCTCCACTGCAATCTGGATTGTTCTCTCCCACAGTAAGTTGTTGCTGATAGTATCTGACCAACGTATTCGAAGTATTTTGTATAGACAACTATTAATAAACACCTGTATCTTCTGGATAATGGTTTTCGTAGTTCTCCAAGTTTCCACCCTATACAGTAGAAGTGTCTTCTTCGAAATGAGCATTCGCCATAACCTACCTACCTACCTACCAATCCATCTTTCATGGATGATCAAGTTTAAAAGAGTTCTCACCTACTTCAATCGATAGTTTCAATGTATAGAATCCAACGAGATTTAAAAATGAGACAATTATCAACAATGTCACTTTATATATCAATAACATGGTTTACTTGAAGACATGAATCCAATTCAATCGTCTAAATTTAATGTTTTTTTCATCATAAAACATGTGAATTGGATCTTTGATCTTTAAATTCATCATCATAGTAGTTGCACAATGTGAATGAGTTTCAGTATAAATTGATTCAACTATACTGTGGTTACTTACTTGAATGTTACAGCATGACTACACAGCTTAGATTCCTTAGAGATATTTCAATAATACCACCTTTCAACCAGATGATAAACTTCAATGACAAGTTAAGATAAACAAATTATTTGTTACCCTTTAATACATTTTAATTGACAACAAAAGGGAAAGACTATTAGATAGTGGTGGAGGGGGGGCATGGTAACTATTTTGATCAATGAATTTATATGTACATGATAAATTGATCACCAAAGAGATTTTTATTTACAAAGTAAACATTTTGATATCAGGATCCCTTAATGAAGAAAAAACCACAGAATAATTTTGTTGGAATGATTAATTACTTTGTAGATGGTTGACAGGAAATACTGAACATGGGTCTATGCTTTTTTGGCACTTGTTAACAAAGTTCACCTATTCATCTTGAGGGAATTGATACTCCCTGATGGATCCGATCTCATGTCACCGAAGATTCACAGTCAGAGGAGACGTTACTACTAAGCTATGTATACTGAAATGAAAGTAAAATAGATTAGAAAGGTTTTGCATTATATGAAATGATACTCATCTTATTTGGTTATAGTAATTTACACAACATACATGAGTTGATTGAATTCAAGTACCGTGCATAACGGTATTGATTTCATAACTAAGCATAAACATTATGGTATATTCAGCTATATTTTTCCATTGAAGAAGAAAACACATAAGAATAAAGTCTCTTTTACTCTAACAGATATTAGTATATTCCATCAGAGGTGAGCATTATGTCATTATTAAGCCGATAAATCACTGCTAATCCATTCAATTAGCCATTCCTTCATTATTAACCCTAGTTTCCATTACAGCTTATCTTTGCAATCAATTCTACACATTATATTTCGTACAATTTTACTGGCTCGTTATTTTGACGCCAATTAGATCAGATGATGTTGTCGATGAACTCACCACTTTTACTAGGCACTGATCTCTCTCCAATTTGATCGTATAGTTGAAAACTGTGTTGTTTATCGATTGAGTTGGCACACACGCCTTCTTCACTGAGCATCATTTCAGTTCACAATACTTTCTCCACTTTGTTCACTTCTTACCTCTGATTGTCTCGTTTACTCATCTCTTCATTACAATTCATCTCCATTTCCCGTTTGATCTAATTATCATCCATTGAGTAATATCCATGTATAAATAGGTGTATATTTGTAATCGATTAGCTCAACACAAATACCTTACTACACGTTTACTACTGTTCATCTCAACATCATCGATATATTGTTTAGACCATTCTCCAATTTGGTTATTTACTTGATGAAGTACATTATGTGAACATTTCACCATTGAATTCGACCATGAAGAGAGAATATAGGCATTTATTCTGTTGACAGGAATTCTGTTCAATAACAATGAATTCATTTTGAATTGGTTTTCGCTGTGTGTTTGTGAATGTGTGGACGAGAAACGAACAATGAATTGAAGGATTTCGACAATGAGATATTTGTGGTAATGACTGATGGTATTCCAAATAACTTGAATTGATTGTCGTTAGTAGTGTGAATATTCGAGCATCCATTTCAATAATTGTGAAGTACAGTAGTCTGTTCGATATGAGAATCTACTGACCTGGATGTTGTATGGATTGGTGTGTGATCGTGCAATCTAGGTGTGTGGAAACTCTGATTGTTTTCTACATTTCAATGATTGTCCATCTGTTTGTTGTCAGTTTGATTGCTGGAACCTGCATTGTCATGTTAAGTGTTGATTTCCTAGAATAAACAATGAAAACTAGTTTCGACACGATGATGTTTGATTGGTAATGAATTGGAAATACGAGAGAACTACCATAATATTGGTTGTGCAATTGTTGTCAGTTCGTACTGAATATTCACCTTCAATTGTTACATCTTAATTTGTTGTGATAATGAATATTGGACTATCGATTTTCAGTCAACTTTTGTGACATCAGTTTGTTGAATGGATGTAATTACGAGTTAATTCAAGCTAGATGGCCGTTTCATGCTGGTTTGGTACTCGTCAACAGTGAGTATCCATACTAAGATGAAACGGTCGTCCGATGATTTCATTCTCTCAGTGGTTGTCTATCATTGTTCGGTTCATGATTTCAATGTAGTTTGTAAACAATTTGCGACTAAGGATCAATGGATTACAGTTGCTTCGTTATGTAGAACTCCGACACTGAAACTGATCAGCTTCTCATTTATTCAGTGAAACTCTTCTGTTATGCCAGTTGATACCAAACAGTTAACAATAGTCTCTGTTACTGAATATATGTATATATGAAACAGTGGTTATATGGTGACCTACATCATATAGTATATAGTGGAACGGTAAAAACATGCTCGTGTGAAACTTTCTCAAGTCGTGTCCTGTGAGTTCGATCGGTGTCCGGTAGAGACATGTATCTAAATCAGACAATGGATGAATGGTTGTGCAAGATCATAGATCGATTGAAGTTAGACATTAACTCCGTTGCATGTCGGCTAGCACTATGGTCTAGAAGTTAAGTGTTCGCTTGAGAGACCGACACTCCTGTGTCCAAGTCGCACATTCAGGATTGTAGAAGCACATTGTCGGAGAGTCTCATACTACTACAATATGGCCATCTATTGCTTCCAGTTTTCCAACAATGTTCTAGCATAGATCATTCATGAATTCAAATATGAAATAGTAACAAGTCAATCAATCTCATTAGAAATTCAGCATTGTAAATTCTCTCATCGCTTTTTTCAGTTCATTTTCATCTTTACAACATACTGTGTTATAGAATTTTCATTCATTCTATGTTCACAATTCATTTTTATTCATTAACTTAACTAATTAGATTGACAATAGAAAACTTAATTAAACACCAACGACAACAACAATGAAAGTTATGGTCATCAACATGATCGATTAAATAAGAATAAATGTGATTGTTTTTACTTAGAGATGTTAATGAAACTGGAAGGAGATGGATAGTGATTAGTAGTGGAATCCAGATTGATGTGTGTTTCATCCTATTTGGGATTTGTCAGTTGGATGTACCTGTATGTCAGAGTTGATGTTCATCCTAGAAGGGACTCGAACCCAGTATCGTTCGTTCAAAACACCATCACGTTATCTACTTAGTGACTGATTCTTGATATCCACTTACTTGTGTAATGAGGTGAAGTTTGAATTCACTTGATATTGTTTATTTTTATTTTTCCATTGATGTTTAGGACTGAAATTGATCAGTCTCTTATTGGCATATGTGCATACTGTGCTTATGTCTCGATATTACCTTAATTCACAAGCTATTGTAAGCAATGATGGATAGTGGCTAGCAGTGGAGTCCAGGACGCGTGTTTCATTCTATTTGGGACTCATCAGCTGCATGTTCCTGTATCTCAGAGTTGATGTTGATAATGGGAAGATACAAGTAAACAATACGAAGTGTCTAATAATCTGTTGTATTTTCTTTACAAATCATTATTAATTGTCACTTATTCACACTGAACACTTTGGGACATAGTAAAAATGGATTAATTGAACTGTTTGATTATGTAGTTTATGTTGTATTAAGTGACTGGAGGTAGTCTTCAGGATGATGTCTTTGATCTAGGTTATGTACTAGATGATATCTGTTATCAAGGAATACATCAAATATTGATTAAATTGATTCCTCCTGTAAGATTTTAACCCATGTCACACAGTTTCATCATTTGGTTTAAACTTATTTTTGTTATCAACCTTGCTTATTAGTTGCTTTCATTGAAACGTATAAATATAAACCTTCCTAATGATGTCATTTCACCAACGATCGAAGAAATCAAAATGACCCTCAGACAAATCAAGTGTTGGAAAGTATTAGGTCCAGAAAACATACCATCTGAAGATCTCAATTCAGAGACAGGTGACTGCGAAAATTCCCTACGTCCTATTCAAGAAAATTTAGGCTGGAGAAAAAGTGCCCACTGACTGGAAAGAAGAATACCTCATCAAAATACTGAAGAAAAGAAATCTGAAGAAATGTGATAACTACAGAGGCATCACATTACTATCGGTACTAGGAAAGGTTTCAATAGAGTTTTTTTGAACCGGATGAAAGATTCAGTAGACGCCCAACTTTGAGATTAACAGGTGGGATTCCTTCAGGATCAGTCGTGTAAGACACTATGGATCATCGATGAACAAACAATTGAATGGCATTCGTCACTATACATCAATATCCTTGGCTATGAAAGATATTTGACAATATGGATAAGACAGTCTGATAGAACCTTCTTCAACACTATGGTGTTACAGAGAAGATTTCCAACATCATCTGGAATTCATACCATGGACTACACTTCAAAGTCCTGCATGAAGACAGCTGACAGACTCGTTCTAAGTGAGGACCGGAGTCAGACAAGGTTGCTTACTCTTCACCTTGCTCTTTCTTCTAGTGGTTAACTGGTTTATTAAGACCTCAACATCTCAGGGGAAGCACATGGGATGTATGCTACTTCCATCGACAGCTAACATTAAAGTCATAACTATTAATATGAACATCAAGAGAGCTGAATATTGGAGAACTATCACAACCACCATCAAAATGGTACAAGTATTTATACACAATTGTTTACTCAAGATACTAAATGTCTATTGACCGGATAGCATCAGCAACAGCCTATTATGGGCTAGATTTTTTTCCGGTTACCATTCATCTTCAAGACAATCGATGGGATTCAGTCAGTACTAAGGATTAGACAAGTATGGTGTGGATAACTACTCATTGATCAAAATCGAATCCCATAATAAGTCATTCATATTCTAAATGGCATTGTCAGTACTTTAGATTTCAAAAAGCAGAACTTCCGCTATCATAAAATTTACTTAAACTAAAACATTGGTTATATATACACAGTCATAGACTAACTTCACGAGCAATGGTAGCTGAGTCAGGAATAGAAGTGACCAAACCACGGCATTAATTCATGAAAACATGAGCTATTGAACTGTTTCATGTTAATAGATTCAGAATACCCAATGGAATTCTTTGTAATAACTTTAATCAATGATTGGATGCAATGAGTAAGATTATTCATAATCAGATACAATAGTACGAATGCATTCACTCTTTCCTTAGATCTTCAGTTGTAACACACTATCATATATATCTTATTTCTAAACCATATTTTTTCAGTGCTTAATTGTTTTCATAGTAAGATGGTGGTTGGAGGTAGTCAACAGGAAACTGTGGACCCGGGCTTTGTGCTATTTGGCACTCATCAGCAAGGTGTACCTGCAATCTTGAGGAAACTGACAGATTCTAGCTCGTGTCACCCAGCATCACAGTCAGAGACGTTACCATTGAGCTATCTGGGCCGCGACCGACCTCCTGTAGGGCTGAGATGTATTTACAATTGATTAATCACTGCGTGGTGATCAATATCATGTATGTCAGATCCTTCTTAGTGTAGATCTAATCCTATCGACCAAATTTTCATAGTTATTAACGGTGTTTTAAATCTTTTTTTACCGTACTCATTTTACTGAACTGATATCTATTTTTATTATTATTTATTTTAACACATAGATATTGGTACAACGAGGCACCAAATTCATATGCGCCACATATGTCTCATTTGATATACGGTATGTGTGAGGGCTGTGATACTGTCCGGGTGCCCAAACCGAAGCAGGTGGTTTCCCTACAGGGACACACCCGGAGCCTTCGACCTGAAAGTCTGATCCACAAGACAGTGGAACAACGTAAGGAGATTCAGTCTCATGGTAGCTGATGACCAACGATCGGTTCATACGCCATTTGTTCCTTCATGTTACTGGAGTCCATGTACACCACTGGTTTGAAATGAGGGTTTTCCAACTCCCCTAGGTGGATTCTTCATATCCACTAACCCGGTTATAGCGCCGAACATTCGCTTTTCATCCTCTCAATTTCGTAAGCAAGAATGATGCCACGACAAGTCAGTGAGTAGGACTTCTCTGACAGAGGCTATATACGCATGGCCATGTGAGAGCATCTGTAGAGGGAGAGCGGACTCTTTCCACTCTCGGCCGTATCAGGGCATTTCGGGGCACTGATATATATGGATAGTGTAAGCAAATGCATTGTTACACCAAGTCATATGTTAATTATGACTAAATATATGGGCTACCTGTTTCTTATCATCTATCTATATAGATATTTCAACAAGCTATCTGTTTCTTTTGTTTGTTTTAATACATCATCATGCCTATTCATCGAATAACCAATTCAGGTGAGTTTGTAAAAAGTTTACTTACATTTCATTGTACAAGTTACAAAAGAGCATAATCAAAGACATTATGGTTACTGAAAGTAGTATACATTGAAAAGAATGTACATTATTCAGATATCAATTGACTGAACTGTTATCTACTAACTGGTGATCAATCAATACATTATCATCATCAGGATCGATCAAGAAGTAAGAGAAATGGAAAACTCTCTAAAATACTTTGTACTGAGAATTCAAGATTGTACCTGATAAATCTTGCGAATTGAACGCTATATTCGTTTCCTAAGCTATTCTAGAAAACCTCAAGCTAGAACTACACAGCGACCTGAACATCAGAGAGAAGACACAAAGTATGGGAGAAATACTTTACTCCAAGGTTCATTCTTTGTACAGAAAATCATGGGTATTTATAGATGTTATCATACGTTAAATCAACATCATATTTCGGCCAATCCGTTAACGACATATTCTGCTACTGACCAATAGTAACACACCACGTAGGAATTCTAGAATGCTCCATCATGCTCAGATTGATTAAGACTCTTCGGCTCTTTTGGCCTCTAAAGGCTCCGTTGAAGTTCTTCGAAAGCCGACTCAACAGTACTGAGGATATAGAATTGAATAAAGCCATTAATAATAATAATAATAATAATAATAATAAACTTTTCCTGATTTTTAACAGTAATAAAAACAAATTGAAAATACCATTATGACATTAGTGAATGAACGTGACGGTGTAATTTTTTTTGGGGGGGGGTTTGTTTCACGGATGAAATATCTACCAACCAACCAATCAACCAACCCCCAACCCCTCCACCCCTGTGTAAATAAATTGTGAATGTTACTAAGTAGGAATGTGACTAACGTTTTTCTTTCTTCTTTTTTTTTCTTTTCTTTTTTATTTAATGGTCAAATAAACAAAACTATTTGGATGCTTCAATTCACAAATTGTATTTTACTCTGTTATGTTATCAACATAATTTAGTTACTGAATGTGATGATTAGTGATGGTTGTCAATTATGCAAAAAAAGAAAGAAACTATTCATATTATAATGTTGTTTTAAGACTCTGTAACCAATGACCAATAAGCTACCTATTCTGATGCATTCAAGCTCTGATAACTAGAGAAAGAAATTCAAGTTCGAAACCGTGAAAATGTATTCGATGAGATTCTAATTTATCGACGATCTTTGAATGAATCTTAAGTGACTTTGAGAAATATTAGCTAATCAACAAACGGTCAGTAAAGAGTAAAAATATGTTATACAAAACCAAGGTAGTAAAGTGGATACACTTCTTCTACGTGATTCAAAAACTTGTCAATGTTAGAAAGAGGTTCAGAGGTTCTAAAATGGTAATGCATGCAGTAGAGGAAATCATCCATATGTCTACAGAATAGTCGGCCTCTGGTGCCATGATAAAGTCTCGAGAACTCTTTCAGCCTCAACACATAGTTTCAGTATTGTTTATGTGCACTCCGGTTGTTGAGTGCATTGAATGCTACTTGTGGATAACGACACGATGCACATAACCAAGCCTATGTAGGAGTCTGTAGGCTCTCCAAACATCCGTGTATATTGTAGTACCTGGCTTCAACTAGTGTTACTGATGCTTTCACTACCCATTTCGCGATAGTTATCATAATTTGCCTTAGTTAGGAATTATATATGGGGTTTTCATCACGAACTGACATCAACTATAATGCCAAAACCTATTTAGCTAAATGGTTGAGGGGCGTTCGCGTTCAAATCTGAGATCTATTATCTTATACCTGATCGATTCGTCCACAAATTATAGTCTCACTGTTTTATTTATTATAGCCCTCAATAATCATGTTTTGTAAAAAATTCCCTGTGAACCGATCGTACGTTAGCATTCAGCACTGAAGTTGGCACCGTAACCTTGAAATCTCTAAAACGCCTCTGATTGGCTCATCCATAAATCAGAGTCTCGCCTCAAACGTATATATACAGCATAAAATTGTCCTTGGGAAATATTACAAAATAGTATACTAAACGATACAATGAACCAATAGCGTTTAAGATTCTTCCAGATGGGAAATATGACATGAAGGTGAAAATGACCAATTTTGGCGCAAAAACAAGAAATTCAAATTTTTAAAATAAACTTACAAAGATAAAGTATTTACCAAGTGAGTTCTGGGAATCTAACACTTTTATTTCATTGAATAATTAAATAATTGAATTCTTTTAATTAACCTACTGTGGGAGAAAACAAACCAGATTCCAGTTGAAAAGGTAATTAAGAAAAGATTCTGGAAGTCAACGGAATCACAAAACAAGCGTTTACTTAGAATTCTGGAAGGAAACTGAAATGAAGAAGACCAAAGAACATACTGCGTCGAGAATTGGAAGTGGATATGATAAGGATGAATAGTAACTGGAAACGATTGTTCAGGACAGTGTTGAATGTACAGTGTTCATAGGCAGTCTATCCTCCTTCATGACTAGTAGCAGGTGTAATTAAGTAAGTAATTTAACCAATGATAATATACTGTTTTTATATCATATCAAATCGATGGATTTATCATCAGCACAAAAATGAATTACAGGACTTCTTCTGTAATGAATATAATCTACAAATTAAACCACTCTCCATAAAATCCCATTTGGTTAAATGGTAATGATCAATAAGATTTTTGGAAGTTCTAGTGAGAGATCGTGGTTGACAGAGTTCAAACATGTTTAGAGTGAAATAATGGTCACTAATGGCATCAAGTGGTTGTCGCTCAATATACCATATCGATTACGATTAGAATCAAACCATTGGATGCTAAACCAGTAGTTTTGTTGATGAAGCTTTCACCACAATACCAGGAGGTCTTAGGTTTGATCCTTTGTAAATTCACAGATACACACTACTAAAGAACCCTATAATAAAATAAAGTAGCTGTCCAATGTGTCATGATACTTCAAATGAGAACGATCTGTGTCGAATACAACCTTTGAAATAGATTATTTCAAACAAACTATCAATGTGTACTTTCTTTGGAAATTGATGATACGAGTGTAGCATTAAATCATCCGGTTCTTCAATGAATTACTTTGTGTTTTATACATTACTTTCAGTCGTTTATTCCAGTCGATGTCGATTTGTGACATATTTAGTATTACTACAATATACGTCGTGAACGAGAAAACAGGTAGGGACCACCAATTGTATTTAAACACAAGATTACAGAACCTCTTGGTTACTTACTTACTTACTTACACCTATCACTCCTCGTGAAGGAGCATAGGCCGCCCACTAGCACTCTCCATCCAACTCTGTCCTGGGCAATCTTTTTCAGCTCTTTCTAGTTATTATTCATTCTTTAAGTATCTGCTTCTATTTCCCAACGTAATATATTCGTTAGTCTTCCTCCTTCCATCTCGTAGAAAAAAATCGTGCTATAAAAACGCCAACCAGATCAAACAAATTAAACCATTTAAACTCTGTCCTGTGAATTGAAGGAAGAATTATGACGCCTCAGGATGAAAGCCGAGATTCTTCAAAGGTCACGAGGCCGATTCCCCTTCTAACAACCAGAGCAATCATTTTTATAGATACATGGAATGTTCGGACAATGTGGGAGACCGGGAGCAAATTGACAGTACTGAGAATCAACGAGAACCTCTTGGTAGAATATGAGAATTATGCATTGAATATGTCATTTGCAAATTTCCTTCATTTGTTCCTCACATTCTGTATGATTCTATAAGTTCATAATTTTACTCTATTTCCCCTTCTATTTTCTTCACTGGACGGTTTTTCGTCCTAGTATGGGACCCACGATTCTGCGCTGGAAACTCGAACTCAGGACCCATGAATCCAACTACTAATTTATCACAATCATCACGAACTTTCATTCTAATCATAATCATCATGTGCTCTCTAGTAACTAGCTTCAAGAGGTATATCCTGGTGTTCAAGCGAGAAGCCATGACCAATGGAGTTCAACCAAGTCTGTTGTGAGTTAGTAACTCATTAAAGACAATGGTGAGTGTGTCACTCAATTTCATGGTTTGGTTGAAGTTAGATATTAATACCGTTGGATACCGACCGGCTCAACAGTCCAGTGGTTAAGCGCTCGCACACGAGACTGATAGGTCTTGGGTTCGGATCTCGCGAGGCAGGATCGTAGGTGTGCATTACTAAGGAATCTCGCATTAGGATGAAACGACTATTTTGTGTCACCAGAATTTCCATGGTAATCTAGCTTTAATCGACTCATGATCTCAACTATTGAAATAAGTAGTATTTTAATGGAAACAAGGTACATTAATATACATTGCACATATCTGATAATGATCTTTCATAATTAAACTTGGATCATATCTATGTACTTTACTTCTATTTGATTTCTTATATTAAAACAAGATTAATATTGAAAATAATTCACAAAAGAGATATCATTACAAAACAATCAATATTTAGATACCGGTTATTGATTGACAAATATCATTCTACAAACATGGAATGTTTTCAATGTTGCTTTCCATTAGTTAGATAGACGGGTATAATATCCTTCATTATTGATCATATTGTAATGTATGCTACTTATGTCAACGAATATAAGTAGTATGTAAGACTGATCAGAAGTGAAGTGCCTGAAAGCAGAAGCTTTTAAAGATCGAATTAAAAAAAACAGGAATGTAAACAGAGCGTAATTATAAAGACAATGAAGGAACAATGAAGTTTGAGACAAACGCAACAACAGATGCAGGAGAAGACGACCAGTGTGGCAGCAGCCTCAGCAGCTGTAGGTCTCAATATACACAAAGGGAAAAGCAGGATTCTCCGATACAACACAGAATGCACCAATCCAATCACAATTGACGGAGAAGATTTGGAAGATGTAAAAACCTTTACGTATTTGGGCAGCATCATTGACGAACATGGTGAATCTGATGCAGATATGAAGGCGCGGATCGGCAAACCAAGAGCAGCATATTTACAAATGAAGGACATCTGGAACTCAAAACAACTATCTATCAACCAACACCAAAGTCAGGATTTTCGATACAAATGTCAAGACAGTTCTACTGTATTGTGCGGAAACCTGGACAACTACAAAAGCCATCATCCAGAAAATACAGGTGTTTATTAACAGTTGTCTACGCAAAATACTTCAGATCCGTTGGCCGAACACTATTAGCAACAACGTACTGTGGAGAGAACAAACCAGATCCCAGCGGAGGAAGAAATCAGGAAGAAGCGCTGGAAGTGGATAGGAAACACATTGAGGAAAGCACACAACTGCGTCACAAGACAAGCCCTCATATGGAATCCTCAAGGCCAAAGCAGAAGTGGAATACCGAAGAACACATTATACTGAGAAATGGAGACAGATATGAGTAGAATGAACAACAACTGGATAGAAGTGTAAAGAAAGGCCCAAGCAGAATGGTTTGGAGAACGCTGGTCGTCGGCCTATGCCCCATTGAGGGTAACAGACGTATGTAAGTAAGAAAATATTCAGTAAGGAAAATTTAATTGAATAATACACATTCCTGTAAAAATAAAAGAAGCTTCCATAGAATAAAATCCACTTTCATTATATGAAACAGTTTCAACATGAAATATTTACATTAATTGTTCAACATATATAAACAAACTTAGATACCTGTTGTCAAATACCGATTCATTCCTCAACATCAAACAGTAAGTACTGGATATAACGAATGGAAAGAGCTAGAAAGGATAGTCCAAGAAAGGGTTGGATGGAGAGTAGTGGTAGGCGGTCTATGCTCCTCCACGAGGAGTAACACACGTAAGTATGTAAGTGGGTAAGTAAGTAAATAAGTAAGTAAACAAAGTTATCAACATATAGAATTCCAGAATTCAAACAAACATCAACGAGATAGTCTGTCAACACAATCAGTCAATCAATCAATCAATCATTGATTGAGTAATAAGAAACACTAAACAACAATCATATTCATAGTCATATCAATGCAATATATGACTTACAATTCATTCATTCATTCATTCATTCATTAACCACTTATAATATCAACACTAATTGATAGATATCATAAAATGAGTATCAAATTTAAACTTGATTCAATTCACTGTTATTATCTTTGATGCTCAGTGGTAACGTCTCTGACTGTGAAGCTGGGTGACACGAGATCGAATCCGCCAGGATAGAATGAACAACAATTGGATAGAAGTGTAAAGAAAGGTCCAAGGCAGAGTGGTTCAGAGAACACTGGTTGGCAGCCTATGCTCTATTGAGAGTAACAGACGTAAGTAAGTACTGGATGTTCTATATTTTTTTTTAAAATATTTTCTTTATGTATGTTATAACTTGTGGTCGCCGATTAGAGAGCAGTGAGTTATCGATCGGACCAAGGATGTGTAAACACGTACGAGCAGCCTAGAGTTCTGATTGATACTTCTTACCGCCAAACCCAGCCAGTTAAGTCCAAAACACCAATCCGAGCCTCTGCAATATGAATCATTTATTTCAAACATTCTCGGTTTATATACCAACCAAACAGATCACATCGTACCATCAAAATAGAAAATAACATTTGTACAAGATTTAGCCAAATGTGACTGTGAATGTAGGAGGCAGTGACTAATAGACAGTGCATAATTCAAGAATGGTAAATCATGTAATAACAGTTCATAAGTTAAAATAAAGCTTATGAATATCTGAAATATAATAACACTTTTGGACTGGTAAACATTAGTCTTTCGGCGACCTATGCTCCATTAGGAGTAACAGGCGTAAGTAAGTAAGTAAGTAAGTAAGTAAGTAACATTAGTCATGCATTCTTCTTCTTTTGTTTCGTTCGTGGCTAGTTAGTATACAGCCAACCTTTAGGCATAGAATAACCGTTTTCAAAATCTTTCGACTTATACAAACAATCGGAATAATAAACAAAGATAGATAGTAACTAGTAGTTGAATTCAAGATGTGCATTTCATCTTATTTGGTTCTTGTCAACTAGATGTAATTACATTTCAGAGTTGATGTTCACTTCGGGCAAGGACTCGAACCCAATATGAAATGATATAATAATATAAATATAAATAATAATAAAACTAGTTTCCAATTGTTTTAACTAATCATTTTATTGTTGTTGTTTTTTCATTGATAACCGGAAATGTCAAAATGATCAGAAAGAATGAGAAGAGATAAGAATCTACAAAGAGAATGAGAAACTTTCTGCCATTGTCAAACATTACATATTCAAATAGATATCATTAACATTGTTTTATTATTCATCATTCATATGCTTTTTTTTTCTTATTTTACATTTCCGGTAGAACCCATTAATATTGATACAAGGGGGTACACCATATACATATGCACTATACAATAACGATGAGGTCAATAGTAGTTATTATTGATTTGTGTAAGGGCTGTGATACTATACAGGTGTCGAAATCATAGCAGGTATTTTTCTTAAGGGACATACCCGGAGTCTTCAACGTAAAGGTCTAATCTACAAGACAGTAAAGTAACGTTAGGAGATGCAGTCTCATGGTAGTCGGTGAACAACAGTAGGTTCATACGCCATTTATTCCCTTAGGATCATAAAGCCCATATGTACCATTGGTTTGAAATGAGGTTTTCCAACTCCCCCTAGTGGATCAATCGTCCGTATCCACCAACCCGAATATTCGCTTTTCGTCCTTTCAATTTCATAAACAACATCCCCTCCGCTAGAAGGCAGTGAATAGGACTTCCCTGGTAGTGGTTGTATACACGTGGCCATGTGAGAGTATTTCGAGAAGGAGAGCGGACTCTCCCCATTCTCGGCCGTATCAGACCATTGAGAAGCCATTTATTTATTTCACATTTCCGTTAGAATAAGTCATGTAAAAAGAAAATACTATTGAAAGTAAACTGTTGAATAACCAAGAAATTTCAACATTGACTTATTCAAAAATTAAAAACAATAAGTTCACATGGATACATTTTGTATATAAATCAAGTATAAACTAAATGTAGCAAGATGAAAATGGAGTTGATTTCTGTTATATCTAAAGTTTAGATTCTTAATATACCGCGTATCACTTGAGCACTCGAACCCTAGAACCTTCCAAGTTGCAAATGTGAAGATAGAAGACAAGTGAAAGGAATACTACTCCAAACAGTGTCATTTATATTACAAAACTGTCAGGTATTTATAATTTTTAGTAAAAACGAAATCATCATTATAGTTATCCAATCCGCATACAGGGGGTTATTAGCATTTGTCCAATAGGGAATCTACACGTCGAAATTCTGAAATATTCTTCCAAAAGATGATTGGATGGAATATCTTCGGCTCTTTTTGAGCTTCTTAGAGCCTCCTTGAGTTCACCTGTGGACCATCCTCACACCTCACCTCTTTAAAGTCTGTTGTGTAAGACTTTTCCCTCAGGTCCACCTAAAATTTGGTTACCGCATTCCTCTTTCAGTTCATCACTCTTGAATGTTGTGCCTCTTTTCCCTTTCGTCTTTTATCTCTTCTACGTTCGTTCTCCTTAGGGATTTTTGGAGATGAACCATAAAAATTTGAAATGGGAGTCGGCTTTGTATAATCAATGTTCGGCCATCCCTTTGAATTTGATTTACACGTTTCAACAATTCTCCGGACTAGATATAGTACGTTTTCGATCCGATATTCTATAACACCTAGTTCCCACTTCCTATTACCTTGATATGCCTTGAAAAGAACCCTTTCGCCTACCTGAAAGCTGCGAGTGACTGAACAATACTCATTCGTAGGTTTATCTGTCTTTCTGAGCTGCAACGTACTGTTAAAGACTGTCCGGATTCTCTTTCCGAACATAAACTCGGCTGGTGACTTTCCTTCTGGTACTGCCGGATTGGGGGTAACTGTGTCATGTCATTGTTAAGAAACAACAAAAACATTCTTACAGGTATCAATGTCAAGCTTGGATTTGATAGTTCCGAATTAACTGTCAAGTTACGATAGAAGAATTACAATGGATATTAAAGACGGATAGTATAGAAGTCCTCAACAGTGCATATCCACGATTCCGCCTCCCGCGAGACTCGAACCCAAGACCTATCCGTCTCGCGCACGAGCACTTAACCATTAGACCGCTGAGCGAGTATCTAACGGTGTTGAAGTCTAACTTCAACCAATCCACGAAGTTGCACCACCGTACACCATTATCTTCAGTGAGCTGATATCTCATAACGGACCTAGTTGAACTCCACTGGTCACGACTTCTCACTAGAACTCCAGGAAATACCTCTTGAAGCCAGTCACTAGTGAACATTTGTTGATTAGTATCAGAAGGGGTTTTGTGGAGATTTTAATAATTTCAATAGCTGACGAAACAACCCTCCAGTGCTTCTAGGCTTTCCATGGTGGTCTAACTTCAACTGACTCATGATTTCAACTACTGAAATGACTAAAATTTCCTCAAAACCCATTCTGATAATAATTAAAATCACCAATAACAGTACATGCTATTTTCAGCAATCACTAAAGTGATATTCGAAATATCAAAAAAGTTTTTCCAACTATAAAGAGAGGTGAGTAACCGGAACGTTTTACATAATGTTAAATCCCTCTGGTCTAAATACGAAAGAAGGACTGAATATTCATTCAAATTGACCTGTTTATCCAAATAGTCACATTTGACCTTACTTATTGTCAACACCATCTACATGCACACACACACACACACAACGATTTCAAAACCCACTACTTCATACATACAGTTTTTCGTACCTACACTTTAATACACAAATCTACTAATACAGTGATAGATTATAAAAACTCCCCTTGACCAAGAATAACTTAACATTGACATATTCAATTCTATTATGAATTTAACTGTACTAAGTGTATTTTGCATTGTTTCCTTTGTACTATTTAAACTTGTGTTAATTTAATGTTCGGTTATTCATTTACTCTGAAGAAGTAGCTTACATCAAGTTACGAAATGTCACAGTAAAATCTGTATATTGTAGCGTGGGTCGAGTCGCGAATGACTATGAACACCACTACATGAAGACTACGTGCCAGTTAACGGATAAAATCCCACGTAAGCCAAATATCAGAAGGCAGTTGATGGCTGTAGTCGAGATGTATTTGTTGGCGATCTCGTGGTATCGAAAGAATACCGAGATCCTGTCAAAGGAGTACAAGCGTGGTTACTGAGCATAACCGAACCCGTGCAAGGTCACAATCGAAAGATAATGGAGCAGTAATATGACTGTCTTTATCACAGTTAAACAAACGAGCACAGTAAAACAATCACTGGTACAATTGGTTATAATAATGATTGTTTCCATTAAATCAATCGCGTTCTCTTGATTAAAGTAGGTCACTACAATATAAATAGGCGTATTTGGTTAATAAGTTGTTTAACAATCAAGCCCATGAGTCGACTTAAGTTAGACCACCATGGGAAGCCTAGAAGTACTGGACCGCCGTTTCGTTCTAGTATCGGACTCCTCAGTAGTGCACATCCATGATCCCGTTTGCGGGAATCAAATGCAGGAGATTCGGTTTCGCGCGCGAACGCATAACATTTAGACCACTGAGTCGGTGAGCATCCAACGGTGTTAATGTCTAACCTCAACCAATCCACGAAATTGAGCGACCATCTTCCATTTTACTGAGGTATATATTTGTCTCTATCCGACACGGATTAGCTCCACTAATCACGGCTTCTTAAGAGAACTCCGAGGATGCCCTCACGAAGCTAGTCACTAGTGAGTACATGATTATTATCAGTATAGGGGTTGTGGAGACTACTAGGTTTTTGTTTAAGATCATGAACCGATCGATGTTAAACCATCATAAAAAATCTGGAAGCACTGGATGGCCGTTTCGTCCTATTGTGGGACTCCTCAGTAGTGTTCATTCACGATGTCGCTCTCAGGATTCGAAGCACATCAACACCAGTTTAATTATTCACTTAAATAATGAGTTTCCATCGCTCTAGAATTTTCATTTTCTTATCCTTCCCCTAGCTATTGCATCAAGTTTAATCCTTCCCTATATGTCACCAATGGATAAGAATCATTTTACTCTTAATATAGTGATTTTGAAATAACAGCACTTCCAATTCTATAATCTAGTTTACAAATAATATTGTGAAAGATAACAAACCAGATCCCAGTAGTGGAATCAAATGAGGGAAAACTCTGGAATTGGAAAGGACACTCATTAAAGAAAGCATCCAACTGCGTAATACGGAAACCTCAAAGCTAAAAGAGAAGAAGAAGAATACCAAAGAACACATTACACTGTGAAATGGAGACAGATATGACAAGAATGAACAACAATTGGTTAGAACTAGAAATGAAAGCCTAGGACAGTGTAGGTTGAAGAATACTAGTCGTCAGACTATGTTTCATTGGGAGTAACAGGCGTAAGTATGTAAGTAAGTAAGTAAGTAGGTACCATTTCGACCTGGTAATTCTCTTATCATAAATCAGCAACAAACAATAAACTGAAAAATATTATTTCTCACTTCATTATAATCACAAATGATTGTTCACTGGGTAATGATCAATGTTATGTATATTAGATCCTTCTTAGTGCCCCAAAATGCCCTGGTACGGCCGAGATGGGGGTGGGTCCGCCCTCCGTCTCAGAATGCTCTCACACAGCCACGCGTATACAGCCTCTGACAAGGAAGTCACATTCACTGCCTTCTCGTGACGGGGGTGTTCTTTACGAAAAGGAGAGGACGGAAAGCGAATATCTGGCGCTTTAATCGAATTCCAAACCAATGGTGCATATGGGCTCCAGTATCCTGAAGGAACAAATAGCATATGAACCAACTGTTGTTCACCGCCTACCATGAGACTGCATCTATGGACGTTGCTCCACTGCCTTGTGGATTAGACATTTAGGTCATAGGCTCGGGGTGTGGCCTCCTAAGAAAACCATCTGCTTCGGTTTGGTTACCCGGTCAGTATCACAGCCCTCACACAAATCGAATGATTTATGTGGCGCATATCTATTTGGTGCCTCCTTGTACCAATGTTTATGTGTTTAAATAAATAAATAAACTATCTTTAATCACCATCATATTTCAACATAGTGCATGCAGTGTCGAGTCATTTGAGACTAATGGCCACATTGAAACTTGATCGACAGAATTTGATTTGCGCTAATTTATTTTATTTTAACACATAGATTTCGGTACAAGGAGGCACCAAATAACATATGCGCCGCACAAATCTCATTTGATTTGTATGAGGGCTGTGATACTACACGGGTGCCCAAACCGAAGCAGGTGGTTTACTTAGGGAGCCACATCCCGAGCCTAAAGGTCTGACCTAAAGGTCTGATCCACAAGGCAGTGGATCATCGTGAGGAGATGCATTCCCATGGTAGCCAGTGACCAACAATTGGTTCATACGCCATTTGTTCCCTCAAGATACTGGAGCCCATGTACACCATTGATTTGGTTTGGAATCCGGTTAAAGCGCCGAATATTCGCTTTTCGCCCTCACATTTTCGTAACCAATACCCACGTCACGAGAAGACAGTAACTAGGACTCCCCTGTCAGAAGCTGTATACACGTGGTCATGTGAGAGCATTTCGAGAAGGAGAGCGGGCCCATCCCACTCTCAACCATACCATATCAAGTTGATTCATGATATTGTGTTGACTATCTCTAATCACCATCTTACTTTATGATTAAGTTTTGTCTCATTTAAATTGTCTCATCAAAATGTTTATCAATTATAAAGGAAATATTGATCTAATAATCACTTAGCAACAATGTTTTTTTTTCTCTTCATATTTACCTTCATGTATTCTTATTGTCAAGGTGAAATGGATTCACATATAAACAAAGTACATGACAAAAAACTGGTCATATTAAAAGGGAATATTCAAATAGGATCATTTGTATTTAAATCAATTAAATAGTTGACATTTACTTGAACTAAACAAATACAGACAGATACATTATGCAATTATGGGGAAATGTCATAAAAGTTCTTATGTATAATCTAGGGCGGCGGGGGGGGTAGATATTGATTCCAGGGGACTTTTGCTTTTTTTTGTTGTGTTTTCTTTTTTTCTCCATTTTTCTTTTCTTTTCTTTTCTTTCTAAAAGTAATAAAAAGTGAAATAGTGTCCTTGCAAAAACAAAAACAAAAACTGATTTGTACTTTAATTGTAAATTAGGTTGAAGATAAAATGAATGTCAATTGAAGGATTGTTGTTAAATGTAAGTCTCTCAGTACTATTCAAGTCCCAGAATGACAAATCAACTCTCTAAGATGCAAGTACATCCAACTGACGAGTCCCTAAATAGGGCGAAACGCGCGTTAAACTGGATTCCACTGCTAGCCACTATCCATTATTGCTTACAAAAAGTTTGTAAATTAAGGCAATATCGAGGGATATGCACAGGGTGCACATATGCCAATAACATTACTGATCAATTGCAGTCTTAAACCTCAATGGGAAGATACAAGCCAAAAACAATACCAAGTAAAGAAAAGAGAAAAGTTACCAATCATAAATGTCTATTACTTACTAGGATGGGACTTCTTAAAAATTTTACACTTATTAGAATATGAAAGATCTAATTCAGGGTAGTCAGAACTAGGTGATATAAATATATATACATGGATCTTTTTAGATTGACATTACTTACTTACGCCTGTTACTCCCAAATAGAGCATAGGTCGCCGATGAGCATTCTCCAACCCATTCTGTCCTCTGTCTTCCTTTCAAGTTCGATCCAATTGTTGTTCATTCCTCTCATATCTCCCTCCATTTCACGGTATAATGTGTTCTTTGGTCTTCCAATTGTCTCTTGACCTTAAGGATTCCAAGTGAAAACTTTCCTTGTGACGCAGTTGTATGTTTTCCTCAGTGTGTGTCCTATCCACTTCCAGTGCTTCTTCCTGATTTATTCCTCCACTGAAATCTGGTTTGTACGCTCTCACAGTAGGTTGTTGTTGATAGTATCTGATCAACGGATCCGATGTATTTTGCACAGACAACTGTTAATAAACACCTGTATCTTCTGGATGATGGCTTTCGTAGTTGTCCAAGTTTCCAACCCATATAGTGGAACTGTCTTGAAATTTGTATTGAAAATTCTGAAAGTTCTTTTGAGTTGCAGATATTCTTTAGTTGTAGATATGTTGCTCTTGCTTTGCCGATCAACACCTTCATATCTGCATCAGATCCGCCGTATTCATCGATGATGCTACCCATATATTTACAGGTGTTTACATCCTCCAAAGCTTCACCATCAAGTTTGATTCGATTGTTACATGCTGTGTTGTATCGGAGAATCTTGCCGAGTTCCTTTTAGTTTGACATAGTTGCATAGTTAACACTAGTTCCTTGCAGATTTCACTTATATCTTGTTGTTAAAATAATAAACAGTGTGAAAATTCAAACCAATCATGATTTTCTTCTTACCGACTAATTACAATTACATAAAAGTAAAATATAACAAATTTAATCATACAATAACTCTCTATTGAATAGCCCCCGAATACCCTGGTACGATCGAGAGTGGGGTGAATCAGTTCTCCCTCTCGAAATACTCTCAAATGGCCACGTGTATGCAACCACTGGCAGGGAAGTCCTACTCACTACCTTCTCGTGACATTACTGTTTTTTACGAAATTGAAAGGACAAAAAGCGGATATTCGGTGCTTTAACCGAATATGGAGGATTCATATAGGGGAGTTGGAAAACCCTGATTCCAAACAAATGGTGAACATGGGCTCTAGTATCCTAAGGGAACAAATTTCGTGTGAACCAATCGTTGGTCACCGAATACCATGAGACTGGATCTCCTAACGTTGATCCTCTGTCTTGTAGATTAAACCTTTAGGTCGAAATCTTCGGGTTTCACCCCCTAAGAAAACCACTTACTTCAGTTTGAGCACTCGGGCAGTATCCCAACCTTTATACAAATCGAATGATTTATGTAGTGCATATCTATATCATGCTTTCTTGCACCAATATTTATATGCTTTAATAAAATAACTATTGAATACATGAACAAGGGAATATTGTTCCACCTACTTTACATATGAATTGTATTGTTTTGTCAATATGGTTCCAGTGATAAGATAAGATGGATGAATGCATATTTGTTTTAACAGTTTCATGTTCTCTTCCCCCCCTTTTATTGTTGTTGTTGTGTAGCTAATTAGTTTTGATTGAAAAGTTGTCCACGCACACGCACGCACACACACACACACAAACACAAGAAAAAAATGTAGTTGAAAAATATTGATTGATTGATGTATGTATGAAACTATGTGCTGTCCAAAATCAGATGGTAGCATATGAAGAAGAAGAAGGAGGAGGAGGAAGAGAAATAGGTAATTGCCAAGTCATATTCACTTGGCTTTTTTTAAAGTCATAACAAATAGAAAATTACATTAGTATCTCTGTGATGTATGCTACTTATGTCTGTCAATTTAAGTAGTATGTAATACCAATAGATAGTGGAAAACCTGGAAATAGAATGCTATAAAGATCGACTTGAAAAAAAGATAGAAATGAAAATAGAAAAGGTATTGTGATTTAGAAGAATCATATAGATAATGAAGGATAAATGATGGAATTTTGGCAAATGAAGTATTCAATGTATAGTTCCCTGTAAGTTTGCACTCCGCATGTTATCTCATTCATAAATTCGACACTGGCTTCAATTCCAAACCATACCTGATAACATCTTGATCTATAAAATCTTAACTAAGGATTTGTGATATAAATTAACAACTATCAATCCTAAAGAACTAGGTTTCAGAAGGGGACTTTATGGATACTATAGAAATTTCAACAGTTGAATACCTGGAAGCACTGGATGACTGTTTCGTCCTATGGTGGTCTAGCTTCAATTGAATCATGATCTCAACTGTTGAAATTACTACAATCTCTACAAAACTCCTTCTTATTTGAATCAACATATGCTCACTAGTGATTGGCTTCAAAAGGTATATCCTGGAGTTCTAGTAAGAAGCAATGACCAGTGGAGTTCAACTGAGTCAATTGTGAGATAGTAACTCACTGATAACAATGGTGGATGTGTCGCTCAATTTCATGGATTAGTTGAAGTTGTATACTTACACCGTTGAATACCGGCTGGCTTAATGATCTAGTGATTAAGCACTCGCTCACGAGACTGATCGATCCTGGGTTGGAATCTCGTGAGACGGGGTTGCGGGTGCGCACCGCTGAAAGTCACACAATAGTACGAAACGGTCATCCAGTGCTTCCAAGTTCTCCATGGTGGTCTAGCTTCAATTAACTTATGATCTTCACTGTTGCTATATCTTTTCTCTTTATTATTTATATATTCAATAAGTAAGTACTTAATAATTCATATGATTTTCACTTATTATAGTAAAGTAGACTAGTAGAATACTGATTTTATAACTAAAAAGAAAGATAATCTTTAACACTTTGAATGTAACTCGAATAGACAGAATAGTTTTGCTTTTTTGTTTATCAATATGTATGAAACATTTAAATATTATTGATTCATAATCAGATTGGTTAGATGGGTTTGTTGTTGTTGAGACGATATGAAATCGATTACTTACGGAGTTAATGTATCTGACTTCATTTTGTAGTTATATATATATAAAGTAAATTAATCCCATAGTTACTGTTATATCCTAATGAGAATAATGAATAGTAACGATTGGAATCTAATTTTATGACCAAATACTATACATATATTGTTATTGTATAATGGTTAAGTAACTAAATTATCCTTCTATGCCCAAACGCAACAACAAATACAGGAGAAGACGAACAGTGTAGCTGCAGCCTCAGCAGCAGTAGGTCTCAACATACACAAAGGAAAAGTAAAATTCTCCGATACAACACAACATACAACAACTGAGTCACACTTGACGGAGACGATTTGGAAGATGTAAAAACCTTTACATATTTGGACAGCATCATTGACGAACATGGTGATCTGATGCAGATGTGAAGGCGCGGATCGGCAAAGCAAGAGCAGCATATTTACAACTTGGAAACATCTGAGACTCAAAGCAACTGTCTGTCAAACAACACCAAGGTCAGGATTTTTAATACAAATGTCAAGACAGTTCTACTGTATGGTGCGGAAACCTGGAGAACTACGAAACCCATCATCCAGAAGATACAACTGCTTATTAACAGTTGTCTACGCAAAATACTTCAGATCCGTTGGCCGGACACTATTAGCAACAACGTACTGTGGGAGAGAACAAACCAGATCCCAGCGGAGGAAGAAATCAGGAAGAAGTGCTGGAAGTGGATAGGATACACATTGAGGAAAGCATCCAACTGCGTCACAAGAAAAGCCCTCACATGGAATCCTCAAGGCCAAAAGAAAAGAGGAATACCAAAGAACACATTACACTGAGAAATGGAGACAGATATGAGTAGAATGAACAACAATTGGATAGAAGTGTAAAGAAAGGTCCAGGACAGGGTGGGTTAGAGAATGCTGGTCGGCGGCCTATGCTTCATTAGGAGTAACAGGAGTAAGTAAGTAAGTAACTGAACTATCCGCATATTCGTGTTCCTCTTAACACAAGCTCCATCATGACCTATAGACTATTATGATATGATTTACTGTTCTTGAATTATACACTGTCTATCAATTACTATCTCCCACATTCACAGCCAATTTTTGGCTAGATCTTGTACAAATTTTATTTTCTATTCTATGGTACGATGTGGTCTGTCTGGTTGGTATATAAACCCCAGTATATTTGAAATACATGATTCATATTGCAGAGGCTGAGATTGATGTTCCGGGCTTCTTGACTGGGTGCGCTAGGCAGAAATCGAGACCGATAAGGACTCTAGGCTGCTCGTACGTGTTTTATGTGTCATTGTTCCAGTTGACAAGTCACTATTCTTTAATTGACGGTATCATTATGTTATACATTAACAGGGCATTCAGGCCACAAGTGATAACATTATCACACTAAAAATAACATAATCTATATGCTTAATAAATCAATTCAATGATTTGTGATTAATTAGAACATGCCCAAACCGAAGCAGTTAATTTTCTTAGGGAGTCATACCCTGAGCCTTCGACCTAAGGGTCTAATTCACAATGTAGTGGAGCAGCGTCAGAAGATGCAGTCCCATGGTAGTCGGTAGCCAACGATTGGTCCATGTGCTATTTGTTCCTTCAGGATCCTAAAGCCCATGTGTACCATCAGTTTCGAATCAAGGTATCCCAACTCCCCTCTATATGGATCCTTAGTTGTCCACCAACCCAGTTAAAGCACTAAACATTCTCTTTTCGTCCTGTCAATTTCGTAAACAACACTTTCACCACGAGAAGTCAGTGAGTAGAATACTTTTTCTCTGATAGATAACTACTACAACTTGTGATTTACTCATAGATGAAGCCATAGTTTATATACTGAAAATTCACATTAGACATTACCTATAATCATAGATTATTATGGGTACACTTACTTACGCCTGTTACTCCTCGTGAAGGAGCGTAGGCCGCCCAACAGCATTCTTTATCCGTCCCCGTCCTGGGCAATCCTTTCCAGCTCTTCCCATTTGTTATTCATCCTTTTCATGTTTGATTCTATTTCCTGACGAATTGTGTTCTTCAGCCTTCCTTTCTTCCGCTTCTCTTCAAGATTCTAAGTCAGCGCTCGTATCGTGATGCGGTTTGGTAAACTCCGTAATGTATGTCCTATTCACTTCTACCATCTTTTCCTAATTTCTTTTCAGCTGAAAGCTGATTTGTTCTCTCCCACAGAATGGTGTTACAGATGGTATCAGGTTAATGGATGTTGAGTAACTTGCGTAGACAACTATTTATAAATACTTGTACCTTCTTGATGATGGTTGTTGTAGTTCACCAAGTTTCAGCTCCGTACAGTAGTTCTGCCTTGACGTTCGTATTGAAGATTCTCACTTGATATTAGTTGAGAGTTGTTTTGAGTTCCATATGTTCTTCAATTGTAGGAATGCTATTGTTGCTTTGCCAATCCTCGCTTTACGTCTGCATCTGAACCTCCTTGTTTATCGATGATGCTTTCCAGGTATGTGAAGGATTCTACATCTTCCAGAGTTTTGCCATCAAGAATGATTGGATTGCTGTTCTTGGTTTTGAATTTGAGGAGCTTGGTTTTCTCCTTGAGTATGTTGAGACCTACTGATGCAGAGACTGCTGCTACACTGGGTACATGTTTACAATTAATTCAGTCATGAATTGAAATTTTACAGTAAACAAATATAATAATCTGAGATTTCCTCAGCTTATATGTTTCTATTATGATTTATCTAGAACATAATCATTTATGATTATGTTAATTATTATTCAGAAGTGATAAATCTATCATTGATTACTGTTCTTATAAGAATAATGCAGTCTGATGTACACGAATATACATCATGTGAGGATTCTTGGAACTTGGAATTATAAATCACTGAATCACCTACAGAAAAATCTTCCACAAGACTACAACTACCCTCTGTTGTTAAATTGAAACGATAAAACATGAAGTAAATTCATGTAATTCTTATATTTCTTATATACCTTTTACTTCTACAATCTAGCCCCCAAATGCCCTACTACGGCCGAGAGTGGGGAGAGTTCGCTCTCCCTCTCCAAATGCTCTCACATGACCACGCATATATAGCCTTTGCCAGGGTAGTCCTACTCATTGCCTTCTCGTGGCACGAGTGTTGTTTACGAAATTGAGAAAACGAAAAGCAAATGTCCGACGCTCTAACCGGATTCCAAACCAATCGTGCACATGGATTGGCTCCAGTATCCTGAGGGAACAAATGGTGTATGAACCAATCGTTGGTCACTGGCTACCATGGGACTGTATCTCCTTACGATGCTCCACTGTCTTGTGGATCAGACTTTCAGGTCAAAGGCTCCAGGTGTGGCCCCTTAAGAAAACCACCTGCTTTGGTTTGGGCACCCGAACAGTATCACCAGGTAGCATATATTATTTTACTATTATGTTACTTTTTTAAATAATACTTGAGTCTTAGTGATTATTCTATAGATGTCGACCTACACTGGAAACCATTTGTCTGCGGTTCATGTACTTTTTTTACTAAATATTTTAAGTTACTTACGAGTAGTGTAAACTTTAAGATTAAAGTTATAAAGCCACATGGGTAACCAGTATGGTATGCTTCTAAAATTAATTAATCCCCTTCATAGATATCTAATGTATTGAGAAGGAATCAGTCTGAAATAATAATGTGGAATTTTATTTCAGTAATATATCTTTGTCAATCTAACCAAGACATTCACTTGTCAAGGTCATTGTATATAAAGATGAAGGTCTATTAGAGATAGAATTTAAATTTTAAGGGAGATGAAATAAATTATAGAAAGAATAGGGAGCTAATACTGTATCTATGGGGATAAAAATACAACAAGTCTAATCATCACTCATTCTAATTAATAACATATGGTATTTGAACAGATAGCTTTGTGTCTTTGCGTTGGCCAATTACACGCCCAGCCTGAACTACTAGCCATGAGCCAGCAGCTAGATCCCCGCCCGTTCACTATTAGCTATCTCCTTTCTATACCTAGATCTGAATTCAAGAATCAACAACCAACCTCTACCATATCTATATTTTAAACAGACATAATTTATATACGAATATAACAAATTGGGCTGTATCACAAAATGAAAATTAACAGTTATGCATAAACAAGCTAAAAGTGGTTGTGAATTGGGAAGACTATGAGTAATAGACTGGTCATAAATTAGCAATACTAAGTCTTATGATAATATTTCATAGGTTAATCGAAAGCTTATAATAAACGGAATGCACATACATAGTAATCTAGTGATTCAGTAATTATATGACAAAACAATGATAATGATGATAATAATAATCTGGAAAACTAGAATTAACTTCTCCAATATTTAGGCTTGTTACCCTTCGTGGAGGAGCATAGGTCGCCCACCAGGGCCCTCCATCCAACTCTGTCCTTGGCAATCCTTTTCAGTTGTTATTCATTCTTTTGATGTCTTCTTTCGATTCCTGACGCAATGTGTTCCTTGGTCTTCCTTTTTTTCTTTTTCAAGTTAGCGCCTATCTCGTGATGTAATTTGATTATTTCCACAATGTATGTCTTATCCACTTCCAACGTCTTTTCCTAATTTCCTCTTCAACTGGAAGCTGGTTTGTTCTCTCCCACAGAAGGTTGTTGTTGATGATATCCGGTCAACGGATATTGAATATCTTTTGTAGACAATTGTTTATAAATACTTGTACCTTTTTGATGATGGTTGTGGTAGTTTCGGCTCCGTTCGCAGAACTTCTTGACGTTCGTATTGAAGATTCTGACTTTGATGTTGGCTTGCAGACAGTTATCTTGAGTTTTATATGTTCTTCAACTGTAGGAATGTTGTCCTTGCCTTGCCAATCCTTTCCTTTACATCCTTCACGTTCATCGATGATACTGCCCAAATACGCGGAAGTTTCCGCCTCTCCCAGAGTTTCTCCATCAAGTGTGATTGGGTTGGTGGTCTCCGTGTTGTATTTGAGGATCTTGCTTTTTCCCTTGTGTACTTTGAGGCTTACTGATGCGGAGACTCCTGCTACACTGGTTGTCTTCACCTAAAAATGTTTTTGTGTCTGGGATAGAAGAAGTAAGTCATTTAAGAAGTCCAAATCGTCTAGTTCCACTCAAGCTGTCCATTGCATTCCGTGCTTCTCGTCATATGTCGAGGCCTTCATAGTCCAGTCAATTACCGGAAGAATGAGCAAGGGAGAGAGTGAATAGCCTTGTCTGACTCCAGTTCTCACTTAGAATGAGTCTGTCAGCTGTCCTCTATGCGCCACTTTGCAGTGTAGTCTGTCGAATGAATTCCCGATGATGTTGATGATTTCCTCAGGCACATCATAGTGTCAAAGAAGGTTCCCCTCTCTACACTGTCAAATGCTTTCTCACAGTTCAGGAAGTTGATGCATAGTGATGAATTCTGTCATAACAGCATTCTCATCAGGAATTGACTTGAATTGGTGCTCCACTAAGTCATTGGGTAATAGATAAATATTTCACCCATGACAGCAAAATATGATAAACGACCAGCAGATCTCATAATCATCAGTATACCTTAGAAACATCAAGTTGGAACTGATTAAATTCCAGTGAATATTCAATATTATGAAATCATCATCTATGGTAATTCGTAACAATTATGAGTATAAGGTTGTGGAGATTATTAAATTTTGTATTGAGATCACGAATCAATTGATGTTAGACCACCATTAAAAACCTATAAGCACTGGACGGCCGTTTCATCCTAATGTAGGACTCCAAAGCAGTGCGTTGAGGAGTCCCGCTGGCGGGATTCGAACCCAGCGCCATCAGTCTCGCGCGTGAACGCTTAACCTCTAGAGCACTGAGCCGACCGGCATCCAATGGTTTTAATTTGTGACCTCAACCAATCCACAAAATTACACAACTATCTTCCATTGTACTGAGGTAGATATCTGTCTCTACCCGACACGGATTAACTCCACTGATCACAACTTCTCAATAGAACTCGGAGAATTCCCCCACGACATCATTACACTCTATTCGTTAACATAATCATTTATTGAAATGAAACTTTAAAAAATCTATCAGAAAGATTACACTAATGAATACATGATTATACTATCCATATTTAACACGATACTACTTAATTCTCAGTGAATTATCATAATTGTTTATTATCATTTAATTATAATAAGGTCAATGTAAACATGACCAACGCATTTATGTATTTTCAATAGTTAAGATCATGAGTCAATTGAAGGTAGACCACTATCGAAAACCTGTGGGCACTGAACGGCCATTTCGTCCATTTGTGAGACTCCCCACCATTGTGCATCCACGACCTCGTCCCCTGCGAGACTCGGACCCAGGACCTACTAGCTCCGCACACGAGCACTTAACCACTAGACCACTGAGCCGGCATCCAGCGGTGTTAATATCTAATTTCAACTAATCCATATATATATAAGGAATATATAACAAAATCTATTATTATATTATTAAATTGATTTATAAAGAAAATTATTTTGTATATTCTGTTAAGTCAGTCAGTCAGTCAACTACAACGTAGGACCAGGCACATGTATGCATCGGCCCAGGTTGCCATACCTCATTAGCACAGCAAGATGAACACCGGATTCATAGCAGTGGTTAGGTCAAAGGTGGTAATAAGGATATTCTGTTAAAATAATCTATGAAATAAGTCAATAATCTTTTGTTAACGGGACTAAAGTATGTTCTCCGTACAAGATTATTTATGCTTAGGGGTACATGGATCGATTATTTCTTATCCTACCAATGTTAGAGTATCTTCTCATATATTTATATTATAAATATACTAACATTTCTCTTTTTGTATTAGAAGGGGTTTTGTGGAGATTGTAGTCATTTCAATCGTTCAGATCATGAGTCAATTGAATCTAGATCACCATGGAAAAACTTGGAAGCATTGCTTGTATCCAAAGGTAAGAATGACTTTTTGTATTTACTCAAGTCAGATTTTTAAGTTACAGTAACATGGAAGTCTCAGTCTTTTGTGTTCAATGTTGCTACCTTGACGTGGTGGTCGAGCTTGCCTATCGTGATGAAGCAACCGAGCTATACTGGCTGGAACAACCGTTCCTCAAGGTCCTACCATGTCAGACAGGTCGGTTGAAGAGCGGTAAGACTAAAAGCAACAAACCTAAGGTCCGAAGGCGAAGTCGTACTGCTGACTGTACAGAGGTGTGACAGCAGTAAGGTGTTTCCTTCAGACAACCAGCACGACAGCGATGCTGCCTTCCCACAAGGAGGGGTGGGGTTAGAAAAGGTCGACCCTAAAAATGCACACCTCGCCTTATCCCACGGATATCCGTCTCCGGCGGTAAGGTCTCAACAAGTACGGAGCTAACACAAAAATTACCCAAAAAAGGTCGTGTGTGACCGACCTCAAGCAGTTGTCCCTTGGGCACTGCGGTCACGCTCTCAGGTCACTAAGACCACCTCTAATCCAATTTCCTTTTCAGGTACCTCCAGAAGAACCCTTCCACGGTGTGGGCAACCGGGAAGTGATAACCACCCTCATACTTCTAACAGCACTCAAGACCATTGTATTCATAATCAACCTCCCTCTTCGATTCCTATTATTCCTCCTACATCGACTTTCAACTCTAAACTTCCTCTTTTGCTTCCTTCTCAAGTGTCACCATAGCCAACGATTCTAGTGCGCAAAACACTGTCCCAGGTCTACTGAAACCTCGCTCCAAACTACACATTGGAGCCTTCAACGTACGCACCCTATGTCAAATCGGTCAGCAGGCTTCCTTGGCTAAAACCCTAGAATCTCGTACCATTGATGTATGCTGTGTCTCCGAAACACGCATACAGGATCCCAGTGTGGTCATTCACTTGACCTCACCTCGGCAAAACGGAGAGCCAACGAGATACACCCTCCGTGTATCTGGTGACCCGACGGCCAGTTCTCGTGGACTGGCAGGAGTAGGCATAGCACTAAGCATGAGGGCGGAACAAGCACTGCTAGAGTGGATCCCCGTCAACAGTCGTCTATGTGCTGTTCGGCTAAACGGCTCCGTAAGAACTCGGAAGGATAGGGACACACGTCGTTTCTGCCTACGCTCCCACTGACTGCAGCTCAGATGAAGTGAAAGATGAATTTTACAGAAAGCTATCTGAACTTCTTCAGAAAGCTAAACGTTCAGACATAGTACTCATAGCAGGTGACTTTAATGCCCAGATAGGTAGTTTAAACCAAACAGAAAGGCATTTAGGTGGGTATTTTAGTATTCCGGCACAACGAACAGATAATGGTGATCGTCTGCTGCAACTGTGCTCAGACAATCGTTTATTTTTAGCAAACACAAATTTTAAGCATAAGGAGAGACATCGTCTAACATGGCGACCCCCTACACCAAACCAACGATGGACTCAAATAGACCATATTGCCATCAGTCATCGTTGGAGAGGGTCGGTAGAAGATTGTCGCTCATTCTGGAGTACCTGCTTGGACTCCGACCATGCCCTAATACGGGCACGCATCTGCTTGCGCCTCACTGGACGCAAAAAAGCCACATTAAAAAGACCCATTAGAACTGAATTGAGTAACGAGAAAACCAAAAGTAGGTTCCAGGAACAACTGAGGTCACACTTAGGTAGTTTTGAAAACGAGGCTGACCCAGATGTTGCTTGGAAAGATATATAAGCAGCTGTGGAAACAGCAGTGACATCTATCAGTGATTTAAACCACAGGGTTACAAAGAACCAATGGATTTCTTCAAGGTCTGTGCACTGATGGATTCTCGTAAACTCGTCCCATCAGGTTCTGAACACGATGAAGAGCGTAAACAAATCAGATCTAGGTTAAGAAAAAGTGGTGGGCAACGAAAGCAAAAGAGATGGAAAAGGCGGCGGCTATAGGGAACACAAGACAGCTCTACAGACTAATAAAAGAAACTGGAATTAATAAGTCAAGTGTAAGTCAGACTATTTCGGAAAAAGACGACACTCTCATCTGCTCCCAGTCCAGACGTTTAGAACGATGAGAGGAACATTTCAGCTGGCCTTCAGCTACTCTACAACTACCCTCCATTCCCAGACAGTGTGAATGGAACATTGAAGTAGGTCCCCCAACTCTTGCTGAAGTTCAAAAGGCTATAGTTAATCTGAAACGAGGAAGGGCAGCTGGTCCAGATGGATTGGCTCCAGAGGTCTTTAAGGATGGTGGTCCAATTTTAGCGACTAGGTTGACTAATATTTTAGCTAAAATCTGGGAGTTAGACGTTATCCCATCTGACTGGTCACAATCACTTATCGTCCCAATATATAAGAGAGGGTCAAAATCATCCTGTGACAACCATAGAGGGATTAGTTTAACTAATATAGTATCTAAAATACTGGCCTCGATAATTATCGACGCCTAACTAAGACTCGTGAACTGCAAACACGAGAGAACCAAGCTGGCTTCAGACCTGGTCGTGGCTGCATCGACCACATATTCACCATTCGTCAGGTTCTAGAACACAGGCATACTTATCGGCGTCCGACAATGGTGGTCTTTCTTGACTTAAAAGCAGCATTTGACTCGGTAGACCGCGAGATTCTGTGGCAGTGTCTGTCATTGAAAGGCGTACCTCAGAAGTACATAAACCTTGTGAAGGCTCTTTACTCGAACACTACTAGTCGAGTCAGGGCTTATGGCGAACTGTCATCTACTTTTGCAACCTCAAGTGGTGTCCGTCAAGGCTGTCCACTTTCTCCATTTTTGTTTAACTTCATCATAGACCTATTGATGGAAATAACATTCTCGGGTATTGATCTCCTTCCAGGAGGTCCACTTATCGACTTAGAATACGCAGATGACATAGTCCTGTTTGGTGAAGACGCTGACAAAATGCAGTCTTTTGGTAGCACTAAGCAACAATGCCAGAATGTTTGGAATGCGCTTCTCTCCCTCTAAATGCAAGTTGTTGCTTCAGGACTGGTCTGCGTCAACACCTGAACTAAGGATAGGGAGTGAAGTAGTCGAACGCGTTGACAACTTCACTTATCTTGGAAGTCTGATCAGCCCTAATGGGTTGGTGTCTGACGAAATCTCAGCACGGATTCGAAAAGCTCGTTTGGCTTTTGCCAACTTACGTCACCTATGGCGAAGGCGAGATATCCGTCTATCAATAAAAGGACGAGTATACTGCGCGGCAGTCCGTTCTGTTTTAATTTACGGCAGCGAAACATGGCCATTAAGAGTAGAAGATACTCGTAAGCTACTAGTATTTGACCACAGATGCCTTAGAAATATTGCTGGCATCTGCTGGGATCACCGGGTAAGTAATAGTGAGGTTAGACGCAGGGTATTAGGGAATGATGGTAAATCAGTTGATGAGGTTATGAATCTTCATCGACTGAGATGGTTGGGCCACGTGTTACGTATGCCTGAACACCGATTACCACGACGTGCAATGCTAACCGGTGTTGGAGATGGTTGGAAGAAAGTTAGGGGCGGCCAAACCAAAACGTGGCATCAGTACTTGAAGTCACTAACTTCTAGTCTGAGCCATGTTGGTAGATGCAGACTACTTGGTTGGGGTCCGCGTGATTTGAGACTGTGTGTGACATGGCTCAGAATCGATCACAATGGCGTCGGTGTATACACTCTCTGTCTTCCCTTAAACTAAGAGATTAAAATCGCTTCATATCCTTCTTCCTACGAACTGATTCTTTCGTTTTGAACTATATCTTTACATAAAATCTTTCTTTATATATTACATAACTACTTTTATGAATCCGGTGTTCATCTTGTTGTGTTAATGAGGTATGGTAACTTGGACCGATGCATATATGTGCCTGGCCCTACGTTGTAGCTGACTGACTGAGGGGTCCACTGCCAGGGAATTCCTACTCACTATCTTCGCGCGGCATCACTATTGTTTACGACATTCAGGGGATGAAAAGTGAATGTCCAACATTTTAATCGGTTTGGTGGATATGAAGGATCCACATAGGGGAGTTGAAAAACCCTCATACCAAACCAATGGTACACATGAGCTCCAGTATCCTAAGGAAATAAATGGCATATAAACCTATTGCTGGTCACCTGCTACTATAGGACTACATCTCCTTAAGTTGCTCCTCTGCCATGTGGATCAGACTTTTAGGTCGAAGGCTCCAGGTATGGTCCCCTAAGAAAATCACCTGCTTCGGTTTGACCACCCGGGCAGTATTCCAACCCTTACACAAATCGAATGATTTATGTGGCGCATATTTATTTGATATCTTCTTGTACCAACGTTTATGTTTTCAAGTAAATAAATAAATAAATAGGATACTATGACGAAAACACTTATCCAATTTACTCTGATTTGAAACGATTTCTAATCTCACATTATGATATGATATTGCCAGGGTGCCCAAACAGAAGCAGATGATTTTCTTAGGGGGCCACACCCGGAGCCTTCGATCTGAAGGTCTGACCCACAAGGCAGTGGAGCATCGTAAGGGAGATGCAGTCCCATGGTGGTCGGTGACGAACGATCAGTTCATACGCCATTTGTTCCTGCAGGATACTGGAGCCCTTGTGCACCATTGGTTTGGAATTATGGTTATTTTCCAACTCCCCCCAGGTGGACTCTCCATGTCCACCAATCTAGTTAAAGCGCCGGCCATTCGCTTTTCCTCCCAATTTCGTAAACAACACCCCCGCCACGAGAAAGCAGTGAGTAGAACTTCCCTGGCAGAGACTATATACGCGTGACCATGTGAGAGCATTTCGAGAGGGAGTGCTAACTCTCCCCACTCTCCGCCGTACCATGGCATTAATTAATCTACTAAATAAAATACCAATAAATAAGTTAAACGATCTTCATCAAAACTACCTCGTACTAAAAATCACTTGTTTTTTCTAAACAGTACAACTTGATGCAAAAGTAAATTATATCATAAGGACTTTGTCAAGTTTCTCATGTTTGTTTGTTTGTTTGTTTTAAAAAAGAAAAAGTAAATAATATAAATTAAAAAGAATTACTTCATGTGCAATTTTATGAGTAGTCGATTGAGCAATGTCTATTGATATGTGTAGGTATAATAAATATATCCATAGAAAACCAGTGAAATAATATCAAAAAAAAAAAAAAACGAAAAAAAAAACAACCCATATCCATAATCAGAAAAGGTAACCAGACATAATATATACCACTTAGTAACCGGAAAAAAATATATATCCAAGAGAAAATTAAAATAAACAAATGAATAACATTTAATCAATTGAACAGTTTATATATGTATGAGCTTAATTGTATGGTTGAATGTTTCTGTGTGTGTGTGTGTCTGTGTTTGTTTGTTTGTTTCTATCAATATGTAAGGAACAGAGATGAAAAAAAAGGCAAAAAGAGAGGGGGGTAGAGAGAGAGAGGGAGGGAAAAAACTCTTTTTTAAACTTTGGAATTTATTGTTGTTTTCTTCATGAAAATAAAAAGATTATTTATAGAATGTTGTTTAATTATAGAATGGAAATGAAAGAAGAAAGAGTTATAATGTCAAAGATGATCACAAATAAATTATCTACATGTATATGTATGTATCTAGGATGATATGTTACGCTCTTACATAATACTTTATATTTACTTTTCTCTATAGAGAATTCTCAAGAAGAAGAAGAAGAAGAGGAGGAGGAGGAATAACACGGCTTAGATGCAATCAACATGTAGATAATGCACAAAATTCATTTAGTCTCGATAAACCATTGTATTGAAGGGTACTCAATGGGTCCGCCTTAAGTATAACACAAAATGTTTGATAGAAAAAGAAAAAGCAACAAAACAGTACTAATAGATATCAATAGGAGATATGTCTTTGAACAACAACAAAAAAGGTTCATTACTTTGTGCTAAATTGATATGAGATTTCAACTATATATAAATGTGTATATGTATGAAATGAATAGGAATGTATAAACTAGAACAAATAATAAACTGAATACCATTTATATTGTAATTAATCCAACATTCATATCATCATCACTTTCAATTTCTTCATTAATTTGAATTGTTGAATCACCATTAAATCCACTTGTTCTAGTTAATGGATTATGATTATTTGAGGATACAACATTTGTTGTTAATGGATGAGATGATGATGATGATGATAATAATTGAGATGGAATATATTGTGATTGAGATTGAGTATAATTTGTTGTTGTTGTTGATGATAATAATAGTGGTGAACTACGTCCAGTTATTGGAATATTTTTTCGTGGACCATATAAAAGATCAGAACTTTGTGAAAATCTTGAACGTGAAATCTCTCTTGGAACTAAACACATACTTTGATCAGCTGGTCGAATAGTAATAATTAAATTTGAACTATTAGCAACCATCATATCATTGACTTGATCTAATGATTTACCGTAAACTTCAATACCATTCACTTCAATTATTTCATCATTCACAGCTAATAAACCAGTATTATAAGCAATCCCGTCTTCGGCTAGACGAGATATAAAAAGGCTGGAATAGTTTCATAACCATTTTTAGTATAATATTGAATAGCACCAGTACGAATATTTAAACCGAACTGTTTACCAGGTGAACGGATCAGGCTTACACTAAATAAAGAATTACAAAAATTAGATGGATATATACATATATATGGACAGAGAATAAAGATCTAGGTAAATCTGTAAACAGTGAAGCGATGCCTTAGTAATTAAGGCACTTAGCATTCAAACAGGTCAGAAATTTGAACTTTTTACAACTCATTTATTACGTACAGATTCATTTACTTGACTACAAACTACACTCTAAGTATGTGGGCTAGTGAGTGATACTACATGGTTGCCAAACAGAAGTAGCCGGAGCGGGGTTTCGATTTGTAACTTAGTTGCTGTAAATCGAACTTCCTAACCACTGAGTCCTCGTAGATTTGAACACCGCTCCATCTATTTTTTAGTTGTGGAAGCCAAACAGTATCACTAGTCCTCATAACATTAACAGCGTGTTGCTCAAACTCGAAGATACATAAACTAATACTCAACAAATATGTTAAACCATGTGTTGGGTAAAAAGATTGTAGTTGGTATACTTCAGATAAGTGCAACAAGAACAGTTCAAAAAACATCAAAACCACCAGGAAAAGTGATACGAATACTAGTAAAATAGGTTGGTATGAGGTTTTAGACAAAAATTTTCGAAATAGCTGAACCCTAAGTGTACAGAAAATATCAAGAATGAAGTTATATTTGGACTTAAATAAATCTAATGTTTTGCTCGTCAGCATGGTTTGAGTTTCACTTAGGATTTCACAATACATTTTTTTAACATAGAGGGATGCAAATAAATAAGCAAAATACTAGTAAACACAGTATGAAAGGTATAATGACAAAAATTCTCTAGATTTACAAGGTAACAAGGAGTACATCCACGCAACTTTATTCAACTTTAGACCCTGTCAACCGATAGAAATTAGAAAGGTAGTTAATTTTTAAATTTTAATCAAAAAGCGTGCGATTGATTTATTGTATTCCTCAGACTAAGATCTGTTGACTTCATAGACTAGGTATGTCTGAAATCTTGAGGAAACTGATGTTAATGGGTGCCAGCTAATACGAGAACTACGACAAGGAAGGATTCCTTCCAGGTTAACTACACTAATAGCCCCACTAAAACTTGGTAGGTAGACTTCGATCAGCGCATGTAACGGTCTTAACCGGAGCAGAAGTGGGCTGAAAGAAATCTAGTAAAGACCAAGTGAAGACATAGCATCAGTCAATGAAGACAAGGACTACTAGTTTAAACTAAGAAGAAAAATTAAGGCTTCGTACCTAGAATCTAAGAAATAGTTGCAATTCATAGTTGGAAACAATGGATGAGATTGTGCAAAATCAATAACAGTAGGACAAGTGTACTCGACAATTAGCCTTCTAGAAACCTTGAATCTCAATATCATTTTATACTTTTCATCCTTATATGTCAGTCCTACTCTCTGGATCACACTGAACATGTTTAAATTCTTAATATCACTATTTCGACTACTTTTCAGACTTTCTCTTACTGTGCTGTGACAATTTGGATTGGTGCACACTTGAAAGAGGGGGAAATTGTTAGTGACAGATTAGAAATTAAAAACAATTGACCCCTTTGGTAAATTCGGAAAATGCGATGTGAAGACGAAGGTTATCAGAATTATAAGATATATCTGCGCAATACATTCCGAACATCCTGATCACATATATACATGTTAATACATTGTATAAAAAAAGATAGAAGACGGACTAAACAAATTAGGTAATAGGAAAGATCAATGCAATCGAGGTTCCAGTTTCCGTAAAAGCAAGGATTCAGTAGACCTCAGTATAGGTTCATGAACATTTTTGTATAACACTACGAAGACTGACTAGTTATTAACTCTATGACTCGTCCCAACCAAGCATTTCGCAATGGAGGAAGATATTTGCTTGGCCTTTGGTCTTGTTTGACCAATGCAGTTCAGTATGTGCCCAGTCGCCCTTAATGAGAGGACACGATTGCTCTTCACTATGCACATTTCCCCATGTACATGAAAATTGATACATTTGTTTCTCTTTAACTCCTAAATTGTACGGTTGACCTTTTACCTTTCCATATATATGTCGTTCGGAATGTATAGCATAAATATATCTTAATATCCTGATAAATGTATTCTCATTATATCAATAACAGGCAACATAAAATTACATGACATTTTGGGGATAGTTACGTCTTTACGTCCCTCAAGTATGAGCTGTAAGTGGCTATGATGCTATATCATTGTTTTGACAATTATTCTGTACTACTTTAACATTTAAAAGGCCGAAACAGAAACGTGGTATCAGCTCAGGAGGTCATTAACTGAATGCTTATGCATATCAAAAACAGCACGTTTTTGACAAACAAATCAAAGATTACGACTGTGATTAAAGTAACATTCTTCGGATAACTCTCGTAAAGTCTTGCGTCACAGATAAACAGTGATTTTTGTGAAGACCCGAAGGCCGAAAAAACTCCAGAATTTTAACGTGTACAGAAAGGATGTTTCGAAAACTTCAAGCCATCAACTATAGGAAGTTGGATGAGCTTAAGTATTCATCATAAGATGCTATTTACAAACGATTAAATTCTTACCGTCTTAATGTCCATGGTATAATATCAACATCCAGTATCGATGAGACCAAGTGGAAGTCACTCATAACACTTATGACAGGTTTTTCAGATCGACGATGTTTCTCACTGCCACCGAAGTTCCGAAGAGTGTCGGCCGCTCCTCGATGTATAAGACCGTGTTTAGAAGATTTATACCCGTAAATTTCTCCGTAACTCTCACCTATGCAAGAATATAGTCATAAGAATCTACACACCTTTTCGCTGAAGTAAAATCCTAAGTAAAGGTTTTGAAGAATTTACAGCTAGTTCGAAATTCTTGTTATTACTTATCGGTAGTAAATCTGCGTTTTTCGGCTCGACATACTGAATAACAAAAGGGATGTTGAACAACATGTGAATACGCTCAAGTAGGGAATAGAAAGCGTTGTATTGTAGTGTATCCTCTGCCATGAAACTAAATCGCCGGAACTCGGCACCAAACTTTAATGGGAATTATCCTCGTGTTGTATAGAATTACCTTGCTTTTGACTTCTACGAGTCTACTTGGGTTCATTCTCTAACCAACCTCAAAGCTCGCTCCCAAAGCAATATTCAAAAGTGCCCACAGGGTCAAACTTCAAACTTTGCTAAGTCAAATAGAAAAATCCTTACTTTTTGGGTCTTAGTGACAAAAGGGTGTATTTGTTTATGGAAAGATATAATCCTTATTTCACTTTTTCTTTAAAAGTGTGGCGTTAGTATGATTGTTTTATCACATGAATTCTGTCGTTTTTTGTTACAGATGAGTTAAATTCAACGTAAGAGCTAATTTAGAACGCTGTGTTCAGGAGGATATTACTTATCTTATCAAAGATTTAGAAACTGGGTTTTCTTTAAACAGTAGACATTAAGCCATAAACATGAATTTCCAACACGTTTTTCTAGGTGCGACTAGAACGATTACATCTACTTCCTATCCATCTTATTGTAAGATGAAGGGTGATCTCATGTTACAAATCCACATATAAAACAGTGGCTTTACTGCCAACATGTATTATTTTTTGTTTTCTCCAAGAATAGCCATCTTCGAAGTCTTTACAAACAGCTTCTAAAACGTTGATCAAGGGAACTCAGAGTAGTACACTCTTTCTCATAGTGGCAAGCAACAAGAACACACTAACGGAAAAAGTGATTATGACTCCGCTGATGAATCCTTTCAGGGCAAATTTAGTTATTAACTGGTGTACTTGCTGTAAATATTAATACAGACCAACCGTTATACTGCTCTTATGAATGAAGGCTGAGTACTAAGACGCAGAAATGTTCATCGATGACGGAATAAGTGATCTAAGAGAAACAAGGTGATGAGTAACCGCTGCTATCTACTGAACTCAAACAAGCATAGTCTTCTATTAAAAGACACAGAAGATAGTGCAATGACTGTCATCTTTCTTGGGCATTTGGTGTGGGTTGAAATAAACATAATTTGTAAACAAGTTCTGTCACCATTCGAAGTTTTTCGTAGTCCCATGCAATATATACAACTATTGTATTGACTGAAATACTTCTTTTTAAATTGACTTCTATTATTGCTGTTCACTTTTCTCATGGTATGCTGATTGTGGTTCGTTAAATAAATGTGTTCGCAAATACACCAAATTCTGACTTTATTGCTAACAATCCTGTTGCACGTTTTGGCTCATTTTATACAACATAGTCCCTGGTATTTATGCGCGAATTTTTTGAATTTATATATGACAATCACTGGAACTATTTTTCCCACATTGTCATAATATTGGATACACATTCCTTTCTGCGGATACGCACACTTCTGACGATAACATGTATCTAGTGATGACACTGGTTCCTAGTCACACGATCTTTGGAGCTGAACACGTAATTCTCGAGATTTAAGGTCGACATAAAACACTTAGAGATCAAACTGGTGAACTCAGGGACACGAGTCGACAGAGACATTATTCAGCCATGCAGGCGTGCTCACGATAACACTACTATCCGCACTAAATATGTGATCCTAAAACTCTACCTGTAAACCTTCTGGGCTTACTTTCAGTCCGGAAGCCGGGTAGTGCGGGGTCAGCGTCCTCATCCCATGGAAAACCACCTTGTTAAGAAACCCTAACCAGAATAAACAACTTGAACCACTTAAATCTGACATCAGAAACGAAGGCTCTTTATTCAGAATAATTATGACGCCTTATGGTAAAAACCGAGATTTTTCGGAAGTCACGGTGCCGGTACTCCGTCTAACTACCGGAGCAACAATTAATATAGGCACATGAAACGTTCGGCAATGTGGCAGACCATGACCACCAATCAGATATCTACGAAAATGAGCAGATATAACTTGTCGGTTCTCACGATAAGTGAAACCCATTGGAGACAACCTGAACAGAAAAGATTAGATTCGGAAGATGCTGTTGTACTTTGGACATGAAGAAGGAAATGCTCCTCACACATGTTTTGTACTGATGTTGTCGAAAGGAGCATGGGAAGTGTTTATAAAATAGATATCTCACGTATCCAGGGATATCAGCGAATCCTCCTAAGCGAAGAATGAGGGAATTACAATTAATGTTGTCCAATGTTAAGCACCCACTAATGATAGCAATGTGGACGATGGAGATCAGTTATATGAGAGGTTGCATTCGATCGTAGCGAAATGCTCAGTAAAAAGCATGACCACGCTGATAGGAAAATTGGACGCTTATATCAGAATGGACGACATCCGGTATGAAGATATCATGGGTCGACATGAACTGGGAGGAAGGACAAGAATGTGACATATTTGCAAACTTTTACTCACCAAAAAATAGTTATAGATGATACAGTGTCCCCCAAAACACACAAAAATATAAAAGGGTATCTATAATGTTTTGAATTCTTTGAATTATAGCACGAACTAAGAATCCCAGAAATAACGAAATTGAATTAAGAAGTGAGACACAAGCACAAACGAATGTATTGTATTTGGAATTCGAAATCTAGCATTCAACAAGTACAAAGGTATTATTAGTTCGTTCGAACACCACAGTATCACCGGACCAGACTACACATAACCAGGTCGATTATATTTTATTATTAGTATTCACGAACAACTTATGGGTACACAAGTGTTGTGAAGAAACCGTTTCGAGTTTCTTCAAAAATACAATAACACACAATTTTCAATAATGTTAGCATTATATTTGCCACGTTTGAAAAAGAAATAGAGAAATTACTGATAACAATAATAAATCAGGTTCTGTAAAATTGATAAGAATATTGAGTTACTTTAAAAACACTAAAACATTCAGGTCAATGGAAGATTTGAGAACCAGGAGGGGAGCTGACAGTTCTACATTGTCACCTAGTTGTTGCAAAGATGCATCTGAAGCGAAAGAAGAATTGGACAACTGGACAAACAGCATTACAAAGGTTCAATACAGCCTTCCGTTGAGATACTAACAAACTCGATGAATTCATAATAACTCTCGACAACGGGTTCCAAGCCTTACAAGTCTACTCAAAGAAGATCACAGTACCATGGAGGACAGTTGAAAAGGGACCAAAGAAGCAGTAACTTCGACGTGTCAGGAGGTTCTAAGCCACAATTAACATCACCATGTGGAACAGATTTCGATCGAAACTCCGGACAAGATTCAGGAACGAAAGAACAAGAAGGTAACAACTAACAACAGCTGAACAATAGCAAAGTAAGCCAATGCACAAGCTGAATACACTGAAGCAAACAATCAAGTGAAGAAGAGCCTTAGTGTCGACAAGTTGTAATATGTACAAGACCAAGCAATGAGAACAAAAAAGCTGCGAAATATGGAAATATAGGACAGAGGTATGATATAAAGAAAAATATAGCTGGAAAATGCTATAAACTAGGGAGAACAGTCAAGTATAAGTAGGGCAACCCAACCACTGAGATTCAAGCACATAGGAACAAGTGGAAAGAGCACTATGAAAAACTCTTGAAAAGACCAGTCCAACTGAACTAATCGGATATCGAAACTACAAACAGACATTCTTACGGATGAAACTTTACAAGACGTCGAGGAAATTAGCATGGCCACCAGACAAATCAAAAGTAGGAAAGTAGCAGGGCCAGAGTGTTACGTCCAAGTTTTGCTCGTTCCAGTTATTGAAGTACGGACTATCGATCTACTTGCAAATTACGAACCCAAGTAGGCAAGAGAACCAAAATTCAAAATTAGATACTAAATTTATTCGCAATTCACAAATAACCGACCAAATGTCGTTCTAACAACAATAATTATAACAATTAAAAAACAAACCTTCAATTTTGTAGGTTCCCGGAGCAAAACTCCCAAATACCAAACCAAAGACAAAGAGAGCACCAAAATACCAAACCAAAATGTCCGAAATAATGATATAAACAAACAAGTTCAAAAGTTAAGTAAAACAATGACATCCAAAACACAGTAAATTATTGATGTACAATAAAAGGTTTTAATCCGCCAAATGTCTTCAGTTCTCCCGTAACACAGAGAACATAACAGCTGAAGCAGTGAATTCAGACAGAGATGACTGCATACGTGCTCCACGTTCTATTCAGTAAAATTAAGGATGGAGAACATGTGCCAACAGACTAGAAAAAAGTACACCTCATCAAGATACCAAAGAAAGTATACTTGAGCAAACGCGAGAACTAGAGAGGCATCACACTACTATCTGTACTACGAAAAGTTTTCAACCGAGCGTTGTTGAACCGAATGGAAGATTCAGTAGACGCCCACTACAAGACCAGCAGGCCGGATTCAGCAAATAAAGGACACATACTGCAGAGTTCATCAGTTTACATCACGAGACGAACCCCGACTTGGAATCTTGAAGGGAAAGGTGGAAGACCAAAGTAAGCATTAAGCATGGAATTGAGTGCAGACATCAAAAGATTGAATAGAAAGTTGGAACAACTGGAATCAAAAGCCTAGGATAGACTTACTTACATACTTACTTACTTACTTACTTACTTACTTACTTACTTACTTACTTACTTACTTACTTACTTACTTACGCCTGTTACTCCTCGTGAAGGAGCATAGGCCACTCACCAGCATTCTCCATCCAACCCTGTCCTGGGCAATCCTTTCTAGCTCCGTCCAGTTGTAATTCATCCTTTTCATATCTGCTTCTATTATCCGACGCAATGTGTTCTTTGGCCTTCCTCTTTTTCGCTTCCCTTCAGGGTTCCAAGTTAGGGCTTGCCTCGTGATGCAGTTTGACGATTTGCGTAATGTATGTCCTATCCATTTCCATCGTCTTTTCCTAATTTCTTCTTCAGCTGGAAGTTGGTTTGTTCTCTCCCACAGAAGGCTATTGCTGATGGTATCCGGCCAGTGGATGTTGAGTATCTTGCGTAGGCAGCTATTTATAAATACTTGTACTTTCTTGATTGTGGTTGTTGTAGTTCTCCAAGTTTCAGCTCCATACAGTAGAACTGCCTTGACGTTCGTATTGAAGATTCTCACTTTGATATTGGTTGAAAGTTGTTTTGAGTTCCATATGTTCTTCAATTGTAGGAATGCGACCCTTGCTTTGCCGATCCTCGCCTTTACGTCTGCATCTGAACCTCCTTGTTCATCGATGATGCTTCCTAGGTATGTGAAGGACTCTACATCTTCCAGAGTTTCGCCATCAAGAGTGATTGGATTGCTGTTCTCCGCTTTGAATTTGAGGACCTTGGTTTTCCCTTTGTGTATGCTGAGGCCTACTGATGCAGAGACTGCTGCTACACTGGCTGTCTTCATCTGCATCTGTTCGTGTGTACGTGATAGGAGGGCTAGGTCGTCTGCGAAGTCCAAATCGTCTAATTGATTCTGAGTTGTCCATTGTATTCCGTGTTTTCCTTCAGATGTCGAGGTCTTCATAATCCAGTCGACCACCAGAAGAAAGAGGAAGGGAGAGAGTAAACAGCCTTGTCTGACTCCAGTCCTTACTTGGAATGCATCTGTCAGCTGTCCTCCATGCACTACTTTGCACTGTAGTCCGTCGTATGAGTTCCGGATAATGTTGACAATCTTCTCAGGAACTCCGTAGTGTCGAAGAAGTTTCCATAATGTCCTCCTATCTACACTGTCGAATGCCTTTTCATAATCAATGAAGTTGATGTATAGTGATGAGTTCCACTCACTGATTGTTCGACGATGATCCGTAGTGTTGCAATTTGGTCTGTGCACGACCGATCCTTACGGAATCCAGCTTGTTGATCTCGAAGTTGGGCGTCTACTGCATCCTTCATCCGGTTCAGCAACACTCTGTTGAAGACTTTCCCTGGTATTGACAGTAGTGTAATGCCTCTGTAGTTTTCACATTTGCTCAGATCTCCTTTCTTTGGAATCTTGACGAGGTGTCCTTCTTTCCAGTCCATCGGCACTTGTTCCTCCTCCCAAATCTTTTTGAATAGAAGGTAAAGCATGCTTGTGGTTGCTTCGATGTCTGATTTCAGTGCTTCAGCTGGTATGTTGTCGGGTCCTGCTGCTTTCCCGTTCTTGATTTGTCTGACGGCCATTCTAATTTCTTCCGTCGTTGGTGGGTTGACATCTATAGGAAGATCTATGTGTGCTGCTTCGATGTCCGGTGGATTCATTGGAGCCGGCCTATTCAGGAGTTCCTCGAAGTATTCCACCCATCTGTTACGCTGTTGTTGAATTTCGGTGATTGGCTTGCCTTCTTTGTCTTTGACCGGCCTCTCTGGTTTACTGTATTTCCCTGCTAGTTTCTTCGTTGTATCGTGAAGCTGTTTCATATTTCCTTCTCTAGCAGCTTTTTCTGCCGTCGTTGCTAGTTCTTCCACGTATTTCTTCTTGTCGGCTCTAATGCTCCTCTTCACTTGTTTGTTTGCTTCTATGTATTCAGCTTGTGCTTGGACTTTCTCTGCTCGTGTTCGGCTGTTGTTAATTGCTGCCTTCTTGTTCTTCCTTTCTTTGATCTTGTCCAGTGTTTCTATAGAGATCCATTCCTTATGATGGTGTTTCTTTAGGCCCAGAACCTCTTGACACGTTGAAGTTAATGCTTCCTTGATGCCTTTCCAGTTGTCCTCCATAGTAGTTTCTTCTTCTTTCAGTAGATCTTGTAAGGCTTGGAACCTGTTGTTGAGAGCTATCTTGAATTCATTGAGTTTGTCAGTATCTCGAAGGAAGGCTGTATTGAACCTTTGTAGTGCTGTTTGTCCACTTGTCCAGTTCTTTTTCAGCTTCAGTTTTAAATTGGCTACAACTAGGTGGTGATCTGAAGCTACGTCAGCACCTCTCCTGGTTCTCACATCTTCCATTGTCCTTCGGAATTTTTTGTTGATGCAAATATGATCTTTGTGTATACGCTTGTGTGGAAATATTGTGCCTCCTATGACCAATTTGTTGAATGCACACAAATTTGCAAATCTTTCTCCATTTTCGTTTCTTTCTCCCAGTCCATGTCGTCCCATAATATCTTCATATCCAGTGTTGTCTATTCCGACTTTGGCATTTAGATCTCCCATCAGAATAGTTAGGTCCTTTCTTGGCCATTTCTCAATGATTGACTGCAGCCGCTCGTAGAACTGATCTTTAATGTCGTCGTTGCTATCATTGGTGGGTGCATAACATTGGATAATATTCATTAAGATCCCCTCCTTCTTTGTTTTGAATGATGCTTTGATGATTCTGGATCCGTGAGACTCCCATCCTACAAGTGCATTTCGTGCTACTTTGGACAGCATAAGAGCGACTCCCTGAGTGTGTGGAGCATTGTCCTCCTCGTGACCGGAGTATAGCAGCATCTCTCCCGTAGCTAGCCTTTTCTGTCCAGCTTGGGTCCAGTGGGTTTCGCTGATTCCCAGTACTGCTAAGTTGTATCTCCTCATTTCCATTGCTATTTGACTGGTCTTCCCGGTTTCCCACATTGTTCGAACGTTCCATGTACCTATAAAAATTTTTGCTCTGGTTGTTAGAAGGGGCATCGGCCTCGTGGCTTCCGAAGGAACTCGGCTTTCACCATGAAGCGTCATAATTCTTCTAACTGAAGACCTTCTAACTCCCAGGGCAGAGTTTAAATGGTTTGGATAATTTTTTCTGGTAAGCGTTTTTTTAGCGAGTTAGTTTTCTACGGGATGGGGACGCTAACCCCATGCCCAACCCTCCTCCTTTACCCGGGCTTGGGACCGGCAGTAACCCTATTAGAGCTACAGGCGGAGTTGCCTAGGATAGAGTTGAAAGGAAAATTCCGGTCGACGATAAATGCTCTCACGAAGGGTAGCAGACTCAGGTAGGCGTATTTTAAATGGCTAAATATAAATTATGTGGGAGATAACTGCATACTTCGTTGCACCGAAGATTGAACACTTATCATCTAATACATTAGTTGAATGTCCTTTTAAATATTTCAGTTTCCACCCCCTAGAACATTTAGTTGATTTTGCCTTCTAAAGTATATGCACTTGATATTAGAGGATGTGTTTTGTTCAGTCAGTCAACATGATTATTTCAGTAAATATACAGATGAAGTCGTCATACAATATCGTTACGTTAACGCTTGTTCATGAAGTTTAGACGCTATGTTTGTTTCGTATCATAATTATTGTAGATACTTGGACTAAACGAAAATCTTACGTTGAGATATGAAGTAAAAACTATATCTCTTACATTCTTACCAACTGTTGTCACAAATAATTAAAACAAAAAGTGCATTAGACTGATCAAAATGTGCTATTCTACTGCGTTTTATATACTTATAGTGACACATAGATCAACTGCATATAGTATCATGTTCAAAGAATTGTTAAACACTTTTGTTTCAATACATTTATGATTTATGCATTCCTGTTTGTTATTCATCATTCAATACCGAGATAGTGGACTATGAAAATCGCTTTAATGTTATTTAGCGAATTGAAACTCAGCAAATATCCACTCACGATAAACCAGTTTTACTTCTCTCAACCATAACAATAGTCAGTCCTATACGTAAAAACGCAAACAGAACCATGGATCATTGAGATTAATTTTAACAGAGGGGAACCAATTGGTTGTCTGATCTATTCCGAATTCACATTAAAAGACCTAATGATTGGTCATTGACCTGAAACACATACTCCTGGGATTATCTAGCACAACTAGTTCCCCTGCACGCTTATATAAGGAAAAACAAGGATCTTATTAAAATGTAGTTATATATAGGGATGGATAGATCTATCCTCATTGTTTGTCGCATCACAAAATACATACATTAGAGAGAGTATTGGATAAACAAAAATATAACTTAGGTAAACTAAAAACCAACATGAGGTATTGGTACATTTTTCCGACTTTTACATATTGCGGGACAGTCAAGTAACGAATTGCTTTATGAGTAAGAAAGCCATACAGATGTCCAAAGCTAGACAAATACATATCATTCCAAGACTGCCTTTTCAGAATGACTCACTTTTTAAGTGATCAAAAAGTTACCTAAACCTGCTTCGTTGCCTCCAAAATCACTTTCCTGTTCACTTAGAAAGTTTGTGTAAATTAGTCCAATGTCATGATCATCACTGTTAACGAATTGAGTTCACTGGATACATATTCAATAGTTTTGGAGCACAAAATACGTTTGCGAATCTACACAGAGTATCGACGACCGATGGTCTCCCCATTATACTACGAACTGACTGACATTAGAAATGCAGACTATCGAGTTCCAGTGATGATTTAAATGTATTTGTTGGAATATTCAGAAAAATATCCCAAAAATCATCCTGTTAAGTCTAATACTATCCTTAGACTTGAAATGGTATCATTTTCCTATTGGTCAATATTTATTTCACGTGTCATTTTCCTGTTGGCCAAATATTGTACAAACGTTATTTCCTATTTCATGGTACGATGTGGTCTTGAAGATGCTACAGGTATTCAGAGTTTGACAACGCTTTAACCAGTAACACCTTCTAATACGAAGCGTAACCACCAAGTGAAATCAAAAGACAGAAGCGAGAAAGCTTGGAGATATATTTGATATGCTATCAATATATCGAGAATCGTCTGATCTAATCTGACTAGCGATTGTAGGGGTTGTTGAGCACGGCGTTCCCACTCGTGATCTGGTGCGGATGCATGACCGAGCGCCTTTAGCTGGGTGAGTCCATTAAAACATGTGGTCAGCATCCAATGTCGAAAACTTACAGAGCTATTTATTTACCGCTACAGTCTGTTTGATTGGTATATAAACTCAGTATGCTTGAAATATAATGATTCACATCGCAGAGGCTGAGACTTGTGCTCTGGACTTAACTGGATGGGTAAGACTAGAAGCAGGGCCAATCAGGACTTTAGACTGCTTATATGGTTTTACACATCATTGATCCGATCGATAAGTCACTACGGTCACAAGTTATAACAGTATTTTATTTGATTCCTTAAATGAAAACGACATTCTTGACGGGACTATTAGATAACCCCTTATAAAATCGACTCTTTCAGTAGATATTCTACAACGAATAGTGCTTTCATATCAACTCTATTTTCTTATAAATAATAAGAATAGTCAATAATATTATGTAATTGATGATTATCTTTTGTTAACATTTTATTGTTGTAAAAATAAATGAACGAATGATAGACTTTATTATTAGCAAATAAAACATTCATTTATTATGTACATAAACATACATGAAATAAGGATAGAAAATAAACAAATCTAAATAAGTACATACAATGTATCATTAAACTGGTAATTATGATTATAAACTATGAAAAATAAGCATAACAATCAATGGTATAACTAAATTATCAATTTGATCAATATATGCTTCAATAAGTACACCGATAAATAAAGGAATAATACCGGTTAACCAATACCATGAATAATAATATGATATTATTGTCCATGCAATCATCTAAATGATGTAACAATATAAAAAAAACGATGATGTATTCAAGAAATGAATCATTTGAACAATTTGATTATATAATTCACTTGTTAACATGTACTTGATATAAAGACTAGAAGGTTTGTACTTCATTGTTAGTATCACCAATTCCAATGCCCCTAAATACCCTGGTATGGCCGAGAGTGGGGTGGGCACGCTCTCCCTCTTGAAATGCTCTCACATGGGTACGCGTATACAACCTCTGGCAGGGAAGTCCTACTCACTGCCTTCTCGTGGAGGGGGTGTTGTTTACGAAAATGGGAGGACGAAAAGAGAATGTCCGGCACTTTAACCGGATTCCAAACCAATGGTGCACATGGGCTCCAGGATCCTGAGGGAATAAATGGTGTATGAACCAATCGCTGGTCATCGGCTACCATGGTACTGCATCTCCTCACGATGCTCTACTGCCTTGTGGGTCAGATCTTTAGGTCAAAGGATTGCGGTGTGGTCTTCTAAGAAAACCACCTGCTTCGATTTAGGCACCCGGGCAGTATCATAGCCCACACACAAATATGATGAAATTTGGGTGGTGCATATATATTTGGTGTCCTCTTGTACCAATATTTATGTGGTCAAATAAAAAATTAAAAAAATATCCTATAGCAACACATTGACACAACTCATTGGATTAACTCTAAAACAGCTTACAGCATATATAACTGGGAAGATTGGAATTATGGATTTCGTAACAGTAAAATCACTTGATGAGACGAATGAAACTGTCTATTACCTAATGTCTATTGTAAAAGATTGTTGTTCTGGAATGAAATTTTTTATTTTACCCAACTTTATACACTAAATTAGAAAAAGATCACTTTTTTTCCGCATAATTGTATCTAATAATTTGGTTGTAAGTGAAAAGAGAGCCAAGCACAAATTTCCTAATCCTATCGATTATTCAGTAAGTTAAACGCAATGCAGAACACAGAACATATGTACGTTGGTTCAAGTTACCATAAAGCCAATTTAGCACAACGAGATGATATTGTCAAGACAAATCTCATCCCCTCATCATCAAATGGCGGACATTTAGAAATTCAGTCTCTTCAAGGTAACAAACTGATAGCAGGAAACAATGATTTAACATCTCAACCTAAATTATTACAAATAATTAGATAACTTTCTAGTGCGTTAGAAATATTTATGAACAATCTGATGACATTAATTTAATGACAGAATAATTCAAATACGAACTCAATATTATTTTATAAACTAAATCAGTTGAACTCATTTGTATTGGTTGTTTGAATCTTCTCATTGATGTTTAGGACTGAAATTAATCAATCTCTTATTGGCAAATGTACATCCTACACGCATTACCTCGATATTGCCATTAAGTCACAAGCACCATAAGCACAGACAAATGATAGTTAGCAGTGATATTTAGGATGCCCATTCGCTTAATTTGGGACTCGTCAGTTGGATGTACCTGCACTCAAGAGTTGAACAGTTGCATTCCTGAACATTAATGGGAAAATTCAAACAACCAATAAAAATGAATTGAACTTCACCTTATTGCACAACCCAACCCCAGTGTCTACCTGGACTTAGTAGCTAAGTAGAAAACTCGATGGCGTTTGATGTGAACAGTGCTGAGCTTGAGTCCCGGAGTGAAAATCAACTACAGAATGCACATCTACCTAGCTAACGATTGCCAAATGGGACGAAACTCGTGTTGCAAATTTGACTGCTAGCCACTTTCCATCTCTGCTGATAGTTATCGATTACTTATTACATGGAGAGCTGGGATAGATTAGTGGGAAGTACTAATTCTAAATGACACCATCATAGTTTTGATTACAAGAAATGCTAAATGTAATTTCTACGACTGAAAGTTATGAAGTTTCTAGACATTCAACAAGTCCGTTGATCTTGACGACTTCGATTAAACGCAGATTTCTTGCACAGAGAAAGTAAAATCAAAATTCCGACTTCGGTTAATATAGTAATTTACTAGTAATGCAAACAATACCTGTATCACGTATACATTCAACAAGAGAAACCAGAATATTCGATGGTGTTGTGAATTCTTGAGAATTTAATTAAATCATTCGACAAATGATTTAATTTGTTTAATCTGGTTAGTGTTTTTACTATGGGATAGGGTTACCAACCCCGTGCCCAACCCTCCTTCTTTACCCGGGCTTGAGGACGGTAGTAACTCTAGAAGAGCTACTGGCGGATATAAGTCATATCCTAAGAATGATGGGTTATGATAATACAACCTAGTCGCATAAACCGAAGTCGAGCGGGGTTTGAACCGAGGAGTTAGTGGCTGAACATTGAGCGCACCATAACGAATAAGCTCCAGGTCCGCTAAATTGGGGCTATCCAGCCACTTTAAGAGAATTGGGTTCCAAGAGCTTTACTGTAGGAAATACCCTCGGTGTGAGAAATAGGCGGACAAAACTTTTCAGGCAAAGGCTACATTCATTAAGCCACGACTCGAGCACAACGCAGCACAGCATACCGGTCAAGTCATCTAGACCGGACTAGGCTGTGGCCGGATTATTAGGACGGAGCCTTTGACCAGTAATCCACGTTAATATACGGGTATACACGCCAGCAGACACTCGCTCAATCCATGACTTAATGTGCTACTATACTAAAGGGTCTGAACACTGAAAGCCTCGAAATGTAGTTCGGGGTCCGGTTTCAGGAGACTTAAAATGACAAATCTACATTGAAACATTTTTGTAGGAAGCATTGGCTCTCACTTTTTCCAGTCGTACCAATGGCACATGGAAGGATTTCTTGACAAATCACAGTAGCGAAATCCTTAGATTATTACGAAAATAATTCAGTGTCAATAATGAGTTAGTGATTAAACTTATTAGTGAGGAGATAAGAATAACGACAATCCAGTGGATCATTCAACAAAATTTCTTAACATTAAATCAATCCATGCCTATATTACTACTATATACACAAACATACATACATACTTGAGAAAAGAATGAAGCGAAAGATCCTAGATATGTTCGATGTGATCCAGGCCAACGACGCTTTCCATAAGTTCGTCCAACTAATGCAGCAAAACTATCGCCTATAGCTATTGATAGAACTCCTGACCATGATGACGGCTTCACATCCAACTCGTAACATAAGTTGCCTGGTTATAAATTTAAAAAAAAAACTTCTTTACGAAATCTATGTATTGACTTAAGCTTATGCGTATAATAATAGATATTTGAATATTAATAACACTTACTTTTAAAAAAAACCCCACAGAATTGATCAAACTATTTAACTGAATGGTTTCATAAACACAGTTACTAAGCTCTAAGTCAGGTTGCCAAAAAAAAATTTTTTTTTAACTACACACTAACAACTAAAGAAACTCATACATAGTTGCTCAGTCATAGTGTTAATGTCATTTTATCAATAGTACAAGTGCAAATGTGCACAGTTTTTCACTGATACTTGATAGTTGAAAGTCATTTCGCTTGTCTTAATTCATGCTATACAGTTCAAACATTAAAATATTTCACTGGTTGAAATCATGAGTAATTGAAGCTAGACCACTGTCGACAACCTGGAAGTACTGGACGGCCGTTTTATCCTATTACGGGACTCGTCAGCAGTGCACATCCACGATCCCGCCCGTGAGATTCGAACCCAGGACTTATCAGTCTCGTGCGCGAACGCTTAAGTTTTAGACCAGTGAGCCGGCACCTAACGGTGTTAATGTCTAACTTCAACCAATTAACGAAATCGTACCACCGTTGACTTAAGTGAGTTACTATCTCACAACAGATACGGTTGAACTCCACTAGTCACGGCTTTTCACCAGAACTCTAGGAAATAATTCTTAGAGACAGTCACTAGTGAGCATATGATGATTATAATCGGACAGGAGTTTTGAAATCCATATGTAGTCACTGATGAACATATTAATATATAATCTTCACAATTCAATTGTATATTTACTAGTAATTAGCATAGCAACTGAAAAAGTGGTCATCGTGTATAGATCTTGTCAGATTATTGCTTTACTAATTGTATATATATTAACTAGTTTGGACAAATTAGAACATTAGTTATGACCACTGGACACGAAATTGTGCTCATGACTGTTAGTTTTCTTTCTGTACGAACATGATAACTTTCGAAACCATTAGTTTAGGATTCGATAATTTACACCCATGAATTCAGTCAATTCGCATTATATAGCGACGTAACGATCATTCAATTCTCCTGAACTTATTCTCCAATGAAACCTAAACCAAAATGTCGGATAAAAATTACGAGTACAGTAGACGTTAGTATTTGAAATGAAATCTCTAATAAAGAATATGCTTCGAAATTCAGAACTTACTCATTAAAGGAAAGGAGAAACGACCGAGTGTTAGATACGATACACTTCGGGTACATGGAAAACTACGGGTAACGTCAGCCTCTAATTGTATTAGTGACATGGTTCAACTCCAACAGGAATCATTTGTCAGTAGAAATTCTGGAATCCATATGGAGCTAGTCACTGATGAACAGATTATTTCTCTGTCATAAGAAAATCTATAAAACTTGCAAACTAAATCGACACTTCACAATTACGATAGTTTTTTAACCACAAGCCCATGAATGATAATGAATTGTGATCTAAAAAACAAAAGAATCAGTCACCACTGAACTACTTCACTAACCTATAAAAATACTAGCCAAATACTACTTTCGTCTATCAGTAGACTCAGTGTTTGATATTTGGTGGTTCAATGTTTGGATTTACACAACAAGGATTGAACTTAGTGTTAGTAATTATGATCTTGTATATTGTTAAAAATAGGAGTTCTAATGTGATTTACAAAGAGTTGAATGTGCTCTATATTTTATTGTTATACTTTTGTAGATAGTTGTCAGTTTTTTTCATAAAGCCTTAAACGCCCTGTTACGGCCGAGGTTGGAGAGAGTCCGCTTTCCCTCTCGAAATACTCTCACATGGCAACGCGTATATAGCCGTTACCAGGGAAGTCCTAATCACTGCTTTCTCGTGGCATCACTGTTGCTTACGAAATTGAGAGGACGAAAAGCGAATATCCAGTGCTTTAACCGGGTTTGTGGACGTGGAGGATCCACGTGGGGGAGTTGGAAAACCCTGATTGCAAACCAATGGTGCACATGGGCTCTAGGATCCTGAGGGGACAAATGACGTGTAAAACTACTGCTCGTCACCGACTACCATGGGACTGCATCTCCTAACATTAATCCATTGCCTTGTAGATTAGACCTTTAGGTCAAAACCTCCAGGTCTGACCCTCTAAGAAAACCACATGCTTCGGTCTGGGCACCCAGGCAGTATCACAGCCCTCACACAAATCAATGATAACTACTATTGGCCTCATTTTATTATGTGAAGCTTATGTATTCGGTGCCCCCGTGTACCAATGTTTGTGTTCAAATAAATAATTCTCTTAAGCAAAATGTTCTATAAAACCGATAAACTTTAATTTACTTACCAATACTAATTATACTCCCATTAGTATTTCTATTTTGTGGCCACCAAACAGGAATACTTAAACCGAGTAAAAGAGCAATCGGTGTGAACAGAATGTCACCAGAATCTCGTTTATCACGAAATGGATTAACCAAAGTACTAAGGTAGGAGGAAAGAGTAGATGGCTACAATTTAGAAATGAAAATTTAAAAACAATTTCTGGTTTAAGTATTACATTGAAAACTTGTTTGAAATTGTGTACAATTACGTCAGCTTATTGCCCAGAGTAACTTATTATGTATCACATTTATAAAGTACAGGTTTATGCAATTGGCCTCGATTCATATTGTTTTTCGTACGGTTAAATGATATTACTCAGTAGATTAAAATGAAGTAGATGTGACCGAGTTCGAATCGTTGACTTACTAACCGAAACCCGAGTACCTTAATATTTAGATGACAATGACATATTAGTAGACTAAGACTAAAATAAAAAGGAAATTTTACTGAAATGATAAAAATCGGATTGATGACTGGATAATTGAGTTAAGTTTAACAGTTAATTAGATAGTCCTATTTTTAAATTACTTAGCACCCTTTATATTTAGACAAGAATAAAATAATCTAGATAGGAAACGAGTGCAATGAAATGTAAATATATTTGTGACTGTCACACAACAGCCGCCTACTTGAGATAAAATGGAACTGGAACAAGGTTAGTAGTCCGGTCTATTAAAACCTCAATTTAATCACCAGATACCTTTTCTAATAACTGAGTCATTTACGTTGTTTGAAACGTCAGCTCGGGGGAATACGATGATATAAATTAATTAATATTTAGAGGAGAAACACTATTATCCTCACAATTCAACTGGGTGAAACACCTAACTGTACTCAACAAAAAGGCTGTTTGTAGTAGTTATGCTTTAAAAGCATACAAATGATAAGCATTACAATCTGAGCAATAGAATTTTAAAAAAACTGAAGATAGAACGAGACAGAAACAGCATTATATATCTCAATGAATACCAGGTACGCGAAAAACTCAAGTTTTTTTTAATATTCACATGGAGAACCACAAGGAATTAGTTAATCCAAGATTTGATTCAGACAGACAACCGGGAAGTGATAACCGCCCTCATACCTCTAACAGCACTCAAGACCACTGACTGATTCAGACAGGTAATATAGCCAAAGAATTGTTATTAAATGTTTTGTACACTAGACCGTGAACATATATTTACTCATTAGCTAAATCCTACCGCAATAATTTGATCTTCAACATGAGTATGCTTTAGTTTTCCCTATAATAGTATCTTAGTGATCATAATAAATAGATATAAACTGTAGTAACATCATACTTTATCACTAATTTAAGAAATTTTCACCGTGATTAAAAAAACCATGAACAACTAATTTTATCAAATGATCACTGACGTACATTTATTGTATTTACGGTTTACGAATAAGCTGAGTGACGGGAGATGTTTTTCTACCAACCAAAGGTCGAGTTTATTATCCAGCAATGCGTTGTCTTTTAATTTATGGATACAAAATATGGTCATTAAGAATAGATTATATTCGTAAGCTACTAATATCCGGTCATAGGTGTCTTCAAAGCATGGTCTGTATATTTTAAGACTACCGAGTGAGTAATACTGAGATTAGGCATAGGGTGCTAGGTAGAAATTGAAATCCGATTAACCAGGTAGTGAATCTTGATCGACTGAGGTGGTTGGGACATGTACTATATATCCCCAACAACCGAGTGCCTCGAAGGGCGGTGCTGTCTGGTGTAGGAGTAGGCTGGGAGAAAGTTAGGAGGGTTAGATCAAAATGTAGCATCAGTTTGTGAGGTCAGTGACAGTTATACTGAATCATGCAGATGGATACAAACTACGTGGTTGGGATCCGCGTTTCAGCCATCACCAGTGGTTGGAGACTTTTGATGACGTGATTTACAGTCGCTTGCAATGGCACAAGTAATTGACTCCTTTTTTCTCTTGGATCCTGAGTCTCAGAATCGTATACTCTCATACTTAATCTCCTCTATTACTATTACTAATACTACTTTTACTACTCTGACACTTGCCTTGATAATTTTCTCTGGTTATGTTGATACGGTGTGACAACTAAAACCGATGCACATATGTATCATGCCCTATGTTGCAGAGGACTGAAGTACTATTCTATACTAATTTCGTAGTTATAGGATAAAGTAGATTTGTTGGTTACTAATACGTATCCTTAGTATATAATATATGTGTTAGTTGTTATAGAACTCAACTAGGTTTAACACAAAAGGTCTGGCATACATTTAAGAATAAAAGGATAGGTGGTCAGTTCATAGTATTACACTAAATTTTGAGGGATAGCTCTGTAAGACTCACGTCTGTTGATTTGTCACGACCCTTTTGAAGAGATTCTAAAAATCACCCAACCTGATGGCCTAAGATTTAAAATAGAAGTCAATGATGACTCTAAGGTTGTTTTCAGTTACACTCCCCCTGAAAATGAAACGAAATCTCGTAAGTCAAAAATGCTTGTCTAAGCCGTCTTTAACTGTAGTGCCTTCCGAACAATATTGATTATATAATCTGTCATCACTTTATTACCTCAAAATATCATTCTAAATTGTGTAATACATCCTTTTAGCGGTGTTATATGAATTTTTCTGTGTTGTTATGCACAGTACATGTTGAAACAAATACGACCACACTAGGAATACCCTGACGGACAATCTTCCTTGGTTGAGTGAACGCCCTGTCTAGAGCCGTGATGGCTTTTGCAAAGGTCTCTATCTGTTAGATATGACTACATCAGAGTAAATTCTACGACTATTCTCTACCGTTTGACTTTGATGCTAAATAGGTAGATAAGTAGGTAACAATCCAGTCTGACAAGACACTACAATGCACTTGACAAACAAGCCCCTGTGTGATTACATTGAGTATCGATCTCAAAACCTACTTGTAATTACAATCATAATCAACGTAGTCCAATAAAAGTATCAACAAACTTACCCCTCGCCTTCGGATCCATTCAAAACACCAAAATACAATAAGTAATGCGACAGACATCAATGAAAGAAGATATGGTGAATAGAGCAAGCCAGATGAATATACAATACCAGCAGCAAAATGAAATAGTTTACGAAGTTGAAACGTTTCTTCTTTGTCATCATATAATAAATCACACGTTGTACGACTATTTCTAATTATATTCATTTTCGCTAAATAATTCATAATATTCACTTTGGTCGGATAGGTTCAATTCATCGGATAATACAATTGAACTATCACAAAATTCTGGTTTAACTGTACTACTATTCATGATCCGATAAATGTTATGATCAGAACAACGATAAACAATAGTAATATAAACACATAGCATAAATAAGCATAGCCAAAATATCAATAAAATGAAATTAGTTGACACAATAAAGCATTCAATTTGATTTATAATGAAACTAGTAGCTATCTTTACACGACAAGCGTAAATCCAAAAGCATCCAGTCAAAATAGTAAGTGTTATTAACACAAAAAAAGCCATTTTCACTGAGAATCTAATAGAATATCGTTCAATTAGAAAGAGTATTAAAAATGGTACTACAAAATTACATTCAGTAAGAAGAAATACTGCAGAAAGTTGAGCAAGTAGCATAGTTTCACCAAACGTAAACGAAAAAGGGAATAGACTTAGTAATTTGTAAGAAAAAAATAAAACAAACATAACTGTAAACAAAGGGCGAATCACCGTACTAACATGGTGAAAATGTTGACAATTCAGCCATATACATATAGGAATGACAGCATGTTTAAAGTGACTATTCTTCGTTAAGAAGAGTACAGTAATTAAAGATAGAAAAAATTCATAAGCGAGTGCTTTATTATCTGTTTTAAGTAATAAAGCAGGGACGATAAGTCCCAACCATAATCCGGAACTAGCATCTTTCTTGAAGTTTTTAACAGACGATGATAAGTCAACATGGTAAACAAACGTTGTACGTATCTAGAGGTGTAAATTACTGTATTTTGGAGCCAGATTTCATTTCTGCGGTGAAGAACACGATAAAATACTTTATCTTAGAGGTTTCAACAAATAATCAACCAGTTAATTTCATTGATAATTTTAATAACATCTCTAAAAGGTTACACTTTGTGCATGGTCTGTTTAGTCAAAAACCTATTCAATTTACAAGACACTCCGTAAAATACAAAGTGTGATAAAGCGACATACTTTTTCGAATCCCTGTGTAATAATTTGACACACTGGTCTTCAAATTTACTAGACCCGGGTGGATTGAAAGATTAAATCTAAGCTCCAGTATGAGTAATTTGAGATGGGTAACTGATTGTAAGACCGAGCATAAACGCATGTTCCTACTATCTACAAACTCCTATAAAAGCGGAAAGCGAAACCATTTATGAGACACCGAAAACATATTGTTTATAAACACTGTATTTTGTGAATTAGTCGTAGTCTCTGGATGCAAAATTATCTAAAAGCTTGAGTCTACTGATAACATCCCAATGCTAAACCTCATACAAGTAGTACTAAGATGTTAAATGTGCAACAGTGCCCTGCTGATTAAAACCACTGTCTTAGAAACCACTAGATTACAGATTCGAACCCTGATCCGTCTTTGTTTGGGTAGCGGGGCGTCACCCCTAGGCTCACATAATATGCCTCAAAGCTGAGTACTGAAGTCTGAAACCAAGAGGCAGCTAGGGACTAAATGCATTTTATCCATTTATTTAAACACATATTGGCACAAGGAGGCACCAAATATATATGCGCCACAAAAATAATTTGATTTATATGAGGGCTGGAATAATACCCAGGCGCCCAAACACAAGCAGGTGGTTTTCTTAGGGAGATATTTTGCCTCGTTGTTGTGAATTATTCTGAGCTGTCATTTAAAGTCTCCGATCGCTGGTGGCGGTTATCATGTGGACTCAAACAAGTAGTTTGCATCTGCCTACATAGTTCAGACGACAGTCTGTGACTCCATAGGCTAATGCCACGTCCTTGTTTGGTCACTCCTATCTTTCTTCCAACCTAATACTGCACCAGCAAGCATTACTCTTTGAGGCAGGCAGTGGTTGGGCCTACGTAACATATGTCCTAACTACCTTAGTCAGTGAAGATTTATAGACCACCGACCAATTTGACACATTTGTCAAACATCAACATTGTTAACTCGGTCGTTCGAAGAAACGCAAGCAATGCTTCAGAGCTCCCATGATCAAAAACCATTCGGCCTACTCATATCTACTTTCATAGACTATCCTTCACAACAATAAAGTAGGATAGGACGAGTTACTGTCCACTATACTTGTCCTTTAATTGGTAGATGGACACTCCACATACACCACAAGTGACACAATTGACCAAAAGTCAACCGAACTTTCCGGATTCGAAACGCCACATCACCAGACACAAACACATCACAACTGACTAGACCACTTAGATAAATGAAGTGGTCAATGAACTAAACTACTTCACAACCTATCATTAGTTTAGGTGTTGGTTTAGACCAGTCCTAAAGCAACATTTTGTATTTAAGAGACAAAACACATTTTAAATGATCTTGCGTTATTGCTCAGAGTGATTAGAAGACCTTGCACTTTGTCAGTGTCTTCACCAAACAGAACTATGTGATCCTTGTGTTCTAAGTCAAGTGAATCATATGGTAGGATATTGAACTTCTGAAAAGGTGGTTGGAGATGTTATTACAACAAAGATCGCATTAATGGCTAAAGTAGGTGAGAATGGGGATAGTGGGTAGCCCTGGCGAACACCAGTTAGGTGTCGTGCTTCGAGTTTATAGGTACATCTAAAAGTTATTACACAGGGAAACCTAAATGATTTGAAGTTTGATAATACCACCTCGCATCACTACCGTTCAACAACCTGACTAACATACAACCTGAGTAACGCTTATAACCCAAATCAGCGCTTTTCAAATGCGAAGTCGCTCTCATGAGTCCAGCAAGTTTGCATGAGCAGACTTCGCTGAACAGAACGACTGAGAATAAACTCCACTCTCGTTCGTAATTTTGACGTCGCACCTGACAATCAATCAAAATGAAGTGGGTGTCATATTTGATTCTATAATGAACCACGAAGACGGGTGTGTTTTGTTCTGCTGTTTTTGCTGGCTTATCAATGTAACAGCAATGTTTGGTGTTTCAGCGTCTCGGTATATTGTAATTTATGTGACGACTAAAAGTATAGCGGCCAATTTAGGTGTTTTGTCGAGCTAAGATATACTTCGTAAAATCCTTATAAGACATGAACTTGTAGCTTTGTTTTTTTTCCATTTCTGGATTTACATTCCTGTAGGTAAATGTCTTTTATCATGCATACTTCTAGATGTAGTTCACCAGGTAGAAACGTCTGTCCCCTGATAAAGATAAAAGCAAATATAGGAGGCATTTTGGCCAAGAGCATATAATTTTTAATGTAATTAACGGTAGCTTATGCGAGTATCAAGTCATTTCTCGTGAATATGAGGTTGGATTAGACAGAATATCGTTAAATCAGGCGGAAAGCAAACACCAACAGCCAACATCCATCGCTAATTTCAAAATATTCCAATCTATGCTTAGACAAAGCGGAAAAGTCTCATAATTAACCCATGGCAGGCGACAAGAAAGACTTTTTGGCGAGTCTATCTCAATTTCTTCCTTATTTCTGTAGTGGGAACTAAATCCCTGAAACAAATAGTCTTGTAAGTCTTCGACATTTGATGCTGACCCCATTATTTTTGATGGGTACATCCAGCTGAAGACACTTGGTCATGCATTCGCAACAGATCACGAGTAGGCATACCTTGCTACGCACTTCTTACAACCGTTACCCAGCTTAGATTAGACGCTTCCCAGAGTATCGATAGTTTTTCAAATACATCCACGAACCTCTTCATTTCTGAATTCTGGTTCGACTGTATTGGTTCACTTCTTTCACAAAAATATGACGTATAAAGGCGTTGCCAAACTCCCAATACTTGTAGCATCTTTATTTCCCTCAGAAATGTTCCCTTCAATTCATTCAGATTTGGATTGATTTCCCCTTCTTCCTTTGCTTCTTTTAAACCATAAGCGTCTCGTAAGACCAGTGAACTGTCATTAGTCCCTAGTCAAATCCTTTGGCAATCAGATGACTGAACATCGGATTTTTTGTCGACCCTCGTCAAGGTCAAGGATAATCAACCCCCACTAATCAGTCGCATGCCATGGAATGGCTACTGCGTTGGTGGCCTCACTCTGTTCCTTGTACCTACTCTTACTAAAATATTTCCGTGATAACGTCATTTGTGTTTTATGGTCGTTATAATAGTCATAGCACCTGCATACCACGGGAGGGTAATCCACGCTAGGTACTAACTGTGAGGTGCGACTCAGACATCAACTGGTTGGTCACTCTATTTTCGCTTAACTCGAGTAGACTCAAATTATTCGACACAAATCATCTGCATTGGTTACCTACATTCGAAAATAAATAAGCCGTTTGCGTTAACACTACTCGTAGTATTTACCAAGGGTTTACTTATATAAAACCACGAAAAATGTAGTTGTTTAAGATGGAATTATCAGTTCCTCATGTTACGGATGTGTCACGTTTAGCGTAGTCAGTCATGAAGGAAGAAGGATCACAACACTGCAAACGCCACACCTTCTATAATAGAAATTGTTCAGAAATATTTGCAGCTAAGTGAATAGATAAAAGAAAACATGACCGAAAACACTGACTACAATAAGTTTAAATGACTTGTTAGTGTTCAGTTTATTTCCAGCCTTGTTTCGCCCATCCCTTCTCGAGTTCAAGGTTAATTTTAAAACTTTTCAGTTCAGGTTTGATTTTGTAAATACTAGGAAATTGAGTAGCCTGGGTTAGTCATCGGAATGGTGGTAACGCAGTTGATACGACTTTCTTTTGCATACGTTGACAAATGAATTGACGAGTACCATTCATGGGACGGTCGATATTTATCTGGCAAAAAATTTTTTGAGCCTGTGAAGTTTTCTGAAGACGAAAATGCCCTACATACACAAGGAGTTGCATTGATGCTGTCCAAACAAGCGAAAAATGCGCTTATGGGATGGGAATCTCATGGATCCAGGATCATCAAAGCGTCCTTCAAAACAAAGAAAGAGCGCATTTCAATGAACGTCATCCAATGCCATGCGCCTACCAACGACTACAATGAAGACGCTAAAGATCAATTCTACAATAGGCTGCAGTCAATCATCGAGAAGTGCCCAACAAAGGACCCGACCATTCTGATGGGAGATTTCAATGCCAAGATTGGAATGGACAACACTGGATATGAAGACATCATGGGACGACACGGACTGGGAGAAAGGTACGAAAATGGTGAGAGATTTGCAAACCTATGTGCCTTCAATAAAGTGGTCATAGGCGGCACCATATTCCCACATACAGGCATACACAAAACCACATGGACTTCACCGGATCACTATACACAAAACCAAATCGACCATATTTGCATCAACAAAACGTTCAGAAGGACTATAAAGGACATAAGAAACAAGAGAGGAGCTGATATAGCATCAGATCATCACTTAATGATCGCCAAGATGAAACTGAAACTTAAGGACTAGATTGAAATAAAAGTGAGGCTGGATGTTCCGATTAATGACTCTCTGAAGTCAAATAAAAATTCTGGGGTCATAAATAAGAGAAGTTGTAGCTTTCCTGTTTTCCTATATTCGATATGTGAACGGTTTCAAGTATTTCCAAGCTTTCTTTCTTCATTTAGTAAGTAGTAGTGGTATTTTTATGAACTAGTGATTCTTTTTACTTGATGACCCGCTTATTACAAATTCCGAGTACTATGCGTCGACTTGTACTCATCTAGTTCTACTTGCTGTAAATTGCACTATTTCTGGAATTCTTAGTCAGTACAATAATTCGAGTACTTCTAATTATTATAGTGATGCTTGCAGGAGTGACTTTTACTATCGGTTATATTTCAGGTTCTGATTCCCACTTTATTCGTTATTTTCATCCTACACATTGCGATTCTCTGCGGCGGCGTGTTTATAGAAGATAGCTTTATACAACTAAAATGATATCCATTTTTCAATTATCCTCTTTTATGCAGCCCCTGGCTAAATAAACGGACAGTCGATCGAAAATGCCGGATATACTTCTTTGACTGAACGTTAGAAAGATGGTTAACCTCACACTGTCACCACGAATTTCTCAAACTTGGTGTATTCTCATCGCTTAATTCCACGACTGGAGTATACATATACGGCCGAACTAGCTCCTTGATAGCCAACAGCTGTACTTCCGAGGTGACACCCTTGTTACCAGCTCTTGTGATTTAGAATCCTGTTTATCCGTCACTTGGCTATCAAAAGCCTAGTAATTCACTTGATTCTGGTGGGTCAAGAGGATGACCATTGTAATCCTTAAGGACGTTATTCCAAAACAATTCGTAGCACTGTTAAACAGTTTTCTTTCCCAAACTTCTGAGGTATTGATTGGACGCTAATCTAGACCGGTTTTAAGTGTTGCTGAATCCAGTGAAATATTCAGTAAACATCAGAGTTAGAAATCGACAACTTGGCTTTCGCAAGGACCGATCAAGCACCAATCAAGGCATAACACTGCGGATTATAGCAGAACAATCTGTTGAATAGAAATTGTTGCGGGGACATTAAGTTTCTACTCTTAATTTCGTGGACACTTTGACTTAATAACTGTTACGATGTTAACCCAACAACGACGTGGAATATTGGCTAGTGGAGGTGAAATTTTTTAAGAATGGTTTATTCGCAACATTCGGTTCAAACGACATCAACGGTATGCAACTTGTGTATATCAGTAATATATACATATTTATAATATTATTTATTAGTTTAGGAATCGACACCTTACTTACGTACGCCTGTTACTCCCAATGGAGCATAGGCCACCGACCAGCATTCTCCAACCCACTCTGTCCTGGACCTTTCTTTACACTTCGATCCAATTGTTGTTCATTCTACTCATATCTGTCTCCATTTCTCAGTGTAATGTGTTCTTTGGTCTTCCTCTTTTCTTTTGGCCTTCAGGATTCCATGTGAAGGCTTGTCTTGTGACGCAGTTGGGTGCTTTCCTCAATGTGTGTCCTATCCACTTCCAGCGCTTCTTCCTGATTTCTTCCTCCGCTGGGATCTGGTTTGTTCTTTCCCACAGTACGTTGTTGCTAATAGTGTCCGGCCAACGGATCCGATGTATTTTGTGTAGACATCTGTTAATAAACACCTGTATCTTCTGGATGATGGGTTTCGTAGTTCTCCAGGTTTCTGCCCCATACAGTAGAACTGTCTTGACATTTGTATTGAAAATCCTGACCTTGGTGTTGGTTGACAGTTGCTTTGAGTCTCAGATGTTCCCAAGTTGTAAATATGCTGCTCTTGCTTTGCCGATCCGCGCCTTCACATCTGCATCAGATCCACTCTGTTCATCAATGATGCTGCCCAAATACGTAAAGGTTTTTACATCTTCCAAATCTTCTCCGTCAATTGTGATTGGATTGTTGCATGTTGTGTTGTATCGGAGAATCCTGCTTTTCCCTTTGTGTATATTGAGACCTACTGCTGCTGAGGCTGCTGCCACACTGGTCGTCTTTTCCTGCATCTGTTGTTGCGTTTGGGATAGAAGGGCCAGATCATCTGCGAAGTCCAGATCGTCCAACTGCATCCTAGATGTCCATTGTATCCCGTGCTTCCCTTCAGACGTTGACGTCTTCATGATCCAGTCGATCACCAGGAGAAAGAGAAAGGGTGAGAGTAAGCAACCTTGCCTGACACCGGTCTTTACCTCGAACGAGTTTGTCAACTGTCCTCCATGCACGATTTTGCAGTTTAATCCATCATAGGAATTCTGTATGATATTGACTATCTTCTGAGGCACGCCGTAGTGTCGAAGAAGCTTCCATAGTGTTGTTCTGTCCACGCTATCAAATGCCTTTTCGTAGTCAATGAAGTTGATGTAGAGTGATGAATTCCATTCAATTGATTGTTCCACAATGATCCATAGAGTTGCGATTTGGTCTGTGCACGATCTATCCTTACGGAATCCTGCCTGTTGGTCACGAAGTTGGGCGTCTACGCAGTCCTTCATCTTGTTTAACAAAACCCTGTTTAAGACATTTCCTGGTATTGAGAGAAGAGTGATGCCCCTGTAGTTATCACAGTTGCTGAGATCGCCTTTCTTCGGTATTTTGATCAGAAGTCCTTCTTTCCAGTTTGTTGGTACTTGTTCCTCATCCCAAATCTTATTGAAGAGAATGTGGAGTATCCTTGCAGTTGCCGCTACGTCTGCTTTTAGTGCCTCTGCTGGAATGTTGTCTGGTTCTGCTGCTTTGCCACTCTTGATTTGTCTGATGGCCATGCTGATTTCTTCAATTGTTGGTGGGCCAACATTATTATTATTATTATTATTATTATTATTATTATTATTCACAAACATCTTATGGGTACATAAGTGTTGTGAAGAAACCATTTCGGGTTTCTTCAAAAAAATGCAATAATACACAATTTTCAATAATGTCAGCATTCTACTGGCCATTTAAAAAAAATTTTGAGCAATAATAGTAGAATATTAATAATAATAAATCGGGTCTGTGCAATTGAGAAGAATATTGAATTGAGTCTAAAGAAGGAAATGCAGAAAATAAGGGAATAGAAATAAAGGAGACGTGAAATGCGCAAACAGTCTAATAGGCGTGTTTACGAACACAGAACAAGAATAAACGACTATGTGTGTATCGTCAAATTAGTAACAAAAAATAATTAAGAAAAAATAACTTATAATTGCAGTAAGATATGACGCTAGAATAAATGTTTGTGCAGTTATAGTTTAGAGTGATGCTATGAAAGTCTCAATTAAGTGAAAAGGATAATAAAATATCAATATGTATGAGTCATATATGCATAGTGAAGATAAAACGGGTCTGAGAATTTAATTTAAGTGTAACACAAGTTATTGTTTTAATTACAAACTTCGTAATCTTAAGAATATTTATTTAGAGGGAAAGAATGGAGTGAAAAGAAGTGAACACCTAGTGAAAAGTTTTGATCCATGATAAGAATAATAATTGTGTAATAAATATCAACCTCAGAAGGAAACCAACAATTGAAAAAATAAAATAAAAATCCGTTAAAGCACTCGGATGAATACATTTAGATTTATGTAATAGTATACAGAGTGAAACCGGATATTAGTATAAATATTTGTGCAATAATAATTAAGATTGATGCTATGAAAGTCAAAATTGATTTTAAAGGACAATCTGGAGTTAAATATGTTTAGAAGGATAAGAAGATACAAAAAGAATATCTAATGTGTCAGGGAACTAATAATGATATTAATAACGGAAATAATGATAAACACGAACATAATCAGATTTCATATATTAAGATAAATAGAAATAAAATAAAATAGATGTGGAAAGATTTAAAGGTTTTATTTTGCTTTTCAAGCAATTAAATGGATGACGGACCTTGTTTGTATAAATCATTATTGAATACATTGATATTCAATAGGTGACATAATCCACTTTCGGAAAGAAAATCGTCAAGGAGACTTTTGAACCGGGTTGTAGTTTCACTGCAACGGAGGTTCACTGGCAGTCTGTTCCACATGGTTGAGTAGCGAATAAGGAAAAAATTCTGACGTAAGTTTGTGTGGGTTCTTGGAATCGCTAGAATATTCTCCTTATTGCGTAGATTGTGGGATGATATCATAAGGTATGAAGGGGTGGATACCGAAGAGTAGGAAATACCGTTAATAAGCCGGTAGATAAAGACAAGATTTAATTTGATACGTCTGATCCAAAGAGGCTCTAAGTTGAGTTGTTGACATCTTTGGTAATAGTCTTTGTTATCGGAATACCGCAGAACAGCTTTAGTGAACCTCCTTTGAACACCTTCAATTCTAATCAGATCAGTATGTCTACAATTACTGTAAACTAAAATACCATATTCAAGAATGGGTAAGATACATTTTCTGTATAGTAACAATCTCGATTCGATATTATTGAAGTTTATCATTATCAATCCGATGAGCTTTCTAGCTTTGGATACTTGAGATATAATGTGTTCAGAAAAGTTCAGACTGTTGCTATATCTTAAACCCAGGTCACGAACAGTGTTAAGAGGTTTGAGTGTATGTGTCTGTACAGTCAGATTTAAGTTAAGACAGCGACCAATGTGAATAAATCCACTTTTGTCAACATTAAGTGGCATATTCCACGAAATAGTCCATTCGTACAACTTGTTTATTTCCTCTTGGATTACCGCTGAAATATAGCTTTCTTTCATGGGAGAAGAGAACGAATAAACTACTTTCAGGTCATCAGCAAAAAGAAAAGGCTTACCATACTGAAAGAGGGAACACACATCATTGATAAAAAGGAGAAAGAGTAATGGACCAACCACACTTCCTTGTATAACCCCACTGGTTACATTCACAGGTTTAGAGTAGCATGATCCAAAGCGAACGATTTGGCTACGTTCTTCTAAAAAAGATTTGAGCCAAGATAAAAGGGGATTCTGTATGCCAAATGAAGAGAGTTTTAAAAGAAGAAGTTTGTGTGAGACACTGTCGAAAGCCTTACTAAAATCGAAGTAAAGAATTATCACTGACTGACCAACATCTCTTTTCTGGGTAATTTGATCAAAAAACTCCAGGTGCGATGTGAAACATGAGCGTTTAGTCATAAACCCGTGTTGGGATGGGCTGATCAGACTAGCCGAAAGTAAAAATGATAGTAGCTGTTTGTGGATGATTTTTTCCATGGTTCTTGAGAGCACGGATGTCAAATTAATTGGCCTATAGTTAATAATATCACTACGTGGTCCTGTTTTGAATCTAGGGGTGATAAGGGATGTTTTCCATACAGATGGATAGGTCCCATATTCCATAGATAGATTGAAAAGTTTCAAACAAAATAGTGGAAATTCTCTACTTCCATATTTCACAAATGATGAAGGTATCCCGTCAGGTCCACCATCATAAGACTTTTTCAGGGCAGCTATGGCCTGCTTGATGTTGGAGGGTGTAAAATCAATTTTCGACAGATGTCTGGATGTCAGCATTGGAAATGTAATGATGGAGTTTTCAGTTCCAGTTTTGTAGCACTGCGAGAAGTGCTTGCTGAATTGTTCACATATAGTATTCGGGTCGTTAACAATGCTTCCGTTAACTATGAAGAATTTAGTCGTGCCAAGGGAATTTGACTTTACACGGGATTTAAAAAGCCGAAGTATTGATAATTCTGGGCTTTTACTACGTAGAGCTTTATTTTCTATATTCATAAAATACTTACGTTTAGATGAAGCATTTCTGTTGATTAATTTAAGTATACTCTGAAGTGCATACACATCATTCTGCTCGTAGTAGCGGCATTTTAATTTCCTCAGCTTTCTTTTAAAAGTATTTTGGCCCCTATTAGCATTATAAGCCACACGGCCAATAACTGGAGCAGTGCAGTCAAGACAATATATCAGGTTGTGGTATAGATTGGAAAGCGCAATGTCAACATTATTTGTGGTAAAATAAGTTTCCCATGGTAAACATTGAATGAGAGTTCCAGTCCGTTTCCATGTTTGTTGATCAAAATGTCTGCTTTGGTACATCAATGAAGCTTTAGAGTTCAATTGTATGGCGTTTAAAGAGTGAATAATACCCAATACAACTCTATGGTCACTCATAAAAAACTCATGACTGGTATGTACTGAGATAGAGTCTATGTTGATTGTGAACATTAAATCAAGTGTATTATTCCCCCTGGTTGGTTTTCGGACCTGTTGAACCCATCCACAAATTTCTAATGTTTCAACTAGCTTGTTATATCGACCTGGTACCGGAGTCAAGCCCCATTTAATTTTTGGCAGGTTAAAATCGCCTCCGATGATTTTAAAAGTATGCGGTTGGTGCGAAGCAATGGAAAATATGTTTGTTAGTAATTTGTCAAACTTAGTATCCGCATGAGGTGGTCTATATATGCATCCCACAAGTAAATAATTTTGGGATCCACAGTTTACAGTAACCCAAGTGGAGTCGTCTATAGCATCAAGGGATTTATCCTCAAATTTGCACGCTTGAATGTCTGAACGGACATAGATAATTGTACCGCCTCCTATTCCATAACATCTATCGGTTCTAAAGAAAACGTAGTTATCTACATTCAAGGAATGATCGGATATAGATGAATTACACCACGTTTCCGTAATAAGTACAATGGTTGGATTAACAAGGAATAAAAGAGTTTTAAGATGAATAATTTTATTAGACAGAGAGCGGGCATTGAACGAAAGAATAAGAAACTCAGAGTCATCATAGTGAAGCAGGTTAGAGTATAAATCGCAATTGGTAGTTCTGTAGAATTATGGTCTACTATGATATTAGTGCTGCTCAAATAATAGACCTAATCCTAAATTTGTAGATTTGTCATGATATAACTACCTAATCTATAAGATCTTACGTGGAAGTCACACCATCGACTACGCTAACTCACTGTATCGTATCAATTACCAATACATGATGTAGAACAAGGTTAGGCTACAGAAGGAACAATATATTTAATATGAATAGAAGATATAAGGTAACGTTCAGATGGACCACGCCTGCATGGCCGAGCCATGCCATTCGATCAAACTCAGTCCATTTAATTCATTGTTCGCGCCTTCTCCATCGTTAGGTATTTATTCGCGTTAAATATTGAATATCTATTTTCCGAGTAGTCTCGTGTTGAGCTTTGTGGATTGTGCGGTTATTGTCCAATGCCACTACACCACTCTCCCACCAGAATCGACGTGATGTTGGTTCGATGCCGAATTGGATGGGATTGTCGTGCGCCGAAGGTTACCAAGACTAGGAAGAGTCCCCCGGGGTAATGATAAACTGGAAGGTAAATCAAAAAGAAGGCGGCAGCATCTGGTCGGGAAATACATGTAATAATTTTAAAATATCTGCCTTCATGCTTAAAACGCTTGAAATGAAAATTTGGGTGAAGATTATATGAACTATAAAGAATGGCATAACAATAATAATAATAATAATAATAATAATAATAAAACGATGCGTGCTAATAGCCGTTGGTTAATAACTTAACGTATCGGTAGTAAGTATTTTGTGTTTAGAAGTATTAAAAGCAATTAATATTGTAGAAATGTTAATATTGGTATTAGTTTTGGTTTAAATTATAAAATCAAATAACGATTATGCCGGTAAGTTGTCCATATGAGTTAAATTCCAATTGCATCTGTATTAGTAGGCTAACTGAAGGAACAAAAGTATTACCGTGGAGAAGAATTCCAACTAGTGTTCCAGTTAGTTTGATACGGTTTATTTAGTTACGGGGAGATTTTCTCAACCTCATTTTTACTTGACCGTGATAGAATTTAGTAATATTACTAATACACATGAGTGGTTATCAAAACAAAATTTAAATACGTGAGTGATAATTGTATGAATTTTGGACAGACAGCTAGGAACAAATCTTTAAACATGAGTGTATTCGTAAGAGACATGCTCTAGACTCAATGTTCTGATCTGTGGCAGACTATTTATTTATATTTATACTTGCCGGCTGATTGGGCATACAAGTTAGTTGCACGTATGCAGGCAGAATACGATTTAATTTAGATATAGAGGTTATAAGTTATTAAAATCAGTTAAGCCTATGGGTCATATTACGAAGTGAAGTGGTGCTGCAAGATGTATTTAGCTAAATAAGTTTTTACAAGTTGATTAATAGTGAGTGATGCTCATGTGATTATCAGGGAGAACATAAGTTGTAACCAGGGGGAGTACACTCCCAACTCATGTCTATGACAATAGCTTGAACCTTAGTCAGTGTTGGGGTAAATTCGACATTGATGTTTTCAGTTTGCAGGAGATTCGCTCGACTGCTTATACTGATTATTTGCATGCATGATTGTGTCGCTAAACCATCAATTAGACTGACAAGGTTTTGAGATATTTGCTGAATGAGCAACTGATAGAGAAACATACTGTAATCATCTGTGATGGATGAAGATAAAGAAAAACAACACTAGTGATAGTTATAAGTCAATTTGCTGACCGAATTTGTTAATAGTTTCATTAATTTTATCAACCATATTACGTGATTGTCAAGTCATGACAATGCTTTATGACGATATCCTGAAACTATTAAATTTAACTAGTTATAGTGTTGATTGAGGATTGGTCAGTGGAAAAATAGATATTGTTGCTTTAGGTGATTCGAAATTATCAGAAATTTGTAACGTTACAGAATCCGAGAGGCCTAATTATATTATAAATTTCAATTCAGAAGGATTCGTTTAATGTTAATTCTAGTAGGCTGCGGAGTTTTGATTTTAAACGTTTGTTTAGCCAACAGCTACCTGAGGATTTAGTTATTTTAGTAGTGCAGTTGATAGTGTAAGATCCATTTTGAATGCCTTGTGTGTTTGTGAAAATCCCTCCATGTATATACTTGCACTTTGTTCCTATTGATCTTCTTAGTTGTACATTGTTAACTTTTGGACTACATTTGAATTGTTAATCTTTGTATTTTATTATAGTTTTTGTTTTTACCACACCTTCACTAATTCCCCATGTTTCTTCCCGAACTGCACTTACGTTGTTTTACTTTATACTAAGTCTGAGCGGCAGCCATTTTGGTTGGTTCCTGCCTTTGATTGCTTGACCTGTGTTGACTGGAATTGTGCATTTTGGTTGTGAATTGAAGCACTCTTCCAGAATTGAAAACACTCTGTGTTATAGAGCGACCAATTATTACCTTTTGAACGAATCTGTACGTGATCTATCCAGACAGGATAGAATAACATTTATTTGTGGTGATTGGTAATTTTCTTGCATTCTTTATCAACTTTCTTATTTATTGTAGTTTAGATTTGATCAATTAAACAATTATTGGTTGGATAGCTGTGTGGTTATATTTGTTTAGGTAATAATGTATACTTAAATTTATGATAAATTATAGAACCGCTATCTTACCCAATTACCTTGTTTTGGTTTCAAACGGGCGAGGGCGCGTATCGAACTTATCCAGGCAGCTGTCCAGCAGTCCAAACGTGGTTTGGATCCTACAGTTCTAAACAAATATTACTTGGCCGAAATCCTTTGGTAATCGTTCACGGATTTTCTGGAAATAATTGGTCGTGTCGCTTATAATGCCAGTTAATCGTCGTCGGAGATCAGGCTCAAAGTTCGTCGATGTTAACGAAGAATCCCCTATTGTCAAGCAAGTACCTTTTGATGTCCTTAAGGGTCATGGTTCAGACTTAAATAGGGTTAATTATCATGGCAGTGATTCTAGCCTTAATTCGATGTCAGATGTAAAAAATCTTAGTTTAAAGGAGGAGCAAAGGCCTGAATTACTAGGAAAGAGCATGTCGCCTATAGTTCATGTTGTTGGCCCAGAGCTACCAAAGGTTGAACTGAGTTATTTCGATGGAGAGCCAAGAGGTTATTGGAAATTTATAAGGCAATTTGAGACGTATGTAGCGTCAAGAGTCACGGATGATAGCCAGCGCTTACTCTATTTGATACACTACTGTAAGGGCAAGGCTAAAACAGCTATTGAAGGTTGCGTCATGATGGAGGCATCCTCTGGCTATAAAAGAGCAAGGGAGATTTTAAAACGTTTTTTCGGACAGCCTCACGTAATTGCTCGAGAAACACTAGAGGACTTATTCAGTGCTGCGAATTTTGAGTATATTGACGGGGACCAACTATCAAATTTGGCTATTAAGATGGAAAACTGTGCCATGGTCTTGGAGCAGATGAATTATACTTCTGATCTAAATTCCTTAGTTACCTTGGAAAGAATAGTGAGACTCTTGCCGCAACCTTTGCAAGCCCAGTGGGCGGACTGGGTGGATAAATTGACTGAAGATAACAGGGAACCGACCTTCGACGAGCTCACTCAGTTTATCGCATCGCGTGCGAGAGTGGCTTGTAGTAGATTTGGACGGTTAGCAAACCGTTCAAGAAAAGGACATAACGTAAAGACGAACTGTCACGTGCAATCAGAGCAAGGGAATAGTTCGACAACGAAAACTAAATGCAGTATGTGTTCCTACGACCATGCTATTGATAAATGTCCACAGTTCTTAGCGCTTACAGTTCAAGACCGATGGTCTCACGCTAAAAGCAAGGGTATCTGTTTTGTTTGTCTTAGACAAGGACATAAGGTTAATGAATGTAAGATGACAAGGCTCTGTAACGTTGACAGTTGTAAGAAGAGACATCACGTTCTGCTGCACACTGACTCGACAAGCAACGTCGTAAATGATAAGCCATCATGCTCGGAATATAGGAAAAGAGTTGTTAATCATATCAGTAAGGTACAGACACTGGAGAACGAAATACGTAAGCTTTATGATGAGTTTTCAGATGCTTATTCAAGTGATAAATCATTATCAGTAGACGACAAGGGGGCTATAAAGATTGTGGAAGGGGGCACGCACTTCGGCGACGGTCATTTTGTAGTTTCTATACCGTGGAAAAAGAATCCAAATATGAAAGTGGATAATTATGAAGTAGCAAACCGTAGATTACAAAGTTTGAAAGGTATGTTGTCGAAGGACGTCAGCCTGAACATCAGGTACATCAAAAGTATTGAAAGTAATTTTACTAAGACTTATGCGGAGAGGGTCCTTGAAATATATTTGCAGCCTAATTATCGCCCTCGAGGGTATTTACCTCATCATGCAGTGTTAAACATGAAAAAACCAGAGGAACTTAGAGTGGTCCTTGATTGTGCCGCCGAGTTTGCAGGGTTTTCCACAAATGATATGATTTATCAAGAACCCGATACCACTGATGAGTTAATGTGTATATTATTAAGTTTTCGCAAGGAGGCAGTTACAATCCCTGCAGATGTTGAAGAAATGTTCATGCAATTGGTCTCTGAGTCTGATCGAGGAGCTTCAAGATTTCTGTGGTGGCAGGAGGGAGACATGTCGAGGGAACCATCTGAGTTTCAAATGACATCTCATCCATTTAGTGCCATATCATCGCCGTTTCGTGCGAACTTTACCTTGAATAAGACGGCTCAAATATTCTCTGACGGTTATGATGGTTATGTTGTAGATGCTGTCAAGAATAATTTCTATGTTGATGATTGCTTGATATCCATTCCCAATTGTGATCAAGCAAAGAGTTTCGTTAAGCATATAAGTGAATTATTATGTAGAGGAAGTATGCAAAAAATGATCGATCTTGAATATTGGTTCAAATGTCCTACTTTAATGCATGGCGAATTTTATACAGCAATCACTGACTGTCCGGAACCTACTCCTGACGATATTGAGTTTAGAAAAACTGCTGTGGTTAACTTGAGTAGTATAAAGCACAACATGTCACCTATTCTCTCTTATAAATCCGAGTGGTTGAAATTAGTCGGGGCCGTAGCCTGGCTTAGAAGGTTCATAGAATTTCTGATGGTGCTTCGTTCACCGAGTCATGAAGGATCCGTTCATCTAGGATGTTTAAAGGTCAAGGAGCCTGACATCGCCAAGGGTAAGAATTTATTGATGGTTCAAAAGGAAGTGTGTGGAGAATTATTTAGTGAATTTAGAAACAGAAGTAAAGTAGTAAGTCATAATGATCTGAAAGGTTTATCACCGATAATGCTTGATGGGTTACTCTGTGTTACAGGTCGTCTAAGCTACTCAGAATTATTAAATGCTTTTGAACGTCCAGTAATTTTACCCAGTCGACACTTAGTGACGGAAATGATAATTAAACATTGTCATAAAGTACCAGGACATATAGAAAGGTCATTGGAAAAAGGATATAGATATGGGTTTACTTGTTTGCAAACATGGGCAATACATATTGAACTGATGTATAGTTTGATTACTGGTTCATTTATAATGGCCTTATTACGTTTTATTGGAAGAAGAAGGAAACCTCCGGAGATTTACAGTGATAGTGCGTCAAGCTTCATGGGAGCAGATTCTGAATTAAGGAGGTTTGTGCAACAGTCGAATCAGCAGAAGATAAATATTGAATTGTCAGCGAGGTCCTCATCCAACAGCATGGGTGTAATTTGGGGAAGAGTGATTAGGTCTATACCAAGACTGTTATTGTTGATCACGAGAGAACAGGTGAAGCAGGTCTCCTTGAAGCTTTGGATTAGTCTTTGTTGTTATTGATGTAGTTAGGTCGAGTAGGCGTACTGTTGTAAGTCCTACTCGTTCCTATGGTGTGATATGTTATATAATGAACCATGACCGTAGGCATCAAGGTAGCTTGTGTGATATGGAGGGATTTTGGGGGCCGGTGTAAGATCCATTTTGAATGCCTTGTGTGTTTGTGAAAATCCCTCCATGTATATACTTGCACTTTGTTCCTATTGATCTTCTTAGTTGTACATTGTTAACTTTTGGACTACATTTGAATTGTTAATCTTTGTATTTTATTATAGTTTTTGTTTTTACCACACCTTCACTAATTCCCCATGTTTCTTCCCGAACTGCACTTATGTTGTTTTACTTTATACTAAGTCTGAGCGGCAGCCATTTTGGTTGGTTCCTGCTTTGATTGCTTGACCTGTGTTGACTGGAATTGTGCATTTTGGTTGTGAATTGAAGCACTCTTCCAGAATTGAAAACACTCTGTGTTATAGAGCGACCAATTATTACCTTTTGAACGAATCTGTACGTGATCTATCCAGACAGGATAGAATAACATTTATTTGTGGTGATTGGTAATTTTCTTGCATTCTTTATCAACTTTCTTATTTATTGTAGTTTAGATTTGATCAATTAAACAATTATTGGTTGGATAGCTGTGTGGTTATATTTGTTTAGGTAATAATGTATACTTAAATTTATGATAAATTATAGAACCGCTATCTTACCCAATTACCTTGTTTTGGTTTCAAACGGGCGAGGGCGCGTATCGAACTTATCCAGGCAGCTGTCCAGCAGTCCAAACGTGGTTTGGATCCTACAGATAGTACCTAAATTTTTAATCTTATTATCTAAACTATGTTCGCATTTTAGGCTGCTAATATGATAAACTAATCCATAAATCCAAATACGATTAGCAACAACGACTATGATGGGTTTATTGATAAATGTTAAAGGCGATCCAGATGATTTCTAAATTTAGAAGACATGGAGATATAGTGTAACGTATGTATGGGCCAGGTTAACATGCAGGTTGTTGACGTATAGGTCGATTTAAAAATAAGGAGCATGACCAGAAAATAATTTTAAAGTTTAGACTGCTTGTGAAACTTCAGGCAGGAATATGATGCGTTATAAACATTCCATAAGAAGTTGCTGCATTTAGCCTAGGGACACTTACAAGTATATAGCAAAAGGAACCGGAAAACATATACATGTTAAGTTAAAAAAATCATTAAGTAAAATGGTTGAACTCGCCTGGATTATTTTTGAAAATTAGATTATTCAATGGACGACATATATAACGGCATTCGTGAGTAGTAATGATCCAAAAGCATCCAGAATAAAACATGCAGAATGGCAATCACTTCCAGGGTGGTTGATGCTGTTGAGGTTTTTGGAACTCGCTCTGATCAGAACTGAATGAATCCAGATAATTGTGTGTGCCATTGAATGAGCCATCTAAAATGAACTTATGATTGCAGAAAACTTATAGCTGGAACTCACCGTATTTTTTTGAGGTGTCATCCTTGTTTTTTGGTAATGGAACTCGAGAATATGAAATTAGGCAGGCAGTGGTCGGAAGAAAAAATATTATGGGATAGTGCATAGTTTAAAACAGGATGAAGTGTTAAGTGAAGGAACACTGAGAATAAGATCCAGATAGCTATTTAGCCCTTGGTTGCATTGTTAGTCGATGTATATTTACGCTATTTACAGGTCATATTTGTAGAGCTTGATGTTTAAACAAGACTATGTCGCTGAAGCATGTAAATGCTATTAAAGCTTGTTAACGAACCATCAAAGCTAATTACTTGATATAGACGACCAGTTCTTAATATCGATTGAGCTAGTATGTTATGAGAACTAATCAATATAACATTACGATAATACATGTGAGCATCAATCAGAGGACTATTAGAATATTGGGTTAACATAAATATAAAATCGATCGAGAAAGTTAAAGTGGAATTAAGGATTATTTGTAATAGGTTGCGTTTCTTTAGTCGGGCTTACCAATGTAGAACTATGGTCTACTATGATATTAGTGCTGCTCTAATAATAGACCTAATCCTAAATTTTTAGATTTGTCATGATATAACTGCCTAATCTATAAGATCTTACGTGGAAGTCACACCATCGACTACGCCAACTCACTGTATCGTATCAATTACCCATACATGATGTAGAACAACGTTAAGCTAGAGAAGGAACAATATATTTAATACGAATAGAAGATATAAGATAACATTCAGATGGACCACGCCTGCATGGCCGAGCCATGCCATCCGATCAAACCCAGTCCATTCAATTGATTGTTCGCGCCTTCTCCATCGTTAGGTATTTATCTGCGTTAAATATTGAATATCTATTTTCCGAGTAGTCTCGTGTTGAGCTTTGTGGATTGTGCGGTTATTGTCCGATGCCACTACAGTTCCATGAATACTCATAGGATTAGCTAAGGTAAGAGTCGTGTTGCGAGGGGAAATAGATTCAACCACTTTGTCATCATGTGAAATATGTTTACCGTTGCCGGCAGGAAAGCCGGCGGAATTACAAAAAAATTCTTTTCATTGCTATTGGATATAACATCTGATAAGGGCATACTGTACATATTGGGAGCCGGACCAAGAAGGCTATCAGGTCTATGGTTGTGACCAAGTGGCCAATTACAATTCAGATAACTATTTATACCTGACGTATGGGTAACGTGTTTAAGACGTTTATTTCCAAGGTTTGTGGTTGATTTCGGCTTCTTCATAAGTTGGAGAGGATTGTGTACTGTTAAACATACTTGCGATGGTTTGCGAGGTTCGAATATATCAACGTTAAGTGCGTGGTCAGTTATATGAATGTTATGATTAGTTTTCCTGTTATCCGTTGCACAGTTACTGTAACTGGGTGTTGCACTAACAGGGGTTTGGATTGTGTTATCCCATTCTTCATCAGCACAACTACTTCGGGTTGAATCTAAGTCAACATTCTTAAGAGGATGGACACCACCTACATCGGGATTACTTTCTTCTGGGTTTTGAACTTTATGAGATTCAGAAGAGTTTTTTGGTGGCGGCAAAGTTGTTAAGCTAGACGTCCTCTTAGAATCGGACTTAACGTTACAACCATTAGGATTATGATGCATTTGAGAGTTTGAAGCTGATGGTCTGTAGTTATCTCTTCCTGCTTTTCGCTGGCATGGTGTTTTATCCGGAAGAGTCTTAATATCCTTGAAAATCTGTTTTTGTCTCAATGAATTGGAGGAATTTAAAAATTCACTGGCGTCTACAGATGAGTTGAATTTGAACAAGATCGGTGAGTGCATACCAGGATGACTTCTTTTTAATCTTGTGCATACACATGGTACGTGTGTCATATTGCTGGCTCTAAGCAGACTAGATTTGATATTTTTAAGGGCATGTGTATCCGGTATATTAAACACAATTGCATTGCTAGATCGTCTTATTCTTTCAAATACCTCTGATGCAACACGATCTAGGAAAATATTTATGTCATTCATTTGATCTGGAGTCTCTGTGAGGTTGGGGTTGATGAGATATTTAAGCGGATTGAGAATGTTCATGTCTACTTGCAACTTCTTTATAGCATCCATATAGTTGCAGTTGCGATTATCATCACTGTTTACCATCAGAGTTTTCAACATGTCTGGAATGGAGACAACTGGTAAAAGCCTGTCTGCTTCCGGATGAACGGAGTGGCACGTCTCGTTGAAACTGTTGGAAATCGTATCGGTAGAGGTGTTAAATTGTGTCGTTTTCCTACGTTTGGCTGAACGCCTAGGAGCAGGGGTCTTCATTTTCTTTTGTGACATGATAAAGTGACGTATAGCAAGTGGTTTGAACAGAATGTTGGAAATAGGGGTGAAAAAATCAATTCCGAGGGCTCAAGTTAGTCTAAAAATCAAAATCTATGTTTTAACCAAGAGTGAATGTATCGTGAGGATTAGTGGTGTTAAAAACAAAAGATGACAATGGCAGGAAGATAGTAGTGGAGATGAAGTATTTATGTCAGTATCTGTGTGGAGGCAAAATAGAATATAAAGGAGCAAGTTGTATAAATTTTAACATATATGACACGAAAGATAGCCTTATATAGTAAAGTAATTTAGAAATGTCGATAATTAGTATCAAACAATCAAAAAAAGTACGGTATGTGATACATATATAAACTGAAAGTCCGTATTAGTAAAAATTGGGAGGTGCAGAGATAAGTAGTTTAGAAGATTATTACCGTCTAAAGTTATTATGTTGCTTCTTGAACAAATATATGAAACAGCTTTTTGGAAAAAAACACTGTCAAAAAAACAAACTATGACAGACTCACCGAATTGGACAGGTAATTTCGGAAATGAAATAATTTATAGTATCCAAATACGATTTAAATGATAGTTAATAAAATAGTGAATACAGTCCTTTAACATACACGGTTATATATATTTCTTGATATTAGGTAGAGGTTTGAATAGATCCTGTAGATACATAAAGTACGTGGGTTAAAGCATTCAAATACGATATAATCATATATTCCTTAAGAAATAGAATACAGATATGAAATGCAAATCTTCGTCAAATATGATTATATACGGTTTCAAAGTATAGTTTGATCGTATAGTCAAAATGAATATATGTAATCATATGATTATGAATTATTGTATGAATATGATCATAAATACTGTAAGTTGAACTCAGAACTTATCATATGGCATGAAATTCACAGTTTATATGCTAATAGTTAAGAATAGAGTTATTTTCCATAATTCCAAGAAAAAATAATTCATCCAGCTATGCGAGAATCCTAGAAAAGTGAAACTAAAAACCTCGGCCTGAAAGTAACGTCCAGTCCGTAGCGCGCGGGTTGATTGGGAGGTCCGTGGGTGCTGCTTCGATGTTGGGTGGGTTCAGTGAAGCTGGTCGATTCAAGAGTTTTTTGAAGTGTTCTACCCACCTGTTTCGTTGTTCTTCAATGTTGGTGATTACCTTGCCTTCCTTGCTTTTCACTGGTCGTTCTGGTTTGCGGCGATTTCCAGAGAGTTTCTTTGTCGTGTCATACAATTGTCTCATGTTTCCTTCTCTTGCAGCCTTTTCCGCCGTCGTTGCTAAATCTTCCACATATTTACGTTTGTCGGTTCTGATGCTCCTCTTCACTTGTTTGTTTACTTCTGTGTATTCAGCTTGTGCCTTGGCTTTTTCTGCTCTTGTTCGGCTGGTATTGATCGCTGCCTTCTTGTTCCTTCTTTCTTGAATCTTATCCAGTGTATCAACAGTGATCCATTCCTTGTGATGGTGCTTCTTGTGACCCAGGACCTCATGACATGTTGAAGTGATTGCCTCTTTGATCCCCTTCCAGTTGCTCTCCACAGTAGTTCCTTCTCCATTGAGTAGATCATGAAAGGCCTGGAACTTGTTGCTGAGGACTATCTTGAATTTGTTGAGTTTGTTAGTATCCTGAAGAAAGGCCGTATTGAACTTTTGTGATATTGTCCGCCCCGTTGTCCAGTGCTTCTTGAGTTTCAATTTCATCTTGGCGACCAGTAAGTGATGATCTGATGCTATATCAGCTCCTCTCTTGTTTCTCACGTCCTCTATAGTCCTCCTGAACGTTTTGTTGATGCAAATATGGTCGATTTGGTTCTGTGTGGTGTGATCATTTGAAATCCATGTGGCTTTGTGTATGCCTTTATGTGGAAATATGGTGCCGCCTATGACCACTTTATTGAAGACACACAAGTTTGCAAATCTCTCACCATTTTCGTTCCTTTCTCCCAGTCCGTGTCGTCCCATGATGTCTTCATATCCAGTGTTGTCCGTTCCAACCTTGGCATTGAAATCTCCCATCAGAATGGTCAGGTCCTTTGTTGGGCACTTCTCGATGATTGACTGCAGCCTATTGTAGAATTGATCTTTAGCGTCTTCATTGTAGTCGTTGGTAGGCGCATAGCATTGGATGACGTTCATTGAAATGCCCTCTTTCTTTGTTTTAAACGACGCTTTGATGATCCTTGGTCCATGAGATTCCCATCCCATAAGTGCATTTTGCGCTTGTTTGGACAGCATCAATGCAACTCCTTGTGTATGTGAAGAATTTTCTTCTTCATGGCCAGAGTATAAAAGAAGCTCTCCTGAAGTTAGTCTTTGTTGTCCAACTTGCGTCCAATGTGTTTCACTGATCCCAAGTACCTCTAGGTTGTATCCTCTCATTTCTGCAGCAATTTTGAAGGCTCTCCCGGTGTCCCACATTGTACGAACCTTCCATGTACCTAAATAAATGGTTACTCTGGTTGTCAGAAGAGGCATCGGCTTCGTAACTTCCGAAGAAATTCGGCTTTCATCATGAGGCGTTAAAATTCTTCTAAATGAAGACCTTCTGACCACCGAGTCAGAGTTTAAAAGGTTTGAATAATTTTTTCTGGTTAGCGTTTTTTAGCGAGTTAGTTTTCTACGGGATGGGGACGCTAACCCCATGCCCAACCCTCCTCCTTTATCCGGGCTTGGGATCGGCAGTAGCCCTTGGAGGGACTCCAGGCTGAGTTAATCGACACCTGATTAATAATTATTCTTTTGGATGCATGTCAGCAGATAAGGTGTCTCTGATTGTGCCCTTTTGTAACTTGTGCAGGGAAATGTAAATGCCTCACAAACGCACATGAATAGGTTATGCGACTAACAGGCATAATGATGTGTTTGATTAAACAAGAGAACAAATAACTTGTTGAACTATCAAGATAACAAAACAGGTATATCAGATATTTAAGCAGGAGAATTGATTAATATTGTTTGGTGAGCGAATATGTATGTCTGAGACAGGAAACTACTGAAAGCTTCGGACAACAAATGTTCACGTGCGGCTGGGAAATAAGAGTGTAGGGCGACAAACGCGCATTCAGCCTTACGTAGTCACTTTTACAAGCATGTGTACTTGCGAATAGGTATACAATAATCATTGCGGACCAATTAAAGATTTGTCCCACAGGCAGCTTACCTCGGGGGGTTAGTTATTTTAAAAATGTACAAACTTGTGTGTAAGCAGGGACAGTGTAACGACCGAAATTCTGGTGTTTGACTTGATCATAGTCCTAACGAACGGAATTTTATTGATAAGACCAAAATGCGTTCGTTTGTGTAGCGTACAAAGCGTTTATGATTGACTCGCATTAAATCATATCAAAACACAGACTCTCTGTCTAACTTAGTGGGTATTAACTTAAGGACATGACAGATTATATAAAATGTGCAAAATACAAAGAACAGTAAAGTCTGTGCCACACAGACCGGCTTCCAAACGAAGAGTAGACTGGGAAAGATGATGGAGGTGGATATGACACACTTTACAGAAACCATTAAACCGTATCACAGGGCAAATTCTAACTTGAAATTTTCATTGCAGAGGGAAAAGAGGCACATTGAAGGACACATGTCGCCATGAATTGTAGACAGATATCAAGATCAAGTAATTAGCATCAGCTGGATAGGTGGGTCCGGGACGGTTGATTGGAAATTCTTGGATTGTGACATTTACTAGTGAGCTCATTCAAGCTACTAAATCTGCAGTCATAGACCAAAACTGTTTACCGGCCACAGCGTGACTGTTTGATTTATATAATGTCACGAAGAAATCCGTTGATAGTCTGTCCTGTTATTCAGTACTTTTGAAAACAAGTTAGTCATGCCGGAAAAGTACTCTATATTAAGATGAAAGATTTATATGTTATGGGCTTTCTTGTATAGCCAAGTCATGTAGCCTGTATGTTCACTGAATTTTATCTTGCTATCAGCCGATCAGAGTCCAAGAATCAGTCTTTTAATGCAGATATACACTTCGTTCCAATGATAATTTTGCGAAGGTTCAGTGCTATTCCACTGTCCCGATAGATGTCGTGTTCTTCACTCCTCTTGGAAGTCAGGAAAATACTAGTGTTTACTTGCCATAGAGAAATTCTCCACTTATGTCAGACTCCTTTTGGAATGAAATGGGTGGTCGCTACGCTACTTCACCTTTGATCATCTCTTGATTGGTTTATTCATTGTAGAGGCATATAAATGTCTAACTTTGCTGCTTTCATGGACTGTAGATTACGAAGTTTGCGCGTTAGGGAGTTCCGATAGCACAACTTTATAGCCGCGCTGTCGACCCTAATTTGACAGGAGCAGAAATGTTCCTATTCCATGAAGGTGTCTTGGCAGCAACTATGTTAAACATGGTCATAACACGATTATTCCTATCCAAGTTAGTTTAAAAATGAGCTTTTCGATTATAAGCCGATAATTCGGGAGTAGACAATCTAGACTTGGTGGTCTCTGTTACAACAGGACGAGTAAAGGAAAGCTCGAACTTTTGGAACTACTTTTTGATTTATTATTTGTGTTTTTTTCATGACTAGTGGGCAGTTGTAGCATTGTAATACCATATTCTCTTTATTGCTAACATATACTAGGTCAAAAACTGCTGTAATACGCTTTATTATTCTTCAATTACTGCTTAATAATCATGTATTGTTCTCTTCGCCCTAAGCTACATGTATGGCTGTGCTTGGAGTTTAATTTCTTACTTGGTATGTCATTCGGTTTCACAATTCATTTAAATAAGTTAATGAGTGCTTGAGATAGTTGTTAGCTGTTTGAACAGTATGATTAAGATACAATACGTGGGGTAGAAAATTAGTAGTAAAATTCTGATTGGGGAATTTAACACATGATATATATAAACCTCTCAAGTCATTACAGTTTTCCATATTTATTCTGCCATATGTTGTTACCCATACATTCAAGCATTCCATAGCTTCCGGATGTTCGTCCATGACGCTCATTAAACGACACTAATGATGGGCCATAATTGTTATACGACAGATTTGTTGCTGGATGGTTTACGTTCTGGCGATGAATGATTTTAGCACTCAGTTTTATTGAGTCCATGGCCTCTATTAATAGGGTAGTGTATTCTAAGTAGTGTTATTGCCTAGATATAGACGGAAAATGTATGGTATAATTTCGAATAAATCTCAGTAGCATACCATTGATATTTTCAGAATAATTTCACGTTTTTTTAGGAAGTTGCTGCGCGTCACTGAACTTCTGAAGTTTATCAGAAGCCATTATTTATAATCTGCTATCCCACCCTCAGTTTTTAGGATACTGGTTATTATATCTTCTGGTCTTCTCATGCCTAAAATTACCCGTTGCTTTGAGGATGTCACGGGTATTTGAAGCCTAACAACACTTTTGTCCATGACACCTTTATAATTTTAGGAACCCAAACCCAGTCAAACCAAAAGTCAAGAATGATGTAGTTCGAAGGTATATTTGGAAGATAGTCATTATATCGAGGTGTTTGATCAAGCTGTCTAGTTGCTATAAGGGATGTGTAGAACGCGTTAACAGTAGAAATCTGGTGCGGATGCGCGACCAAGCGCTTTCAGTTAGGATGTCTCCAGTAAAACCAATTACATCAGCATCAATGTCTAAGACTTCCTGTACTACTTATTTCAGGGGTCTGTTTACCAATGCACTTTCTTCTCCTTGCCTCAATTTACCGGTGGACATAAGAAGGAAATCTCCGGTGTGCCAAGGGGAATTTCGCGATATAGCTGCATTGCTGCCTAATGACATTTATGTTAATCCCCCAATTACTAGCTTCTGCAGTTGTATCTAAGATTTTGTGATTTCTGAACATATTATCTTGACAAACGCGTGCTCTGTTGAATAAGGCACTCTTAGAAGACCTTTTTATGGATGACACGGTAAGAGATTTGGTGTTAAACCCAGGACATGAATGCCGGCACCAGTTCCCTGGAATGTCCCCTGAGATTCCTCAATAATACGTACGTACCCCTAAATCTCAAAGCCCATGAACCTATCAACCAAAAACGTAACGTTTCAAGTCAGAACCGCTTTCGGAAACTCAGGGAGTTCACGCAGTACGTTTATCCACTACAAATCTTACTTTCCTTGACCTTATCTATTTTTTCCGTCTTACTGGCGCTTTTCTCAGGGTAACAGGAAGATGGTAAGAAGTTGAGGATATGTGTTACAAGAGTTATCTGCTTAATGCTTTCAAAAGCACTCAGGAAATCATTGTGTTGCAATCCACCGACAATTTCTCATGTCTCTACATACAGATTTCTGTTGGGATTCAAGGGTTTCCTACTGCCAATAAACATCGAAACTTGCCGACAGAAACACCACCTGACGTTATGCGTTTAATTTGCTATACTTTAATAGTTCATAAGCACTTTAATATGTTTGTGTATTCTCGTGTTAGATGTATTGTTAATTGGTATAATTCTATGTGCAAGGCGTTGCGCGTAATACAAGTTTTCGTGTTTACGCGTATCGGTTTGTTTCGTCTGTAGGGTACACTGGACTCCTGAGGTTCTTTGCAACTGGCTGACATAAAATCTAAACCTTATGTTAGGAAATGGACTGGTTGCGGCCTTCAACACCGAGGTTAGTTGTAATTCATACGATTTACCTTGTTTAGTTAAAATCATTAACAGATTCACAGCTGCCGGTTTCTAGAGCCAAAATGGCTTCGATAACAAGGGCCGCTATAAAGGCTTTAAAATATTATAAACATGTGGTACAGATTGTTGAGAAGTTTATAGCGAAATGTTCACCGGAATATAAAGTCCCTGGATTGTATGTAATCGATGCCATTGTTAGACAATCTCAGTACTTTTATCGCGAGAAGGATGTTTATGGACCCAGATTCCTTCGTAACCTAGTGCCTGTATTTATTTCCCTTATGAATTGCAATGAGAAAGATAAGCCAATGCTAATGCGCATGTTGTATTTGTGGCAAAAAAGTTCTGTCTTTCCAGATGAAGTTATAAAGGCACTGTGCAGTGTTATATCGGATCCCAAAAATCCACAGGTTGTTGGAAAAGGTAAGTCTTTATGTTCATTAATTATTTTGTTTTAGCTAAGGAGGTCGTCATTGAATCACTAAACAATTCCTCTACGAAGCAAATAATCATTGAATCTTCAGTCCCTTCACAGCCACAGAAATACCCCCAACTGTAGACAACTGTGTATCTAGAGACGATAATGCAGTATCTGCTTCTGAGATCGCTAGTGATTGCGCCCAAAGGAACACAAGCGCTAAGGTTCAACTACTTCAACTACAAGTGAGTTTTATTGTGACATTTCGAAGAAACTGAACGATTTCCATATTTCATGTCGTTATATCTCTCTAAATCGTTTGAAATAACGTGGGTACGTGCAGTGCACTTACAGTCAAAATAGTTTTCCGATAAAAGCATAGATTGACCAGATTTATAGTATAAATTATCCCGTTGGTCTTAGCCATTTTTAGTGGTCAGTAATTCATTAATTTATACGAGGTTGATGCATGTAGTAAACTTGAATCTTAAGGGTTTTCGCGAATGAAGTTCAACTTTACATAAAAAGATGACAGCATTAGTTTCCAGTATTAAGTTTGTCACAATATTTTACTAATGTTTCCACAGGTCCCTTTCCTTAATTTGAGCGGCTCGTGCTTCTAGCATCAACACGTCAGACTTTGCGTATGAGGGTTGCAGTATACTGATTATCTAAAAAATCACGTTCCGGGCCTCAGATTTTCGTCAATTTATTGAGTAGAGGTTCACGTACTTGACTTTGAGCTATACCATATATGAGGGTTGGTGATATTGCTCGGTTGCTTAAACTGAAGTAAGCAGCGTGAGGTTCGAACCTATAACCCAGTGGCTGAAATTTAGAAGTATTGATCATGAACTACAGTTCTAACAAGTCACAACCACCCTTTATATCCCAATCCTTATAATACTTAAAGTAGGGCTGAGTTTCGGATTCATATTTATTCTTTATTTAGAAATTTGTCACTGATTCAGATAAATCCCATACACAATCTTTGTCTTAACAACGTTTTATTAGATGAATTCACTTCGTTGTATTCACTCGTTTGTTCTGCCTCTATTATGTTCCCAACTCCCCACTGTTAGTCTCACTGTTTCTATTTGTTCTTCGTTTCCCCCATTTCTTTCTATGGGGTTTGTGGTAACTCCAAGATTTGTGCCAGGTGCTATTCCGTGTACATAGCTGTCTTGAGATTAGGATGGCGGGTAGGGTAATTAGAATTGTCAGAGTGTGGTAGTAAAAACATCTAGTTTTATTCAGCTTTCTGTGCTAAACAAACAAAATTAGCAAGCCTAACATCACGTATCTCGTCTTTTTGAAAAAAATCTACAAACTTGAACGGAATCAGGCTGTTGTCACGTACACTAGGGTGAATAGTCAAATTAAAAACAAGTAAGTCAATGGTCTTCACATTTTATAGGAGTAAAATAAATTGTGGGTTGACCGACATCAAAGGAGTCATCTAAAATTTAAGTCTGAAAAGTGTTGGTTTGCTAAACCTAGAGATTAGGACAACTCACTAAGCTTTTAGAACAGACACTAGGGACTACACAGGATACATTGGGAGTTACTGTTCAACATCCAGTTAGAGGTTAATTAAGATACTGAATGTTGGTTATTACAGGAGTAAATAAAATGAAGAATAAAGTCCAGTTCACTATCTATTGAACTTAGTAACGTGAAAAGTTGCAGACTTTCTGTCATCCCAAAGATGATAAATAGCTTGAAGCCCTAAGGAACTGAGCTGGAAATCGGTCTCATTTGTTCAGACATATTAATTATGTCTTTGTATAAATCTTGTTTTGAATCTTCTATTCACTCAGTCCTTTTGGATCACATTCTTTGCATTCATCAACCTTAAAGTCAACCTGTGGGTCGGTAGAGTGATTAGAGTCAATTGGATGTTCAAGAACTGGACTTCTAACTCCCTCTTGCGCTTGTAGAACCACACTGCAACATATTCTCGTATCCGAGTTGAAAGCAGACTCTGGCTACGACTTATATACCTTGCTCCACTTGAGCAGGTGAACTTTTAGATGCACATGGAGGCGACCAGACGAGAAAGCTTATCCTTTACGGATACAGAAAACAGATTCTTACTAATGAGCACTATCACAGCTTTGTTGCATAGAACGTCCTTTTTATCGCTGCCGTCAACTGAGTTTTCATTATATCAGAAGTTGGGTCACCTTTAAATTACATGTTCATATGAAGGTACCTCTTTCGGACTAAATTATCAGATTCCTTGTCTCGATTTCTTTTTCCATATTCTTCCGTATGAAGCGGCTTGGATAGCCGTTTTCAGACAATTAGCACCCAGTTATCGATTAGTTATATTAATACCGGTTGTCCGATTTCAGGATAATAGAAGACTAACTTTAAAGTTCAAACTTTTGTCCATATACTCGAATTCGATCTCAAGATAAGGGAAATTTATGGGATTATTAAGTCTCAATATAAATAAAAACTATTAACTTGTGCTGGGCTTTGTATCACACCCTAGATTTTGAAAAATTTCCGACGTAAAAGTTCATAAAATTAGTATGTCAGTTCTTTGACTATCAGACCTCGTTTTTTTGATGAATTATATGACGTAACAATTTGAACCGATGTACATATGTTCCAGATTCCACGTTGCATGTAATTGTTTGCTGAATGAATAATCCTAAGTGTCTAATTTTCCTACAATGTCGACTACTTAACAAAGATCATAGAAGGATATTTTCCTTCTGGTTTTAAAGAAAATTAAAATACTGATTTCTTACCAATCTTTCATAACTTATCCGTATATTCATTTCTCCACTGTTTAGTGAACGAGTACAATAGTTCAAACTTAATTCGTTTTTTTAGAAACATGGGCAGAGTAATGCTATACTTATGATTCCATGGCTTAAATTTTCTCTGAACCTTTTTTATAGGCTTTACAAAAAAAGATTGCTGAACAATCAGCATTACTTAATCAAGAACAAACAATTGATCCGGAGGTGCTGACACAAATTCATATTCTTATGTCAGAACTAACTAGACGAGCAGAAGCAGCAACAGTTCAACTTGCTAATGAACAAGCCAATGAAGATTTAAAGTAGGCTGTTTTTATTTGTTCTTTGATATAATCAAGTTATACATATATGGCACTGGATTCTCTACTTAATAAAAGAATAGCTTCATTCTAATTGAGCAAAAATCTGTCACTCAGTTGACCTTTGGTTTTAACTCCAAGTTCAACTACACTTAATAGTGTTTTTTAGTTGTTGGCTTTGTGATTTAAATCTTAAACTGTCAATTACAAGTCGTAGCTTTGAATTCATGCCCATTACCTATCACGACTTTTACGCTTAGCCATCACCTATATTGACGGATGATGTTGGTATATTAGTAAGTTCGAAGAAAAGTAGGAACAGCCAAGCCAATAAATGGCAACATCGGTCCATGAGCTCATTAACTATCTAACCAGGTCATGGTGGGGAATTCAGAACACGTGGTTTTAACCCATGGGATAACCGAGGTCAGTGTCTGGATACATTTTATGACATTTGTCAGAATCTGTCACTGACTGAAATGCATTGACCCTTTTTTCCTCCCTTTAGATCTTAATTCTTAGTATCCCTTCATACATACATTTTCATTTCTTCTCAGACCTTTTCCTCAACGTCTAGTCTTTTTCATTATCATAGTTACTGCATTTTTTGGACTCATTTTGCCATTCATCTTGTTAATTTTGTCATCGTGCTAACGTGTGATACAGCAACTTAGGCAAATGCATGTTTGTGCCAGACTCTGCGTTGGTTATGATTGACTTATTGATACCCTCTTCCACCTATGGGTTTCGACAAGTAAGAAACGCTAATTTGTCTGGAAAAATACAAAAAGTTGTGAACTAAAGAGGTTCTTCAGATACTAGAAATTTCCTAAAAGTCTGGCATTCAGGTCAATCAATAATCGTTAGTCATACTAATGTAGGACAGATCTACCAATCAATTAATTCTATGTTAATCAAATCACGATATAGCTTATTAACAAAAGGATTATTGGAAACATGGATACGCATATTGCTGACTACTTTTGAAGCAAATCAATCAAGCTATTATTTTTTGGTGATAACTAGAAAGTTCACTTCAAAACCGATGAAATTACACAGTCCATTATCATTAGTAGTTTGATACGTCAGTCGTAACTACGACTGTGTTTTCTTTACCATTAATATTTTTTTGGTGGTTTTATTAGCATCTGTCCTCGTCGTCCTAAGTAATTTACATCAATTTAAGCTGGTTATAAAGTGTACCACATAGTCAATGTTTTTAAAAGTTGTATTAATTTGTAGTAATCGACTACTAAGTATTGGCTAGTCCCATGCTTAGTTCTTAACTTTAGCCAAATGAGGTCAATCTACATATATTGGAATCTAGAGTAAGCTACGCTAATCTTCTTCTTCATCTTTGTCCCTCTACGACGTTAGTCTACTAAAAGGTCATGTGTACATTGTGTCGATCAGATCAGAACAACTATCAACCTCCTGTATTGATGAAAACATAGGACTTATATGGCCTACTGTACGTTCCGACCGTTAATTTACTCTTCAAATCATTATTGATGAAGTGAATTTAGGGAGTTCTCCTTTGCACATTAGCACTAGAATGATATAGAGATGATATAAAATATTAAACAAGTCAGCTAAACAGCCTGCTTTATTTTTGTAAGAATTCTGGTGATGTTTTGAACACAAGGTTTAGAGTTAAGGCAAATGTATTCCCGTAAATTGAGAGTATTTTAAAAGAAATAGGGTTGAATTACCTTAAATTTTATGAACTAATGTATTTATGAACTTTGTTGGCACATTTATTGGGTAGACTGTGTTCATTTTTCATACTTAAAAGTGAAATGGAACTTCTTGATTATGTTCGTAGTGGAAGTGTACCTTTGAATGGATACTTTGGTTATTCATTTCATTTATTAGTTAAATGATCACTACCTTTTTTCCTTTCTTTTAACAATGTTATCATTCTAATTTATATGGAGAGTAGTTTTTTTTGCTGGGTCCCCTGTTGTGTATTGAAATGTTTTGTGTTTTAGATAACATTACTAGTTAAATGTAGGGAAATCATAGAATATGCTAAAGATTTTTCAATTTTCGATGAAGTAATATTCACTTAAGCTGATCACTTCAATTTTACCGTCTGAACTGTTTGTGACAGTGTAGTTTAGTCGGATTTCTTTTACATACACACACACACACACGAGAACAAATAAACTTTCTCTCTGATCACATTTTTGTGCTGTCCTGTTACTTTGAACATGAGAAAACTTTACGTTGTGTATTAATTGCTTCCCCAGAATCAATCTGTTTTACTCACTTATTATGTATAACCTGTTTATGTCCTTATGAAATGCTACAAAGTGTTTGGTTTTTTGTGTTGTGTTCTTTAAGCTAGATAGTTTCATTGGGAAGCTTTGATTATCCTTCTTTTCAAAATCTTCAGCGCCTACTTATGTTGCGTTAAGCTTTTTGGATATTTCACAAGTGTTCTATCAGTTTATTCCAGTGGTCACGTTTGTGAGTGGTTGTTTTCGTAGGTTTTGTTAGTTTAGCTGTAGTCTTGTGACTAGTTGATCTCTTCCTTATGGGTTCATAGGTTAAGACTGTATCGATTTATTTTGCGATTGACCTGAATGACATTATTTTAGAAATCCCCTGGTAATCTTGGAGTTTACCTGGTTCGAAATTCCGAGTTTATTCAGTCGAATTCATATCCTTAATTGTCTGGATTTACTGGTATCACATCACATCGTTTCAGTGTTAGTCTTTGTTCGTTTATGCGTAAGTGAATGGGATGTTCATTACGTCCAAAATATTGATAAAACTTTGCATTTAAAGAAGTCATTGTATCACATTCTCACAGTTACTGTTCTCTTTATCCTGCAATTACTATGATTTTACTCTATTTTCCGTTTTTTCTTCTTGTTCACCTCTCAGTGTGATTGATCCAAATTTGTTGGCACGAATACAATCAATGGTTGATACATTGGCGCATACTCGTGTATTACAAAAACAACTAAATCAAGCACGAGCTGAACGTCATCACCATCAACAACACTCAAGATATCAGCAACAACAATCAAATACTATTATTCGATCTATCAATGGTGTAACAGCTGGTCAATTGGAAGATGATACAAAACTAATTCGGGTTCGTTGTTGTTGTTGTGTTTTAAATGATTTATTAAGTTTATTTGTTTATTGTCCAATTTCATAAAATATTTTGGTATTTTTAGAGCAATTTGATTGAAAATAATTCTAAATAGATTTTATAAATGAATTGATCAGGAATAAGATTGAATTAGAAATTACCATTTTAATTAAATGATTAACATTTAGTTATTTAAACACATAAACATTAGTACAAGGTGGCATCAATTAGATATGCGCCACATAAATCATCCGATTTGTGTAGGGGCTGGGATACTGCCCGGGTGCTCAAGCCGAAGCAGGTAGTTTTCTTAGGGGGCCATACCCAGAGCCTTTGACCTAAATGTCTAATCCACAAGGTAGTGGAACAATGTCAGGAGATTCAGTCCCATTGTAACCGGTGACCAACACTAGGTTCACACGCCATTTGTTCCCTTAGGATCATGGAGCCCATGTGCACCATTGGCGTGGAATCAAGGCTTTCCGATTCCCTTAGATGGATCCTCCGCGTCCACCAACCCGGTTAAAGCGCCGAGCATTCGCTTTTCATCCTCTCAATTTCGTAAGCAACAGTGATGCCGCAAGAAGGCAGTGAGTAGGACATCCCTGGCAGTGGTTGTATGCACGTTGCTATGTGAGAGTATTTCTAGAGGGAGAGCTGACTCTCCCCACTTTCGGCCGTTCCAGGGCATTTGAGGGCAAATGATTAACAAGGTGAAAGGTTTTCCCTACCCTAGATTTTAATTCATATTGTTGCGTATGTGGTGGAGAAAATTCCATCATTGGATAGTGTGTTACTGTTGTGGATGCGCAGGAATAGACCAATAATTATCATGTTAAGTCCAATAGTGTCCTTGGACTTTAAATGGGTATTTTCTATTTGTCGATATCTGTTCACTTGTTGTATATTGTACAAAATGTTGTTTTCTATTTTATGGTACGATGTGGTGTGCTTGATTGGTATATAAACAAAGTATGTTTGAAATATAATGATTCATATCTCCGAGGCTGTGACTTGTGTTCTGGACTCAACTGACTGGGCTAGACAGGGAAGCGGGACCAATAGAGACTCTAGGCCGTCCGTACGTGTTTTCCGTGTCACTGTACTGCGATCGATCAATAAATACGCTGCTTATCAAGACCTGCAGTCACATCAGTCATAACAATTGGCGACGGGGTGGAGAAAAATTTTGAACCTTGTAATTGGACGAGATTCAGGTTAATTGTTTCGACCAATCAGCATCCAGATTGTCACCAGCGTCCTTGAGCAACATTGGTCATTATTCCTACAGTTAATTTTCATTGCAGGTGCTGAAAAAAAAATGACTACCTTTTCCGATCGATTACAGCTTCTACTTGAGCAACAACAGCAGTGCTTCAAAAATAGCCAGTTAAATTTTTTAGAAAATTTACGCACACTGTTGGTAAATGTTCCATGTTTCGGAGGTGCAACAGAAGTTGGTAAATTCATTTCTCATCTGCAGACTGAGCTGGAAAACAACTGCAGAACATATGAAGCTGTTTATAAAAGCCTCTGTGAATCCCGGACGACCAGTGATGTAAACGAGACAGTTATTCATGGTCCGCCCAGTTGTCCAGAAATGTCAAATTCCGAAACGTTCCCTGTCGTGGGTTCAAATCCCACTGTTCCTGAAACGTGTACAGACAGTGATGTACCCAGCTCACAGGAGGATCTCTTATTAAATGCTCATAAATTAATTGCAGTACCCGCCCACAACGGAACAGGGAACAAATCGTGCGGTACACTGAATCCAGCTGTTTCAAATGGTCCTCATCATTCAACAACAGGAGATTCTGACGAATCTTATTATCTAGATCTTTTTGTACCAGAAAATGTGTTAAATGCATTAAATGATGATCAGAAATCTAATACAATTTTGATAGATGTTGATTATCGCAGTGATCAACTGTTTACAAATGAGATTTTCAACAAATCCCGTGACAATGTTCCAGAAGAATCAAACGTTGGTGACCTCATATCAAGCGACATTGTTCCCCACTATTTAATCACTTTCAGTGACTCCCCTGTTCAATCTGACAATTATGTGTTAAATAAAGTCAAATTAATTCTAACTTGGGAATATGAGGACCCAACATTATTTCGTGGGGGAGGATGAACCCAGAAAATTTCAAAATCCGGATATCAACTCCGGATCTTCAAAAAAAAGGGGAGGTGTTGTGGATGCGCAGGAATAGACCAATAATTATCATGTTAAGTCCAATAGTGTCCTTGGACTTTAAATGGGTATTTTCTATTTGTCGATATCTGTTCACTTGTTGTATATTGTACAAAATGTTGTTTTCTATTTTATGGTACGATGTGGTGTGCTTGATTGGTATATAAACAAAGTATGTTTGAAATATAATGATTCATATCTCCGAGGCTGTGACTTGTGTTCTGGACTCAACTGACTGGGCTAGACAGGGAAGCGGGACCAATAGAGACTCTAGGCCGTCCGTACGTGTTTTCCGTGTCACTGTACTGCGATCGATCAATAAATACGCTGCTTATCAAGACCTGCAGTCACATCAGTCATAACAGTTAGTTGTAAGACTAGTTTATTATTATTATTATTATTATTATTATTATTATTATTATTATTATTATTATTATTATTATTATTATTATTATTAGAAGCTTTATTCAACATTATATTTTTGGTACAACATAGAATTCTCAGCATAAAGTATTTCAACAAGTTTCCTTTTCTTATACCTTGATCGATTGTGACGATAAATTTTGAATGATGACCAGTTAGATGTTAGAAGTTCGGTAATCCATATTTGATTACTGTTCATTTGTTTCAATGCATATTGCCAGCCACCATGATGTCGCTGATTGTACCTTTTTGTATCCCGTACAGCGAAAGGTTGTAAACTTTTCATAAACGCGCCTGAATAGGTTGTGCGCACAATAGACATAGTGATGTGCTAAACCAAACAACAAAACAGATAACTTGATGAAATATCTAGATCGGAGGAACAGGTAGCCCAGATATTCAAGCAGGCCGCCGGTTGATAAATCATATGATAGATTCTTCTTTTTAATTTGGATTACTCAAAAATGAGTGATGGCTTTCCCAAATAATTAGTTCTTAAAATGTTTGGTATTAGCGAATAGTAATCTTCAACAGTATGATTCAGAAAGAATGAATTCGTGGAACAGAAAAACATAAGGTAATTTTCAAATTCACGATCCAATGGAAGATAACAAGTGGATTCAATTGCCACATACCACCACCTAGGGTCTCTAACCACTGATCGTGGTTATTGGATGGAACACAGCCACCTAGCCTACACTTATTGACTTATTTTACTAGTCATTGACTTTGCAGGCTGTTATTTACGTTTACCGGCAAAAATCACGCGTCAAGGTAGGCTCTGGTTAAGCATACATAATACATGTTACAACCAATATTGATGCGGAGACATGATGCAGAGTTAATTTGAAAACAACATTTCTTTGGTCAACTTGTTTTTCCCTCTGTTCCGTTACACGTAAGTCAAAGAAAAGTAGTTAACAACAGTATGTATTTCACATACTTCTTTAAGTAGGCGTTCTTATCTTTTTAATAATTCGACTGTTTTTTTTCTAAAATCGCCTTAACATAAATGGCCCAGTATTTTCACAATAACGTTGGTTAATTGATAACAGTCTGTGTAATCCCCCTGTGGCTCTAGATTTTATGCTAGTTAACAAATAATTGCAATACATTGGGTATTTTAAACAAGTCACTGTTCGTGCAGACTAATAAAGGGTCTTCCAATCGATTTACCTCATTTGCCTAACATCAAACAATCAGACGGTCCCCAATGTTCCATTCAACTGTATTGTCTTGTCTTTTTTGTCTCTTACTTTTTTAGCCTACAGATAACCGTGGTGGTTTAGTTAGTTCAGTTAAGCTAAAAACAGACACATGTATTCGAAATGATTCAAACAGATTAATACGACCTACAACACCTCCATGTTTATCAGATGCTGAAGACGATCCTGGAATTCTACCACAGTCATGTGATAGAAAACTTCACTTAACAAAAAAGAATAAAATTGCAAATAGAGCTAGTGCAAAACATTTAGACTCCAAAGTAAGTTAAATTGTGATTATTATGTATGATCGACTGGTAATGTCTTTCTGTCCGCTTATCAAGGATTCAGCTACAAATATCATGTCAAAAGCAATTTATCTTAACCCACTAAATTGGCCACCTTGAATTTAATTTCAAAAGTTTATGTACACTGTCCTGGTATGGTTGATTGGCTGCCTCTGTGCAATGTGTTGTTACATAATATTACTATGGAATTTTTAAGCATTATCGAAGTTCTCAGTTGTATTCGTAATTTCATCACATCTCAGCGTTCCTCTGAGTTGTAAAAAACCACAAAAGCAGACTCAGCATTTCATCGGGGTTGGTGTATGCGAATAGATTAACTGGGAGAGTTGAGAACCCCTGCTTGCAAATAATACGCGAATATAAACTTCAGAATTCTTGAGGAGCGAATAGCATATGAACATAATTTGGTCTCTAACTCCCCCTAGATAAAATCTAGTGTTGCTCCGCTGCTTTGTATATATTAAGGTGTTTTGCTACTTAATTTAATACTTCAGAATATTAAACTTTGTCATTAAGACCTTTTGTATTGCTTGTTTGGATCTTCTCATTGATGTTTAGGACTGAAATTAATCAGTCTCTTATAGGCAAATGTACATCCTACACGCATTACCTTGATATTACCATTAAGTCACAAGCACTATAAGCACAGACAGATGATAGTTAGCAGTGATATTCAGGATGCCCATTTGCTTTATTTGGGACTCGTCAGTTGGATGTACCTGCACTCAAGAGTTGAACAGTTGCATTCCTGAACATCAATGGGAAAATTGAAGCAACCAATAGAAATGAATTGAACTTCACCTCGTTGCGCAACCCAGTGGCTACCTGGACTTAGTAGCTAAGTAGATAACTCGACAGCGTTTGATGTAAATGGTACTGAGCTTGAGTCCCGGAGTGAAAATCAACTATGGAATTCAGGTATACTTAGCTGATGAGTCCCAAATAGGACGAAGCCTGTGTTCCGAATTCCACTGCAACTCTTGAACGTGTTTCTTCTCCTGGTTACTCAACAACATCTAGTGACATAGGTATCCTTACGAGTTTCGAACCGCTGAACTCAAGTTTAAGCAGACAGTTTAGACCTTTTTAAAAAATTATCTTTTGTTTGATTCCAGTTGAAGTTTTCAGCATATATGATCATATCGTTTTGCTTATAAGTAACTTGTTATTTATGTTTACACTATTTTTATGAATAATTTGTTTTATCAGTCCTTAGATGTTACTTTTCATGATTCCAATGTCTGTCATGGTTCACGTAAACATCATATTTATGATTCACATCCAATGCATAATTTCGATAGAGAAACTAGTCATGTAGATGGATTTTTACCATCAGATAACTCTTCATTTTCCGATCGAAATAATAGTAATATTAATCATAATAATGATCAAGTTCATCCATTTCGAGAACATACAAATCGACTTGTTTCAGAATATGAAAATTGTGATGATTGGAATATTTCATCAAGTCAAAGAGTTCGTAATAAATATAGTCGGTAAGTTTTTGTCCCTACTTTTATCCGATTCTGTCCTGATATAATTAATGCTAATTGTTTGCAATTAATCAGTCAGTCAGTCAGCCAGCTACAACGTAAGATCAGGCACATATATGCATCGGTTCAAGTTGCCATACCTCACTCATTAACACAACAAGATGAACACCGAATTCATAAAAGTTGTTAATTCAGAGGTGGTGATATATAAAAGAAAGATTGCATATAAGGATATAGTACAGGAAGAAAGAATTAGTTCGTAGAAAAAAGATATGAAGCGATTTTAATCTCACAGTTTAAGGGAAGACAGAGAGAGTATACACAGACGCCATTGTGATCGATTCTGAGCCATGTCACCAAGAGTCTCCAACCATTGGTTGCGATGTCACGCGGACCCAAACCAAGTAGACTGCATCTACCAACATGGCTCAGACTAGAAGTTAGTGACTTCAGTCACTGATGCCACGTTTTGTTTTGGCCGCCCCTAACGTTTGTAATTAATAGTAGGTTGTGTATTGTTTACTTATTTTTTCAGGGTAATAGTAGTATCTTATTTTTGAGTATAACATCATCGTTGAATGAAAACTAATCCTATTTGTTTTGTTTTTTGTTGTTGTTAAGTTTCCTAATGCATTACTCTTTTATGTGCTCTATCTTCAAACGAAATGTTTATTGGAAGCAGAATTGTTGAAGGTGAATTTCTCCGCCTCTGTATGCGAGTTATTACTTCAACAGTGATTTAAATCAACGCATACTCTGACTTATAATAGAGAGCGAGGTGATCAAGTATACTAACCACTTCACTTTTTTTAGAAATCTCATCAGATCTCGTGGGGTTGTAGTAGCTAACGAAATTTTAGGATGGACTCAGAAATTTTTATCATCTATGATGTACCTGAAATGACGGTATGGCTATGAAAGACACGAGTATATTGCGTAACAGTCTGGTTTGTTCGTCCTAAAAACATTTGCATATGACAGGAAAACGGAGTTACCAGTGCTGAGGTTGGATGTAGGGTACTCGGAGATGATAAATTGTTTGATAAAATTATGAATCGTCGTCGGCTACTGTATCTGAAACATCTGTGACGTATGTTCAACCATTGTTACCTTAATGCAAAATGCTTGGTAGTATAGGAATGGTTTAGAAGAAAGTTAGGAGTAACTGAAGTAAGCTGTGATACCAGCTTATAATATCATAAGTGTTGAACTGTATCGTTTTGATAGATATACAAAAGATAACTTTTACTCATTCACCAGGTACTTGTGTATAAGCCGCAATCTAGTTGTGAAAGCCAATGTTACTACCCAGGTGCCCAAATCGGAGTAGATGGAGTGCGGTTCGAACCTGGAAATAAATGGTTAAGGTGTCTGCTAGCTACAATAATCTCTGCTTCTAATATTTGATTTTCGCTTACTCAATCGCCACTCTAGATATGGACTTCCTGTTAGTGGTCTGGTCATATGCATAATCAAAGACTATTTGACATGATTCAATATGGGTTCCAGTTGCACAGACTCTCTCATTCTTTATCTTTATCCAAATTTTGTGTTAAATGTCATTTTATACCTTATTATTCTGTAGTCTCATTTGTTCTCTTTCTCACGTTGATATTTCCAATTATAGTTTAAACTATTCCCCCTTTCTTGTTCATCATCTAATTTATTTCCTCTCTCACTATTGCTGGTTTAAGATATTGCGGTAACTTGAATTGATATAACTGTTCTAGATGGTCTCACATTGATGATAAATTATATCCTGTTAATATGTTGATTGGTTAGTCGAAAATCCTTCTTAGTGAGTTATCTTTTGACATGAATTTATTCTTGTGAATCTTCTCAACCTGCAACTCCCGTTTATTGTTTCCTTTTTAATAGTCTCGATTCGTACGATGATCGTGTTGATCCCCCTCATTCTCATCATCATCGACATGTTTTTCTTGAATCACATAAACTTGATGTATCCGACAATGAACCTGAACACTCAGATCAATTCGTTGATGATTATGCTTCAGACTCACCTATTCTGAGTCCTGTTCGTCGACGTTTTGACGATAGTCTGTTTCAAAATGAATCAGTATCACCAACTGAATCCGACCCAAAACATCGTGAACGTCGTAGAAAACATCTTGGCTTGCCTACATTGAAACCAGATCATGTTGGATTTTATCGCATACAGTGTTTATTGGTCATTTACATAAACAATTAGCTGAAAGCAAGCTAACAGCACTTTGTTCAGAAGTAACTGAAGGTCAAGTAATTGAATGTAATTTTATTCCACCACGTGGGTGTGCATTTGTTACATTTGCTACTCGAAGAGCTGCACATCGTGCAGTGACTCACATGGATCAATCTACATTGAGTGGTCGAGAAATTAAAGTAGCCTGGGCTCCAAATCTCGGTATTAAATCAAGAGAAGATTACGTCACCAATTATTGGGATACTGATGAAGGTTGTACTTATTTACCGATAGAAGAAGTTGTAAAATTAACACGTCCCCAATTCGATGATCTTTTAGCTGGTTGTGGTGAAGTTGATGAAGAATCTCTCACTGATCCTCGACTTAGAGGTTTGATCATGATGAACAGTAATAATAATAATGATAGTAAAACACAATCGATTAGTAGTCCTAATGTAAAGTCTGTTAAGAGGATACAAACAACACCAACCACTCAAAAATCTACAACAAACACCTCGACAAATTTATCAGTATCAGTTTATTCTCCTGTTGTTGTACCACCGTCTGTCCCAATGATATTAACTCGCCCTATACCGCCAATGCAGCCGATGGTTCCTCGATCAGTCCCATTAATCCTACCTTTAGTAGCGGGTATGTTTTTCGTATTTTTGTTGAATATTTTCTAGAATGTTTTGATTATTTAATTGTTAGTTTTCAATACACACTAACATCATAAAAATAATACAAGGGAAAAAGGTTCACTTAGTGGAGACACTGATAAAGTGCGAAGTCTTATAATCATTCTGAGCTATAGCGCAAGCGCATTTAAAGTGGGCTTTGTCTCTTAAATGCGAAATGTTGTGTCAGGACTGGTCCAGACCAACACCTAAACTAACGCTAGGATGTAAAGTAATTTAGTGCATTGACCACTTCATTTATCTAAGTGGTCTAGTCAGTTGTGATGTGTTTGTGTCTGATGAAATCACGTTACGAATTCGGAAAGTTCGGTTGACTTTTGGTAAATTGTGTCACTTGTGGTGTATGTGGAGTGTCCATCTACCAATTAAGGACAAGTATAGTGGACAGTAACTCGTCCTATCCTACTTTATTTTGTGAAGGATAGTCTATGTTAGGAGATGTGAGTAGGCCGAATGGTTTTTGACCATGAGGTCTTGAAAGTGTTGCTTTATGGCTATGAAATGTGGCCTCTTAAAAAATAGAGGATGCTCATAGATTATTAATATTTGACTATAGATGACTTTAAAGGATCGTTTGTGTATTTTGAGATCACAAACTGAGGACTAGATAAAGATAGCAAATTGATTGATCAATTAGTAAATCTGCAGTGACTTAAGTGATTAGGATACGTTTCACTTGTGTCTATGATTAAATTTTTAACTGTTGAACTGAGCCATGATGGTAGGTCTCAGGCTACCTGTCTACGGTCCTTGTGAATTATATTGACCAAATGGTTAGAAACTTTAAGTGAAATAATCCAGAATCGGTGACAATGTTCTAGATATATTCATTCTTTAGCTTCTTTGAGATTATGAGTTTAAAAATCATCTTTTACTTTGTATTATATGGATTCACTTTTTTCTTCTCATATCATATTTTCTACAACTACTGATACTTAGTCATTCAATCAGTAACAACGTAGAGCTTCGTACGTACGTACATCAGTTCGAATTGCCATACCAAATTAGCACAGAGATGCAGTTGTCGATTCAAATCCCGTAGTGGTAGAGGTAGTAAGAGTATAAGCAGTAATCGGAAACATTAGGGTTTGGAGATGTTATTTAAAGAGTATAATTCAATGAAATAAATTTGGAAGAGAAAAAAAAGAGACAAGGAGAAATCAGAAGATTAGGATTTAAGAGAACACAAAGAGTGTATGCACTTGCGCCATGTCATTCAAGGTCTCTAACCATCGGTTGCTATCATCTCGCGGTCAAAGTATCTACTGATACTATTATTACTTTTACTACTCTGATATTTATGTTGATAATTTCATATGACTGTGTTGATATGTTGTAGCAACTGGAATCCATTGACATATATAACAGGTTCTACGTTTCATATAACTAACTAGTAGAATTGGTTTTTAATTCATATTCTTCATTTGATCTGTATGAAGTTGATTAGTATATGGATAGGTATCACATATGGTTTCCACTTATTTATGAATGTACTTATTAACTCATTATCAGGTAAAATAAATACGTTTAGTTGGCTACGTGCCACATCATCTAAGTCTAAAGACTAATTATTGATAATATCTGATTATTCAAACTAAAGTAGATAAAGTAAGGTTCGAAACTACAACTTATTGGCTAAAACTCGAATACCTTACTAATCAATAAACTACTGTTCCACTAAATTAGTATCAGTTAAGGAAAATCATTTATCTAAAGCTCTATACATCGTTCCAAATTAATAATCACTGTCACTTGTTATTCAAATTAATTCAATAAACAAACCAGGTAGTCTTGTTTATATTTTAATCATCATCTGAATGCTAACTAAGTTTTGTATCTCATGAACTTTTAGTCACTAGTTTGTAGGTTCAAACCCAACTACACCTTTAATTTAAGCAACCGAGTAATATCATCAGCGCTCACAATTGGATTGTAGCTTGAAGCCGAGTCTTCTGACCACTAAGCAATAATACAAGCATGTTCGGGATGCGATTCTCCCCTTCGAAATGCAATAGTCACTTCAGGATTGGGTGGCATTGACACTCGAACTAATGATAGGGAGTGAAGTAGTTGTGCATGTCGACCGCTTCACTTATCTTGGGAGTCACATCAGCTGCTTCATTTATGCGGTATGTGAGATATACGTCTACCAACCAAAGGACGGGTTTACTGCGCAGCAGTTCGTTCCGTCCTACTTTATGGTAGTGAAACATGGCCAGTGAGAGTAGAGGATATTCGTAGGTTACTAGTATTTGATCGTAGGTGTCTTCGAAACATTGCTCGTATATCCTGGGACCACCGAGTAAGTAATGCAATTGTTAGGAAACGGGTGCTAGGTAAGGATAGCAAATCAATTGATGACGTAGTGAAACTTCATCAGTTGAGACGTCTGGGACACGTGTTACGTATGCCCAACCACCGAATGGATTTAAGTAATAATAAAAAACTCAAATCTCACATTATACTATCTTTAGTGTTGAAGAAGAGGCAGTCAAGATGCAACAATTACTCATACTAATAAATCAGTCAAACGGTTACTATTTTGTTGCATTTACATACCATCCACGTTCTTACTTTACCACTTCATTTCATAGCCATTTGATAAACTGGATTTAAATTTCACTAAATTACTTGTTATTTTTCATTATTACTCTTGTTTTCAAAGCATCAGTTCCACGTATGTCAGTCCCAACACAACCATTATATTTTCAGCAGAACAATACAACAGCTACTTCTAGAGCACCTCCCCCACCACCTCCACCTCCTCCCCCCCCTCCTCCACCGCCACCGCCTCCACCCCCTCCTCCTCCACCACCACCACCTACACAACCGTCAACCACCCCTCCCCCTCCCTCTGCCACTATATCATCCCAACCTCATTCAACAACCACTTCATCCGAATGTCAGTGGAATCCTGGAATTAATGCGAATCATCAACGTGTTGTAAATCAGCAATTATTACAACAAAATCCGAAGCCAGAATTGTCAACTTCAAGTTTTGCCGGGCTTAGACCATACAACAGACCACCATTATTGCCACATACTTTTCTTCCACGTAAGTACACATTATTATTGTCATTATTACCGTAAAGGGATCGTGGAGATTGTTGGATTTCTCATTTTTAATCTGAATTAGATAAATCTGAAAAAAATTGGAAAGACTGGACAGCTGTTTCGTCCTATTTGGGAAGTTCTTAGCTATCCTCATCCACATCAGTGATCAAACGCATAACCTTCAGGTCTTGTGGAGAGAGCACTTAAACTTTAGACCTCTAAGTTGATATCTGTTAGTTGACATTTATAATTTCAATCAACTTTTAAGAGTGATCAATCGTATTTCAATATCATCGGTTAGGAACTAGTTGCCTCATATTGGATATGATTAAACCTCCAACAGTCCTATACTAGGACAGAACAGCTATCAAATGCTTCATATTTTTGAATGGCTATCTAAATAAGATCAGTCTATGATGTTGGTATGACATAACAAATTTACGTAAATATCTACATACCTCTGTAGATAGTCCAAAAGTAAAAGTGTAGTAGCTCTACTCACAAAAGAAGCAATTGATTTATCAGGTGTGTACAATAATTGTGTATTAATATTATATACAATATTCTTGGATATATAGGGTGACAAATAATAACATACTAAAAACATCAATACCTGAAAACAAGAAAAAAAACGAAAGGGTTTCTATTCGAGCTCAATGCAAATAATACAACATCATATGGAGTGATCTATTGCTAAGAATGTGAAAATGTGAGAACTGAATTATAGTATAGTGAATACTAGAAGAATCTGCTGTTTGTAGATAGTTTGCAAGGTATTGTTTTCCGATGATCTTGTATGCCGGTGTTCGCATTGAAGGACAAGATTCACAGTTATTTTGAACAATTAGAAAACAAACAGTACTTTGATATTTAAACTCTTTTTACAAGCATCAGACAATTTTTCACAATAACAAACAGACATTATCGATATAAAGCCTGATATAGGTGTGCATTTACCGAAATTGCCATATCTAATTAACATAACGAGATGGATTGCAAAGAAATTAGAATAATGCAATAGTAATGATAATAAGAAAGACTAAACATTGGAAATATGCTTTGTTAAGATTAAATGGAAGGGAAGATAAAGAGTGAATATTTCTGCTTCATTGTGACTTCAAGTCTCTGACTACTGATTGCGGTTATCACACGGACTACAATCAGATAATCTGCGACTACAAACATGTTTTAGACCAGCAGTTAATGACTTCATGAACTGATATCATGTTTTTATTTGGATGGAGTTCGCTTTCTTCCAACATATTTCTACATTTACAACTATTGTTTGTCAATGCTGGACATACATAGTGCATATTCAACCCACCTCAGTCAGTGTAGATTTACTGCCTGATCAATTGATTTTCTATCTTCATCTGGTACTCTGCATCTAAACCTCAACATTGCTCACTCGATGGTTCAAGCATACACGAACAGTGCTTAGAAAGCATATATGATCAAATAATACTAACCTACGAATATTCTCCATTTTTAAAGGCCATATTTCAGTGCACTCTGCTGTTGTACATATGTATGTTGGTAGAGATTAGAACTCACAACTTGTTGACTCGAAGTTGAATTTCTAAACCTCGAAGCAACCGCTCCATAGTCAATTAGTGTTATCACTAGTCCTCACCTTACATAAACAGTGTAGCTAAAAGCCGAGTATACAAATCTTTATTTTCGCAAATGACTTACTGTCGTATTAAAATCATGAGTATAGAAGCTTTGTTACTTATAAAAAGAATAGATATGAATAACCCTTAAGTAATTTTAGCCAATCATATAAGTGAACTGTTGTTCCATGTGCTTCTTTAAAGTATTTTATCATTGATTTTTCTGTTATCTCCCCCACTTACCCATCAGCTGATCAAACTAGACCTCAACAACAACAACAACAACCTTATATGAATGCAGTAAATCAACAAAATCGATTTCCCAGCAACATGTCATTTCCACCAGGTCTTAACAACAATAATCAGTCGACGTTACCTCGTCCCAATACAATGCTCCCACCTCATTCATCTTCTTGGTCAGATGTACGTTTTTCCGAACCATCAAGTTCAAATATTCCTGCTGGTATGTCCTTAAGTGTATAGTGTTTTTGTTCGTCTGCTATCAAAAAAAGATACACTACATCCGTTTTTAAACTGCGTTTATTACATCTTCAGTAGTGTTAACTAACTAAATGACTAACCTGTTTTGCCCACCCTTTCTCATACGATATATTTTCCATAATTATATCGGTTTAATTATTGACTGAGGTTACCTTCCACAATATGTTGTATAAAAACAAACAAGTAAACCAATATATATGAATGTTCTATGTTGCACAATGTCGATACCTTTTTGTTAAACTCTTATAAATTGTCTTGTATGAAGTTTAAAAACAAAGCGATCTCGAATGTTGTTGGAGGTATGAAAGTATTTTCCACTTACCGGTTGCTCACACCATGAAAGAACACTTGAGGGATCTGAGAATAAAACTAGAGGACGAAAAGCGAATGTCCGGCGCTTTAACCGGATTCCAAACCAATGGTGCACATGGGCTCCAGTATCTTGTGGCAACGAATGGCGTATGAACCAATCGTTGGTCACCGGCTACCATGGGATTGCATCACCTTACGATGCTCCACTGCAACTTTGCACAGACCACAACCTGTTTCTGGCTAGCACTAACTTTCGGCACAGTCATCGCCGATGTGCCACCTGGCGTCCTCCCTCTGCATCTCAAGCCTGGACTCAGATTGATCACATCGCGATCAGCTACCGCTGGCGTGGTTGTGTACGACTGCCGCTCCTTTTGGAGTACCTATCTGGACTCTGACCATGCCTTGGTCTGCGCCAATCTTGCCTTACTTTTCAGTGGACAACGAAGTGACCGCCATCAACGGATTGATGTTAGCAAGCTGGTTGCAACTTCTGTTGCAAGTAAGTATCGAACCGAGCTAGCCTCTAGGCTAGCTACCACTCCACCGAAAAGTATAGATGAGCATTGGTTGCAATTGCATGACGCCATGAAAATGGCGGGAACAGTCAGTTGTGGGTTTGCGAAACGTCCCGCTTTTAAGCACTGGGTTTCTTCTGGTTCCTTACAACTCATTGAAGCCCGTCGGTCTACTCCGGGTGACCGTGAGTTTGACCATAAACGAAGGATGTTACGTAAGGAAATTGGGCAAAGCTTGCGTAAGGACCGAGAAGCCTGGTGGTCGATGCGTGCTAATGAGCTGGAAGCAGCAGCTGCATCTGGTAACTACCGGAAGCTCTTCCAGCTCATCCGAGCCACTGGCAGCAAGAAGTCTGGTGTGAGTGAAACAATCTGCGAGGATGATGGGATGCCAATCACTAACATCCATCGACGTCTTGGACGATGGGCAGAATTTTTCGAAGGGCAGTTCAACTGGCCTGCTGCTCCGGCAACATCGGTCAGACTGTCCTGCCCTCCATGGCCGGTGACGACTGATCCACCAAATGAGGAGGAAGTCCGCAAGGAACTCCAACTCTTGAAGCGTTACAAATCACCTGGCCCAGATGACTTACCTCCGGCTCTTTTTAAAGATGGTGGTGACTTTTTGACTAAGGAATTGACGACGTTGTTTACAAAGGTTTGGGAACTAGAGAGTGTACCAACGTCATGGAATGAGTCGATAGTTGTCCCTATCTTTAAAAAGGGTTCACGTCGTTCCTGTAACAACTATCGGGGGATAAGTCTACTTCCGATTGCGTCCAAGCTATTGGCTTCCGTCATACTTCGTAGGTTGTTCAAAACCCGAGAAAGATTGACTCGCGAGGAGCAGGCTGGGTTTCGTTCTGGTCGAGGATGTATTGATCATATCTTCACCCTCCGCCAAATGTTAGAACACCGCCATACTTTCAAAGGCCAACAATCGTAGTGTTTCTTGACATCAGGGCTGCCTTCGATTCGTTGGACAGGACTGTTCTCTGGGATTGTCTATTGAAGAAGGGTGTGCCTGAGAAGTTTATTAACATCCTAAAAGCCCTATATAAAAACACCTCAGGCAGAGTGAGGGCATACAACCACCTCTCTCCATTGTTCCATTCGAGCAGTGGGGTTAGGCAGGGTTGCCCAATCTCACCATTCCTCTTCAACTTTGCCATCGATGACATTCTGGAAACAGCTCTGATGAATGTAAGTAATGGTGGTGTGGATCTGTTGCCTGGAGAAAGACTTCTCGACCTTGAGTATGCGGACGATATTGTCTTACTGTGCGATAATGCCCAAGGCATGCAATCCGCACTTAATCAGTTGGCAATCAGTGTCCGTAGGTATGGTATGTGCTTTGCACCTTCGAAGTGCAAAGTACTTCTACAAGACTGGCAGGATTCTAATCCTGTACTCACCCTGGATGGTGAGCAGATAGACGTAGTTGAGAAGTTCGTGTATCTGGGTAGCTGCATAAGTGCTGGTGGGGGTGTGAGTGATGAGATCAATGCACGAATAGTGAAAGCCAGAGCGGCTTATGCCAATCTGGGCCACCTTTGGCGCCTTCGTGATGTTAGTCTGGCTGTAAAAGGTCGGATCTACAACGCGTCGGTGAGAGCAGTTTTGCTCTATGCTTGTGAAACCTGGCCTCTCCGAGTTGAGGACGTTAGACGACTCTCTGTGTTCGATCATCGCTGTCTCCGAAGGATTGCTGACATTCAGTGGCAACACCATGTCAGTAATGCAGAGGTTCGGCATCGTGTGTTCGGGCACAGAGATGATAATTCAATTGGTGTCACCATCTTGAAACACCGACTTCGGTGGCTTGGACATGTTCTCCGAATGTCGTCCCAGAGAATTCCACGTCGTGCATTATTTGCCGACTCTGGGACTGGTTGGAAGAAGCGGAGAGGTGGTCAGTGCATGACATGGTGTCGTGGCATGAAAGAAAGCTGCAAAGGACTGGCTTGTGTTGGTCCTTCACGACTCCCTGGTTGGGGTCTGAGAGATGGTGCTACACAGTGGCTAGAGACGTTATCAGATATGGCTCAGAATAGAAGCCAGTGGCGATCCTGCTGTAACCTTCTTTTACTTTCTTCATAAAAAGTGGTTGTGTCTCCTTACCTGAAAGATTTCTTCTGATTGTACCTTTCCGTTCCCTCGTTACTACCACACTACCTTACACCAATCTCTTCGTTATTGTTCTCTTTTTCTTTTGCGCTCCTTAGTTTTTTTCTTTCTATTTCTCTTCGAATTCTCATTGTTTTGTGTGGCGCATATATATTGGCGCTCTCTTGTACCAATATTCATGTGTTCAAATAAATAATAAATAAATAAATAGATTAGAAAGGAGATGGTCTCGACGACTTGAAAGCGCGACTGTAGAGCCCAAAGAATAACTGTTTGAGATTGATCACACACGCCCTTTTTGTGAGAATTTGTCAATGTGTTACCTTCATACTTTTCTGACTTTCGCTCTGGGACTGTAAATCTTCGGTGCAAAGTAGTGAGCTACTTTGAGGGCCGATCTTTTTTAGCCCCTTACTTTCGTTGTGCTAGTTGTCTGAGGGGAACACCTTATCAGCATCACGCCACTGTATATTCAGCAGTGAAATTAAACCCCTGGATGATGAGTTTACTGCTTTAAACCCTAACGCTCTTAAACTAGTATACTTGGTATGATCGACCCAAAAGAACGGATGTTTCGGCTAATATGTCTGGATTAGGTCATCATTCTACGCACTCGAATTATGTACATGATCTCTGTATGATAAGTATACTGAATGAGATGCTGCTAGCTTCAAGAAAAAATTTTAAAAATGCATGAAATAATGAGAATTGTTTATGGAGATAATATACATTGAAATCAATCAACTCTTTGGATCAAGTTTATTGTACAGTTAGGATTGTAAAGACATCAAGGATAACCCTAGATCGGAACGAACACTAACTGTCCTTGTTATAGAACAAAATCGAAAGTCTACACTACCCATTGTACTTTCCGAACGCTGATCGACTATCCAGTGAATTGTTAATGAACTGGATGATATAAAGACGATAAAACCAGAAATGATAACGACCCTAACTTTTGTGAAATTCCAAAAATGTGTTCAACAAGAGACATTTGAATGGGACAAGTGTATTGCAATAAATGGGAAATATTTTGTAAGGGATATGATTAATCTATCCCATAATCTCGTAATTGCATATCGATTGGTTAGACTAGGTGTAATACAACTGTTACTTGATTCAGCTATTAAACTAAATAATACAACGATCTGTAACAATATTTACACGATCTTGTATTACTTACAGTTATAGAGTTCTAATTGGAAATAGAAAATATTTTGTAGCTAATTATTGTTCAACTGTCACAATGTACGACAATTCAAACTTTTATATTAACTCACGTTTGATTAAATGAAGAAACTGTGCTATAGTCTTTGTTTACATGCTATCTTAGCTAAAATCTGGGAGTTGGACGTTATCCCATCTGACTGGTTGCAATCACTGATTGTCTCAATACATAAGAAGGGGTCAAAATCATCCTGTGATAACCACAGACGGACTAGTTTGACCAATATAGCATCCAAAATACTGATTTCAATAATTATCAGACGCCTAACTAAGACTTGTGAACTGGTCGTGGCTGCATCGACCACATATTCACCATTCGTCAGGTTCTAGAACATAAGCATACTTAGCGGCGTCCGACAATGATGGTCTTTCTTGACTTAAAAACAGCATTTGACTCGGTAGACCACGAGATTCTGTGGCAGTGTCTGCCATTGAAAGGCGTACCTCAGAAGTACATAAACCTTATGAAGGCTCTTTACTCGAACACTACTAGTCGAGTAAGAGCTGATGGCGAACTGTCATCTGGTTTTGCAACCTCAAGTAGTGTCCGTCAAGGCTATCCACTTTCTCCATTTTTGTTTAACTTCACCATAGTCCTACTGATGGAAATAACATTCTCGTCGTCTGAATTCTCTGGTATTGACCTCCTACCAGGAGGTCCACTTATCGACTTAGAATACGCAGATGACATAGTCCTGTTTGGTGAAGACGCTGACAAAATGCAGAGTCTTCTGGTAGCACTGATCAACAATGCCAGGATGTTTGTAATGCGCTTTTCTCCCTCTAAATGCAAGTTGTTGCTCTATGACTGGTCTGCGTCAACACCTGAACTAAGGATAGGGAGATCACCGGGTAAGTGATAGTGAGGTTAGACTCAGAGTATTAGAGGATGATGGTAAATCAGTTGATGAGGTTGTGAATCTTCATCGATTGAGATGGTTGGACTACGTGTTACGTATACCTGAACACCGATTACCACGACATACGATGCTGACTAATGTAGGGGATGGTTAGAAGAAAGTTAGGGGCGGTCAAACGAAAACGTGGCATCAATGCTTGAGGTCACTAACTTCTAGCCTGAGTCGTGTTGGTAGATGCAGACTACTTGGTTGGAATCCGTGTGACTATCGTAACCAATGGTTGGAGACTGTGGATGAAATGGCTCAAAATCGATCGATCACAATGGTGTAAATGTATACACTCTTTGTCTTCCCTTAAACCGTGAGATTAAAGTTACTTCCTATCTTTCTTTCCTTGTTTCTTACTATACACAAAATTATCAGTAATTATCATAAATGAAATTTTGATTGTTTTGATTCAATCACTTCATTGTATGAACAGTTTGATTTGATGTTTATTCATTTTCATTTAACAAAAAAGGTCATTTTGTTCAATCCAATCAAATTCCTCATATTCCATCCAATTCAAATAATAATAACAATACGTCTTCATTGAATTCTTATGAAATGCAATTAACTCAAAAAACATTTATATCTCCTCGTCCACCTGGTCCATTGTTCACATGTCAACAATCTGGACTACGTCAACAAATACAACAACGTTTACCATTACCACAACAACAACAACAACAACGACATCCTCATCATCAAGTACAATTGGAATCGTCTGGATTTCGTCCAATGGGGTCTGGATTACCATTGAATAATTGTAGAATACCAATGAATAATGATGGTATTCTCGGTAGTGCTAATCCTTCTACTGGTGTCATCAGTGGTGGTGGTGGTCGTGGTGTTATGCATATGCAATGGTCTAATAACAACAGTAATCAAACAACTATGCCACCGATATCTTGTAATCCTAATGCTTTTATGCTTAATTCAGGACAAATGAAAACATTTAATCGACCAATATTTCCACCTCGTGTTGTTGGCGGTGCTATTGTCGCTCCTCCCGCTCCACCACCTCTCGGCGGTGGTAGTGGTGGCGGTGTTATTGGCTTACCCTTTCGATATCGGAATTTTTCTAGAGGTGGTTTTCCTGGACGATGATGATAATAATTTCACAGCTCGCTTGGTTGTAAATGTGTATATTTATGTTGAAATACTTGATTTGCAAAGAAAGAAAAATACTACAATATGTGTACATATCCTTTAAATGGAGATTAAATAGCACTAATAAACCCTGATAAATTATAGATGCAAATTTGGGATTATGCAAAGATTTGTAATAGTAAATAAGAGTAGTAGTATTAGTACTTACTTTATTGTGAAACTATTTGTTAATCGATTATAATAATTAGTGTTTTTATCTACGCTTTCTTCTTGACAGATGAGTGTACATATCTATCTATTTGTAATGTAGAGAGAAATAAATGAGTACCATTGTTTATATATGTTCGTAAACTGTTTTTCATTTTGGAAGGGGGGGGGAAGGGAGCACTCATAAAATAAATATGTATTCTGTGTAGTAGTAGTAGTTGTTGTTCACTTTTTGGAACTGTGTAACCAACAACAACAAAAAAACGACGGGATGTTTATTCGGTACGTAACGTTTATTTATCTGTTTTGTTTGATATAATCAAGTTGTGTATGTAAGTTTTTGTTGAAATGTGTTTAATGCCTCTTTTCATGATGTTTGAAGCCTTTAGGGTTCGAACAATAACAGGCTTGTAGTTTCGAACTGTTGAGTCATCACACAGACTAGGATGAAACAGTTTGTATTTCGGTCTGAGCAGCTAATTAGTATTGTAAATCCTCAAAGCTGGATGTGTAAACCTTAAACTTGGGAATGGCAGTTGAATACAACGGTAATTCAAATATTGGAATATGATCATAGGTCAAGAGTATTAGATAAAATAACAATATGATTCATAAGGTTATGATAGTCCAACGACTTTAATGGTTAAGCATGCGTAATACATGTCCTGAGGTTCGGCTAACAACTCAATGTACAATGCTAGATGACATAAGAGTAAGTTATATTAACGGTGTTCATGTAGAGAAATAGCATCGATTTATTTACTCTGAATGTTAGTCTGAAGCATATGAGTAGTAAGTGGATTGGTTAGTTGGATCCATTAGGATATTCATTGTTTATGATTGAAGACACTGAGCATTTGTATCATTTATGACTTGAAATAAGTCTGAGTGATACAAAATCGCATTCATTACCTACCTTCCTCCTTAAGTTTCATTAATTCTCTTTGTACTGTATTTTTTTTATGTTTAATTTACTAATGCAATTGAAATGAACTCCATATCTTTGCTTTTCGTCTTGTTCATTGACTTTGTTGCTTTGTTTGATATTAAGGCATTCGATGGATATACAACATTCCATCTTAGTCTTTTACAAATTTCCAATAAATCAGAGAACTCAAGAATAATATCGTTCAGGAAAAAAAAATCAAATCAAATTGATTTCCAAAAACTTATCAGCTCTTAATGTATGGAAGATGTTGTCTAGTGTAGAAGTAGACTGACTGGAAGAAAGCTAAGAGTGATCAAATCAAGACGTAACACCGGTCTTTGAAGTTATTGACAATTGAACTTAGCCATTTGAATAGATGGAGACTACCTGGTTGGGGTTCATGTGATTATCATAATCAATGATCAGAGACTGGATGACATGGTTCAGAGTCGTTTGTAATAGCGCATGTACATTCTGTCTTTGTCTTCCCTGAGAATATGAGTCTTTATATTCCCTCATATCTTCCATCTTTATATTTATTTTTTTCGCTCTGCTAATACAGAATGGCAATTTGAAGCGATACACATATACTTCACGTTTATGTTGCACATAGCTAACTGATGTAAGAAGAAAATGTAAAATTCCGGACAAATGTATTGCTTAATTTAAGCAAGCTATCTGTATTTTTTGAATTCAATATAGTAGTGTATAGCTAACTTCTCCCAAATTCTAATCTTCTGGATTCTTCATGTCCCTTTCTTTTTCTCTCCAAATTTATTTCACTGTATTATACTCCGTGAGTAGCATCTTCAAGCCTTAATCTTTCTGATTACTGCTTATACTCTTACTACCTCTACCACTACGGGATTCGAATTGACAACTGCATCTGTGTGCAAAGGTGGTGTGGCAACTCGAACTGATGTACGTACGTACGAAGTTCTACGTTGTTACTGACTGATACAAAGAGGCACCAAAATGTATATTCGCCACACAATAAAAATGAGATTGTAAAGAGATAAAGAAAGGAAGGTGAATAAGACAAAATGAATAGAAATTAATATCTGAGTAGAAAAAGTAATAACGGGAGAAGCAGTTCATTCAACAAAAATATGATCAGAAATGATTCTTTCTGTTAAAGAAGTTCCTCTGACTTACAACATAAAAAAATTGCCACCACTGACTTCTATTCTAAACCATCCTCTGATAATGTCTCGAGGCTACTGTTCTGAACTATCTTTTGGGATGTACCTCGTCATCGAGTAGTCTAATTAAAATACAGGTATTATAGATTATATTAAGGCTTCACATGGTTTATATATATACATATATATATCCTTGTAGTTCAAGAACAAGATAGACCTCATACAAATACTGGTACATGTGATCAATCGTTTGGAGCCTTTAAATAGGTGCTTTAAAAAAAATCAATTTTAATCTGTTTCATAATCTCTATGTTATAATTAACTGATAAAGATTGTTGTATTTGTTACTATTCTGTTTAGAAGAATTAAATCTCATTAATTTCTATCTTAATATAAGATCCTATTTCTAACAGCTTTTCTATTTATAATTGGTGTACAATTAAATTACAATTTGCCCCCAAATGCCCTGGTATGGCCGAGAGTGGGGAGAGTCCACTCTCCCTCTCGAAATGCTTTCACATGGCCACGTGTATATAGCCTCTGTCAGGGAAGTCTTACTCACTGCCTTCTCGTGACATCACTGTTGTTTACGAAGTTGAGAGAACGAAGAGCGAATGTCCGGCGCTCTAACCGGATTCCAAACCAAATCAATGGTGCACATGGGCTCCAGTATCCTGAGGGAAAATGGCGTATGAACCAATTGTTGGTCACCGGCTTCCATGGGAATGCATCTCCTTACGATGCTCCATTGCCTTGTGGATCAGACCTTCAGGTCAAAGGCTCGGAGAGTGGCCCCCTAATAAAACCACCTGATTCGGTTTGGGCATCCATGCAGTATCACAGCCCTCACACAAATCGATTGATTTATGTGATGCATATGTATTTGGTGCCTCCTTGTACCAATATCTTTGTGTTAAAATAATAAAATAAATTACAATCTATCTTGTTATCATTATAACACGATCACATTGAATGAAGTAAAGCAAATGATTTTTTTCATAATCCTTAACTTCTTAGATAATCTACAATGTATGTTCCATCAGAATAGCTCATCATCTTATCAAGTCATTAAAATCGTGTTTAAGCAAATTGTACAACCAATTGAATATCTCTAATCTCGTCTAGGAATTAAGATAAGCTACTTTCTAGTGATTGTTAAATTAATCCTGGTTCTGCGGAAAGTCTGTATTAGCATGCCTAGTTAAGTGGTATACATTTGAATCACCAAAGCAGAATTTGGTTATGTGTCAACAAAACAATGAACTATGGCTTTGGTGGAGTTTTGTTCTCTGAGCTGGATAGTTTGGTCGTGGATCTTTCATCGTACTTCTGAACAACATCATCAGCACAAACTTCAGATAGAAGTTTGTGATGAAAGCTCCACGATCAAACCCCATCCAGCTCAGAGAAAAAAAAACTCCACAAAAATCATCCACCTGTGCTATAAATCTTCTCCACCATCTCAAAATGAACTATGGCTTTTCGATTTCGAGTCTATAATTCAATTTAGCTTAGAGCAACATTGTTAAAAGTGTATAGGCCAGCTGATACTTCTTGGCTACTTGGATCGTGAATATTTTTCAGGGAGAATTCATCAGTAGTAAAGGAAGGTTTTTCGCTATTTTTCCTTGGTCTGTTGTAAAGAATTAAAACAGCTGATTTGTGTGTGTATAACCTAAAACTTCATATTTGTATTGTTATGCTATTTAGTAATGTACAGCTACTCGATTATCTCGCAATCTCTTGGTAACATAAACATGTGAATAGTCATTTTACTAATTGGGTTCTGTGTAGGAAAATTGTTAGTTGATATTTGATAGGATACATACTTCGAGGTTTTTTTTGGGTTCCATTTCTGACAAAGTATGGATGTACACTGGTGAGAAGTTACAATTGTCCAGCGCTACCTATTCTTTAATGGTTGTCCAGATGAATTCAGTTTCTGATCTGATTGTTATGTTATTGTCAATAAGATTTTCAGGACAAATCACGCTTATAACGGTTTGTAATCAGAGATCTTAATGACCCAAGGGTTATTCATTGTTCATTCAAAAAGTATAATCCAATAAAGAACTAATCCTAGTATTGCGTAATTTTAGGATCAGTTATAGTTCTACATAGTCACATGCTCATAGTCTACTATTTATTGGGTAAGTTAATCAACAACATACTATATGTGTAAAGACCAGATTTAGTTGATGCAATTACAGATTATCTGAGATAGATTACAAGGTCGTATAGTTTACATGACGATCAACCATCAGCAAACACTAAAACAAAACAGATAATATTGAGTCAATTAGACTAGTGAGCCTATAATTTATGGACGAACCAATCAGATTCAAGATAACAGGTCTTGGATTTTGGCACGAATTCCTCTCATCCATTTGACTAAATAGTTCTGACATTATAACTGATATCAGTTTGTAATAAAAATTCTAAATCTACTTCCTAACTATCAACTGTAAATCATAATTCTAATTCCTCACGCTAGTTTATAACCCTCATTTAGTCCTAGTAATTAAGATGGATATCCTCAAGATCATTTTAATGTCTCTCAAAGTCCATTCATAAATTATAGTTTCATAGTTATTGTCAATACTATGTCTTATCTTCATACTTTCTGAATTGTTTTCTTCCCCAAACTGATCCCTCATTTTCATAATTGTTTGGAAATTTTCTAAATGGTTGGTAAATTTCACTATATTGGAGGTGATTTTCCTTTAATTATGAAGAATCCACCTTCTATATAAGCAATACACTTCTCTTTTCATGCTCTGAAGCTTTCATTCTCTGCATTAACGCTTTTATAATAAATCCAAATATTGATAATTCCATTAATATCAGAAAAGGGTTTTGTGGATATTATAGTAATTTAATAATTGAATTCATCAGTCGATTGAATCTAGACCACTATGGGAAAGTCTTGAAACACTGAACGGTTGTTTCGTCCTAGTATAGGACTCCTCGATAGTACGCATTCACGATTCTGTTCACAGGATTCGAACCCAGGATCTATCAGTCTTGCGCGCGAACGCTATTTACATATATATCATTAGGTATTGATACTTGTTAGTCATTTGTAGAGAAAAATTCTAACAGTTTACTGATGATAACTATTATCACAATGGGTTTTTTGGAGATTTTAAAAATTTCACTGAATGGAATCATGAGTCAATTGAAGCTAGACCACCATAGGAAACCTGGAAGCACTGGACGGCCGTTTCGTCCTAGTGTGGGGCTCCTCAGCAGTGCATGTCCACGATTCCGCACCCCGCGAGATTCGAACCCAGGACCTATCAGTCTCGTGCCAGGCGCTTACCCAACTAGACCACTGGTGACAACTATTGTCTAGAAAGACAATAAAAGTTTCATGATTGAATTACTGGCCTTAAAGTATCTAATTGGTATCAAAAAAACCTTTCTCAGGTAACAGGAAACTTCATCATATATCTAATCAATGAGAATTAACTTGTACGATCCAGTCAGTCAGCTACAACGTACTACCAGGCACATATATGCATCGGTCCAAGTTGCCATACCTCACTCATTAACACAACAAGATGGACACCGAATTCATAAAAGTTGTTAATTCAGAGGTGGTGATATATAAAAGAAAGACTGCATATAAGGATATAGTACAAGAAGAAAGAATTAGTTCGTAGAAAGAAAGATATGAAGCGATTTTAATCTCATAGTTTAAGGGAAGACAGACTGCATCTACCAACATGGCTCAGACTGGAAGTTAGTGACTTCAATGCACTGATGCCACGTTTTGGTTTGGACCGCCCCTAACTTCCTTCCAACCATCCCGAACACCGGTTAGCATTGCACGTCGTGATAATCGCTGTTCAGGACATACGTAACACGTGACCCTAACCATCTCAGTCGATGGAGATTCACAACCTCATCAAGTGACTTACCATTATTCCCTAATACCCTGTGTCTAACCTCACCATCACTTACCAGGTGATCCCAACTGACACCAGCAATATTTCTGAGGCATCTGTGGTCAAATACTAGTAACTTACGAGTATGTTTTACTCTTAATGGCCATGTTTTGCTGCCGTAATGTAGAACAGAACGGACTGCTGCGCAGTATACTTGTCCTTTAATTGATAGACGGATATCTCGCCTTCGCCATAGGTGAAGTAATTTGGGAAAAGCCAAACGAGCTTTTCTAATTCGTAGTGAGGTTTCGTCAAACACCAACGCATTAGGGCTGATCAGACTTCCAAGATAAGTGAATCTGTCAACGCGTTACGCGATTGCGTAATAGATGTGACAAAGTCAATAAGAACAAAAGTTATATCATAATATTGCCTTCTTCTTTGTTTAAATACATACATTGCAAATAAGTATCAAATCATTTGTACATTTAATGGGCAAGTGAAATCATGGATTCATTCATTCTATGAGGAATTGCACAGATACACAACGACACACCCACATAGACAGAGAGAGAGAGAAAGAAAGAGAGGAAATCTTGTTCACATTAAAATGAAGTAGCTAAAATAGTCATATTTTGCCAAAATGTTTGATCTAAATAATCTAAAAATGAATTAATACGTTGTTGATGTGCTTCATTTTCATTTGAATGTATCCTATTCAATATGAAATTATTGTTCATAGAATCATCATTATGAATATTATTCAATTTGTTATACATCATTCGTTTAGAATGAATTAATGGCTAAAAAGAAGAAAAAAAAACGGATTCCATAAGTTACTTAATCAAGTAATTCATGAACATATTAGTGTACGAATGCCCCCAAATGCCCTGATATGGCTGAGAGTGGGGTGGGCCCAACCTCCCTCGCGAAATGCTCTCACACGGACACGTGTATACAGCATCTGTCAGGGAAGTCCTACTCACAAACTTCTCATGGCATCACTGTTGTTTACGAAATTGAGAGGACGAAGAGCGAATGTCCAGCGCTTTAACCGGATTCCAAACCAATGGTGCACATGGGCTCCAGTCTCCTGGGGGAACAAATGGCGTATGAACCAATTGTTGGTCACCGGCTTCCATGGGACTGCATCGCCTTACGATGCTCCACTACCTTGTGGATCAGACCTTTAGGTCAAAGGCTCGGGGTGTGACCCCCTAATAAAACCACCTGATTCGGTTTGGCACCCGGGCAGTATCACAGCCCTCACACATATCGGATGAGATTTGTGTGGTGCATATGTATTTGGCGCCTCTTGTACCAATATCTATGTGTTAAAATGAAAATAAATAATAGTGTACAATTTATAAGAAAAAAAAGATTTCCTTTATCATCTGCTACAAGTTAGATTGACCAAGTGGTCTAAGGTGCTGTTGCTTTTAGACAATAGTCTGAAAAGGCGTGAGTTTGAATCTCACCTACACCATACGTTTAGTTCTCTGATTAAATGCCCTGATACAGCAGAGGATGGAGAAAGTCAGCTCTCCCTTTCAAAATGCTCTCACTTGGCCATGCGTATACAGTCATTGTCAGTGAAGTTCTACTGATTGCCTTCTCGTGACATAACTGTTGTTTACGAAATTGAGAGAACGAAGAGCGAATGTCCAGCGTTTTAACCGAGCTTATAAATATGAAGGATTCACATAGGAGTGTTGGAAAACGCTGGCTTCAAACCGATAGTGCACATGAGCTCCAGTATCCTGAAGGAACAAATCGCGTATGAACAAATTATTTGTCACTCACCTACCATGAGACTGCATCTCCTGACGTTGCTCTACTGCCTTGTGGATTGGACCTTTAGGTCGAAGGCTCCGGACTGTATCACAGTAAATCGTGACTTATGTGGCACATATGTATTCAGTGCCCCTTTGTACTAATATTTATGTGTTCCAATAAATAAATCAGATTTCAAGTTGTTAATAATTAACATAAACTTAGTTTTCTGAATTAAAAGTTAAATAATACTTTATCACTCAGCATTAGATAGGAAGAAGAATGAAATTGCTAGAGTTAAAGCTATCACGAGTTCACTTGATCTGCGAACGAGAAAACAAGACTTGGTGACCAAAGACCAGTAAGCTAGCTATTGATGCATCCCAGCCCTGCTAACTAGAGGGAGAATTCCAACCTTGGAATGGGGAAGTATATTCTGCAAACAGTCATAAAACGAGCGATAACAACAAACACAATTCAAAACGTAAATATATACAGCACAAAACCGTCCTTGGGGAGAGTTACCAAATAGTATACTAAAAACTCAACCGACTAATAGCATTGAAAACATTTCCCAGTGGGAAACACAACATGAATGAAAGTGACAAGAGCGCCTTTGGTGCGAAAATAAAGCAATTCAAATTTTCTAAATAAAATTACAAAATTCGATCCTTTCTCAAGTGAGGTTCTGGGGATCTAACGTCTCCAACAGAAATACACTTTAGAAATATACAAAAAAAAACAACAAATTTCTATTTTGATTGAGATCATGAACTGATTGATGTTAGACCACCACCATTGAACACCTGAAAGTACTGGACGACCATTTCGTCCTATTGTAGGACTCCTCAGCAGTGCACATCCACGATCCCGCTAGCGGGATTCGAACCCAGGGGGCCTTTAGTCTTGCGCGCAAACGCTTAACCTACTGAATCACCGAGCCAACTGGTATTCAATGGTGTTAATGTCTAACCTTAATCAATCCACGATTTCAATTTATAAAGTATATAATCATCATTATCATTTTTTTTTATACAATTTATACTTACTGATAATTGTAGATATGATATTTGATAATGTAAAATAGATGAAAGAAAATCCCACCATGAAAATTCTGGCCAATAATTATTAATAAATTTATAAATAGTATCATTTTCTAATACTTGCCAAGTTAAAAAATCACTTAAACGTATTTCACCAGAAGTACGAATTAATAAATCTAATGGTTTTGATAAACGTGTATATAAACATTTTGATAATAATTTTTGAGTAATATCACTAAAAATAAAAAATTAGTTAGAAAATACAATTTCAATGAAGTTTAAAGTAATTTAATTGATAAAAATAAACTATGTATAAGATATGTAAATAAATGAACTAAACTAGTATTGTGGTGACCCCCAAATACCTTGGGTACGGCCGAGAGGAGGTGTGTGTGTGTGTGGGGGGGGGGTCCTCCCTCCATCTCAAAATGCTCTCACATAGCCATGCGTATACAACCTCTGACAGGGAAGTCACATTCACTGCCTTCTCGTGATAGGGATGTTGTTTACGAAAATGAGAGGACGAAAAGTGAATATCTGGCGCTTTAATCGGATCCCAAACCAATGGTGTACATGGGCTCCAGTATCCTGCGGGAACAAATGGCATATGAACCAATTGTTGGTCACCGTCTTCCATGTGACTACATCTTACGATGCTCCACTGCCTTGTGTATCAGACCTTCAGGTCGAAGGTCAGGGGTGGCCGCTCCCTAAGAAAACCATCTGCTTCGGTCTGGGCACCCGGGCAGTATCACAGCCCGCACACAAATATAATGAAAATGATGGTATTTACTGAAAACTCTATTCTCGATTCGGTTTACAGTCAAACAATTCACATTTATTATTATTATTTTCTACGTCATTTATCCATTCTCTTCTATTCCCACTCTGTGTATCCTTATTTTTCGACTTATACAGCAGCTCACCTATGATGGAAATTCAGCTCTATCTAAACGTTCTCGAGTCACTGCCTGGTTGAAAATTGTATGCTACCACCAAACACGAATACTGAGGCGGCTTTTCTGAAACCACGTGCACTATTCAAACTGGCTGCCTTCAACGTTCGCACACTTATGCAGATCGGACAACAGATAGGGCTGGCTATGTCTTTGGAAAGTCTTAATATCGACATTTGTTGTCTATCCGAGATCCGTATTCAAGACTCTGTTTTTTTTATGTAGCGCATATATATTTGGTGCCCTCTTGTACCAATATTTATGTGTTCAAATAAATAAGTAAATTGCAAATTAGGTAGTAGTAGGAGTAGTGTGGTGTGTGCTACTTATATATTGATATAGGTAGTATATAACGCGAGTCACGAATGTAATATCTGGCAGCAGAAGATTGGGAAGATCAAGAAATGAAGAACGGTAATAGAATGTAATTAGTATAGAAATGCAAGAACAATGAAGTTCGAGACAATTATTGAACATTTTGCAAATTAAGTATTATAGTATGGTTTTTCTATTTTACCAAGTAACTCTGTAATGATGTGCTAAATATAATCCGATTGTCCTCACCTGTGTTCTGCTTCACTACAGTACTAGTCCCATGAATTCCTTTTCAAAGAACAAACAGTAAATGATCATTTGTATGTGGAAGTTCTCAAGCGCTTAATGGATTGTATAAAAGTTAATTTGTGTGATAATAATGGATGGGTGAATGTATCACATTTCTGAATCACAATTCTGAGATGACAGTTTTGTTGATAAAACACAAAAAAAAGGAAGCAACAATCCTTCAAAGATAATGATGATCAAGCATATAGAGATTCAACGAAACATCATCAGCATAACAGTAACCAAATCTCAAAAACATACGGCATAACTGCTCTCACCAATGCGTTGTAAATCTGATTCTGTAAAGTTAGGGTAACACTACGACTGAGTAAAAGATGTCCAGATTAGTATGCCCTCTTAATCTACCTGAAAAATGTATGTGGAGAGCCTTCAAGATGCTGATAAACATATCAGATATATCCTTATTCAACAAATAATTCTAGAGCACAGACCTCTACATTTACTATTTCTTTTCGTTTAGTTTTGTTGTATTGATTTTATTTATGAATTTAGAGTGTTGTAATGTGTGAATAATAAACAAACGGATAAACTTTTGTGTAAGATTGTATTTAAGACCATTTCGTTTATCCACCCGTCTATCGATTCCACCACTAGTGATTGGGAATATATTTTCATTATTGCATTGTGTAGATTGCCGAATTTCGTTGAGATTACAAATCGATTCTAAGTTAGACAATAACTAAAAACCGATAGCAATGAACGACTGTTCTATCCCACTATAGAACTCCTCAACTGTCCACGTTTACGCCCTTGCAACTGAGAATTAAACTCAAAACTTTAGGTCTCGAATACGAACGCTTATCCCCCACTGAGCCGGAATCCAATGATATATAAGTCTAAATTCAATTAGCCCACGATATTGCGCTAACGGTCATCCAGTGCTTCTAGGTTTACAATGGTTGTCTAACTTAGATAGGTTCGTGATTTCAATGGAAACACTTTGAAAATTATGCAAACATTTTAGTTCTGCAAATCGGGAGGTGTTGTATCAATGAAAGAGATGTATGGTAAGGGATTCGCCATGAGAACCGCAGTGTCCTAAGAGACAGAAAGAGGAAGATGACGGTTAGTGAAGTCAGTAATCCAATGAAATCTAAATAAAAGTGCAAAGAATTTGACTCAAATTTAGGGGAGGGGAGAGAAAAGAAATTCATCACCTACCTAGGTATAATTTTTCCTTCTTTCACACCTAAACGTACGATTTCCATTGCATTTGTAATATCATTACGGCTATTATATGCCATACATATGTTTAGTATTGATCTGTGAAGAAAATGAAAAGGAAACAACTAAGCAAAAAATCCAACCAGTAAATACAGTCAATTAGTAATCAAAGTAAAAGCTGACACAAATCTGCATCAGATCAAAATCTCTATAATATATCAATACAGCGGAATGAAATGAGTCAATATTGTGACTGGTTGGAAAAAGAGAAGAGGCGATCACTGTATGATATGGCGTCGTTTTGTGAAAACTGTGCAAAACTGACATTTGTCAGTTATTCCCGATTTCCTGGTTGAGATCCTAAAGATAGTGAAACACAGTGGCTTGAGACATTATCAGACATGACTTAGACTAAAAGCTAGTGGTGGGTATTGCTGTAATTTTAACTGGAGGAATTCTTTTCTGGTTGTAGTTCTCGCACTCCAACTGCTTCTCACATTATTTACTACTCATACACTTATTTTAACTTATTTGTTGTTTATTTATTATAGTAATTTCAATGGTTAAGATCATGAGTCAGTTGAAGCTAGACCACCATGGAAAACCTGAAAGCACTGGACGGCCGTTTCGTCCTATTGTGGGACTCCTCAGCAGTGCGCATTCACGACCTCGCCTTCTGCGAGATTCGAACCGAGGACCTACTGGTTTCAAGCGCAAGCAATTAACCACTAGACCACTGAGTCGGCCGGCATCCAACGGTGTTAATGTCTAACTTCAACTAATCCACTAAATTGACCGACACATCCACCATTGTCTTCAGTGAGTTACTATCTCACAACAGACTTGGTTGGACTCCACTGGTCACTACTTTTTATTATGTTCACTTTCTTTCGTCTTTTCAAAATTTCATTTTCTCATTGTGTGACGGCATATTTATTTTGGTGCCCATTTGTACCGACATTTATGTACTTCGGTAAATAACAAACAAGATGAATGGAAAAGAAGTTGGAATAATTAATATTGTTCATGATAACGAGAAAAACTGAAGTTTGGAGAACATGGCTCGAGAAGTAATGGTGTATTAAAAAAATATTGAGAGGAAGATGAAAAACGAATACATTTACGCTTATGAGACTGATTGTGAGTCATATTACTTCATGTTTTCAATGACTGACTTCAATCAACTAATGTGAGTCTACTGACATAGCTCAGTTTGACAGTTATTGATTTTGTTGATGAACAGTGTATATAATTTGCCTTATTCCAACTTCTTTCCAACCTACTTTAACAGTTAGCATTGTATATTAAGATAGGTGGTAGTTAGGTAAGTGATATATGTTACATACTCTTCAGTCGGTGAAGATTCAGATTTATATTAACCTATTCTTCATCTTTTCCAAGTACACTACATATAATCTCAGGATTGCTTATTTCTGTGTTTTGCTAAACGCGACCAGTGTTCTGAAGATATCTGGTAACTAACAAATATCCACTACTTCCAAAAATTATTCGCATAAATAGGATTATATATATCTTGATAGCCAGTTTCCAGGTTAAATAATATACGTAAGTTAGTGTTTAATAAAATTGTGAAGATGTTAACTTTTTACTGACTTTGAATGATTCCTAGTAACAAGCATTAATTGTGCGGCCAAATTTTGAACTTTTGCTGGTAGTAATGCTAAATTTCCAATAACACGAATACATATATCATCTTCTTTCAATTCATCTCTAAAAAGGAAGTAATATAATGGTTAAGGGAAGAGTGATAATCAGTCAGTCAGTAAGCTACAACGTAGGACAAGGTACATATATGCATCGGCCCAAGTTGCCATACCTCATTAACACAACAAGATGAACACCAAATTCATAAAAGTAGTTAATTCAGAGGTGGTGATATATAAAATAAAGATTGCATATAAGGACGTAGTACAGGAAGAAAGAATTAGTTCGTAGAAAGAAAGATATGAAGCGATTTTAATCTCATAGTTTAAGGGAAGACAGAGAGTGTATACACCGATGCCATTGTGATCGATTCTGAGCCATGTCACACACAGTCTCCAACCATTGGTTACGATAGTCACACGGACCCCAACCAAGTAGACTGCATCTATCAACATGGCTCAGACTAGAGGTTAGTGATTTCAAGTACTGATGCCACGTTTTAGTTTGGCCGCCCCTAACTTTCTTCCAACCATCTTCAACACCGGTTAGCATCGCACGTCGTGGTAATCGGTGTTCAGGTATACGTAACACGTGGCCCAACCATCTCAGTCGATGAAGATTCACAACCTCATCAAGTGACTTACCATTATTCCCTAATACCCTGCGTGTAACCTCACTATCACGTACCAGATGATCCCAGCAGACGCCAGCAATATTTCTGAGGCGCCTGTGGTCAAATACTAGTAGCTTATGAGTATCTTCTACTATTAATGGCCACGTTTCACAGCCGTAAAATAGAACAGAACGAACTGCCGCGCAGTATACTCACCCCTTCATTGGTAGACGAATATCTCGCCTTCGCCATAGGTGACGTAAGTTGGCAAAAGCCAAACGAGCTTTTCGAATCCGTGCTGAGATTTCGTCAGACACCAACCCATTAGGGCTGATCAGACTTCCAAGATAAGTGAAGTTGTCAACGCGTTCGACTACTTCACTTCCTATCCTCAGTTCAGGTGTTGACGCAGGCCAGTCCTGAAGTAAAAACTTGCATTTAGAGGGAGAGAAGCGCATTACAAACATTCTGGCATTGTTGCTTAGTACTACCAAAAGACTCTGCATTTTATCAGCGTCTTCACCAAACAGGACTATGTCATCTGCGTATTGTAAGTTGATAAGTGGACCTCCTGGTAGGAGATCAATACCCGAGAATTCAGTCGACGAGAATGTTATTTCCATCAGTAGGTCTATGATGAAGTTAAACAAAAATGGAGAAAGTGGATAGCCTTGACGGACACTACTTGAGGTTGCAAAACTAGATGACAGTTCGCCATAAGCTCTGACTCGACTAGTAGTGTTCGAGTAAAGAGCCTTCATAAGGTTTATGTACTTCTGAGGTACGCTTTCCAATGACAGACACTGTCACAGAATCTCGCGGTCTACCGAGTCAAATGCTGCTTTTAAGTCAAGAAAGACCACCATTGTCGGACGCCGATAAGTGTGCCTATGTTCTAGAACCTGACGAATGTTGAATATGTGGTCGATGCAGTCACGACCATGTCTGAAGCCAGCTTGATTCTCTCATGTTTACAGTTCACAAGTCTTAGTTAGGCGTCCGACAATTATCGAGGCCAGTATTTTAGATACTATATTAGTTAAACTAATCCGTCTATGGTTGTCACAGGAATGATTTTAACCCTCTCTTATATATTGGGACGGTAAGTGATTGTGACCAGTCAGATGGAATAACGTCTAACTCCCAGATCTTAGCTAAAATATTAGTCAACCTAATCGATAAAAGAGTGATGATAATAATAATAATAATAATAATAATAATGGTACTTCTTACTTATTATCTAGTAACTCTTGAAGTTTTTCTTCAGCTAAATTCATTAAAAATGAAACTTCTTCATGAGATCTATTGAAATTGTCTATACTAAATGTAAATATTGATACTTCTTCAATGCCAATATCACGACACCATTGTAAAGTCTAAAAAAAAATATTAATAAATATGTTTAGATAGAATGAAATTTGAAGGAAAAAAAACCCGACATACCTCAGAGAGTTTTGTAAAACCATGTAAATGACCATCAGATTTTTTTAACATTTTACTATCAGCAAACCGTCTATTTCCATCCATAATAAAAGCAACATGTTTTGGAATTGGTCCATATTTAATAGCATGTAGACATAGTTTTTGTAATATTCCATATTGTACTTCAGAACGAGTCCAAGTCATTGAAATTCTATGAGATACAAATAGTAAATAACATATACTATGGATTTAAAAGCAAGTATTCAACAAAATAAATATACAAATTAGTTACTTTACAAACAGAAATTCGGAATGTATCTTGTTTTTTTTAGTAGATGAAACTGATAGAAACTAATTGGTAATCGGAATGCAAACACAGAAAACTACTCCAAAAAACATTAAGAGTACAAGATACTCGTAAGCTACTAGTATTTGACCACAGATGCCTTAGAAATATTGCTGGTGTCTTCTGGGATCATCTGGTAAGTAATAGTGAGGTTACACGCAGGGTATTAGGGAATAATGGTAAGTCACTTGATGAGGTTGTGAATCTTCATCGACTGAGATGGTTGGGCCACGTGTTACGTATGCCTGAACACCGATTACCACGACGTGCGATGCTAACCGGTGTTGAAGATGGTTGGAAGAAAGTTAGGGGCGGCCAAACTAAAACGTGGCATCAGTACTTGAAATCACTAACTTCTAGTCTGAGCCATGTTGATAGATGCAGTCTACTTGGTTGGGGTCCGTGTGACTATCGTAACCAATGGTTGGAGACTGTGTGTGACATGGCTCAGAATCGATCACAATGGCATCGGTGTATACACTCTCTGTCTTCCCTTAAACTATGAGATTAAAATCGCTTCATATCTTTCTTTCTACGAACTAATTCTTTCTTCCTGTACTACGTCCTTATATGCAATCTTTCTTTTATATATCACCACCTCTGAATTAACCACTTATATGAATCCGTTGTCCATCTTGTTGTGTTAATGAGGTATGGCAACTTGGACCGATGCATATATGTGCCTGGTCCTACGTTGTAGCTGAATGACTCCAAAAACATGATGGATTTGATTCAAATCGTATCTAGAGGCTTTGCTTTATTCACCTTACTTTAACGAATTGATGCTAAGCCTCTTAAGACATTGCAATATGTTGCTGATTAAAGAAATAAGATTAGTAATATTCAAGTGCCTATGATAATTGCTTCTATACAATAAATTATGGAGAACCAGTGAGACTGAAATCACTTTGACTGATATATTTCCCCTCACACAGTATCTCATCCTTTTGCTGGAAATGTGAAAATTACGTTTGAGTTTTTTAAACGACTTGAGCCTAACTTCAAATACCTGAATAGAAAGAAACGTAACATATTATGTAACCTTGAAATCAAGTTTTCTACTTGTGTTATCCAAATGAGATGGCTACCGGATAAAATTTAAAGTAACAGGAATGGATGTGAAACAACCTTTGAATAAACGAGTCCAACTTAAATGTGACCGGAGTTAATACACAAATTAACCAAACCAAATACTTACAGCACTGTATTTATTATTTATTTACTTATTTCAACACATAGATATTGGTACAAAGAGGCACCAAATACATATGCGCCACACAAATCTCATTCGGTATGTGTGGGGGCTGTGATACTGCCCGGGTGCAAAGCACATACCATACCTACGGACACTGATTGCCAACTGATTAAGTGCGGATTGCATGCCTTGGGCATTATCGCACAGTAAGACAATATCGTCCGCATACTCAAGGTCGAGAAGTCTTTCTCCAGGCAACAGATCCACACCACCATTACTTACATTCATCAGAGCTGTTTCCAGAATGTCATCGATGGCAAAGTTGAAGAGGAATGGTGAGATTGGGCAACCCTGCCTAACCCCACTGCTCGAATGGAACAATGGAGAGAGGTGGTTGTATGCCCTCACTCTGCCTGAGGTGTTTTTATACAGGGCTTTCAGGATGTTAATAAACTTCTCAGGCACACCCTTCTTCAATAGACAATCCCAGAGAACAGTCCTATCCAACGAATCGAAGGCAGCCCTGATGTCAAGAAACACTACGATTGTTGGCCTTTGATAAGTATGGCGGTGTTCTAACATTTGGCGGAGGGTGAAGATATGATTAATACATCCTCAACCAGAACGAAAACCAGTCTGCTCCTCGCGAGTCAATCTTTCTCGGGTTTTGAACAACCTACGAAGTATGACGGAAGCCAATAGCTTGGACGCAATCGGAAGTAGACTTATCCCCCGATAGTTGTTACAGGAACGACGTGAACCCTTTCTAAAGATAGGGACAACTATCGACTCATTCCATGACGTTGGTACACTCTCTAGCTCCCAAACCTTTGTAAACAACGTCGTCAATTCCTTAGTCAGAAAGTCACCACCATCTTTAAAAAGAGCCGGAGGTAAGTCATCTGGGCCAGGTGATTTGTAACGATTCAAGAGTTGGAGTTCCTTGCGGACTTTCGCCTCATTTAGTGGATCAGTCGTCACTGGCCATGGAGGGCAGGACAGTTTGACTGATGTTGCCGGAGCAGCAGGCCAGTTGAACTGCCCTTCGAAAAAATTCTGCCCATCGTCCAAGACGTCGATGGATGTTAGTGATGGGCATCCCATCACCCTCGTACATTGTTTCGCTTACACCAGACTTCTTGCTGCCAGTGGCTCGGATGCGTTGGAAGAGCTTCCGGTAGTTACCAGATGAAGCTGCTACTTCCAGCTCATTAGCACGCATCGACCACCAGGCTTCTCCGTCCTTACGCAGGCTTTGCCCAATTTCATTACGTAACAGTCGCCGGTTGTGGTCAAACTCACGGTTACCCGGAGAAGACCGATGGGCTTCAATGAGTTGTAAGTAGCCTGAAGAAACCCAGTGCTTATAAGCGGGACGTTCCGCGAACCCACAACTGACTGTACCCGCCATTTTCATGGCGTCATACAATTGCAACCAATGCTCATCTATACTTTTCGGTGAAATGGTAGCTAGCCTAGAACCTAGCTCGGTTCGATACTTACTAGCAACAGAAGTTGCAACTAACTTGCTGACATTAATCCTCTGGTGGCGGTCACTTCGTTGGCCACTGAAAAGTAAGGTAAGATTGGCGCAGATCAGAGTCCAGATAGGTACTATAAAGGAGCGGCAGTCGAGTACACAATCACGCCAGCGGTACCTGATCGCAATGTGATCAATCTGAGTCCAGGCTTGAAATGCAGAGGGAGGACGCCAGGTGACACATCGGCGATGAGTGTGCGGAAAGTTAGTGCTAGCCAGAAACAAACTGCATTCTGAGCATGGTTGCAGTAGACGGTCCCCGTTATCTGTCCTGCGACCAACAAGTCCCCATCGGTCACCTAAACGACTCTCTTCTGTGCCCAGACACCCGACCTGAGCATCCAAGTCTCCAGCAAGTATTACAATTTCTGTCGAACGCACTTTCTGGAGAAGAACAGACAACTGGTGGTAGAATTCATCCTTGACTGCATCCGGGCTGCAATCTGTCGGGGAATAGGCGGAGATGACGAAAAGACATCGTTTCTCACGCCGATTTCTTCTCACTTTGATGGAACTTTCTAATCTAACAGCAAATAACCGACTGCTAATGGGGGTCCAATCGATTAGTGCTGCCTCAGCTCTAGCGCCTAATGCGACACCAACGCCAGCAACACCAGACGAAGATGCCACAGGGTCCCCGCATGAACGCACGCAAAACAAGCCTTTTAAAGCGACAGATGGAGAGTGAACTTGTAGTACTTCACTAGAGTCTTGAATACGGGGCTCGGATAGACAGCAAACGCCGACTTTCCAAAGACATAGTCAGCCCTATCTGTTGTCCAACCTGCATAAGTGTGAGAACGTTGAAGGTAGCCAGTCAGTCAGTCAGTAACAACGTAGAACTTCGTACGTACGTACATCAGTTCGAGTTGCCACACCACATTAGCACAGAGATGCAGTGGTCGATTCAAATCCCGTAGTGGTAGAGGTAATAAGAGTATAAGCAGTAATCGGGAAGATTAGGGTTTGGAGATGTTATTTAAAGAGTATAATCCAGTGAAATAAATTTGAGAGGAGAAAAAAAGAGACAAGGAGGAATAAGAAGATTAGAATTTGGGAGAACACAAAGAGTGGATGCACCTGCGCCATTGCAAACGATTTTGAGCCATGTCATTCAGGGTCTCTAACCATCGGTTGCTATCATCTCGCGGTCCCCAACCAGGTAGTCTACACCTACCAACATGACTCAGTTCACTTGTCAGTGACTTCATGGACTTGTGCCATGTTTTGGTTTGGCCGCCCCTAGCTTTCTTCCAACCTACTCCTATACCACTGAACATAGCACGTCGAGGCAGTCGGTCGTTGGGCATACGTAACACGTGTCCCAGCCATCTCAACTGATGAAGTTTCACTACTTCATCAATTGATTTGCCATCCTTACCTAGTACCCGTTTCCTAACAACTGCATTACTTACTCGATGGTCCCATGATATACGAGCAATATTTCGAAGACACCTATGATCAAATACTAGTAACCTACGAATATCCTCTACTCTTACCGGCCATGTTTCACTGCCATAAAGTAGGACGGAACGAACTGCTGCGCAGTAAACACGTCCTTTGGTTGATAGACGGATATCTCGCCTACGCCATAAATGACGCAAGTTGGCAAAAGCTAGTCGTGCTGAGATTTCGTCACACACCAGACCACAAGGGCTGATGAGACTTCCAAGATAAGTGAAGCGGTCGACACACTCAACTACTTCACTCCCTATCACTAGTTCGGGTGTCGATGTAACCCAATCCTGAAGCAACATTTTGCATTTCGAGGGGAGAATCGCATCCCGAACATGCTTGCATTGTTGCTTAGAGTGGTCAGAAGACTCTGCATTTTGTCAGCGTCTTCACCAAATAAAACTATGTCATCAGCATATTCTAAGTCAACAAGTGAACCTCCCGGTAGAAGTTCAACCCCTGGAAATTTAGATGAGGAGAGTGTTATCTCTAAAAGTACGTCGACCACAAAGTTGAACAAGAATGGGGAGAGTGGACAGCCCTGACGAACACCACTTGAGGTAATCAATTCTGATGACAGTTCGCCATAAGCTCTCACTCTACCAGTTGTGTTCGAGTAGAGAGCCTTTATAAGGTTAATGTACTTCTTTGGTACTCCTTTCAGTGACAAACACTGCCATAGAACCTCACGATCAACAGAGTCGAATGCCGCCTTAAGGTCGAGAAATACTACCATTGTGGGGCGTCTGAATGTGTGTCTGTGTTCTAGAACCTGACGTAGTGTGAATATCTGATCTATACAACCACGTCCAGGTCGAAAACCAGCCTGGTTTTCTCTAGTCTGCTCTTCACGAGCTTTGTTAGGCGTCGAAGTATTATTGAAGCTAATATTTTAGACACTATATTAGTCAAACTGATTCCTCTGTGATTGTCACAAGAGGACTTTTGTCCTTTCTTATAGACTGGCACAATCAGTGATTGAGACCAGTCAGATGGGATTACGTCCAGTTCCCAAATTCTACCTAAGACCTCAGTTAATCTCATTGCTAATACTGGACCACCATCCTTAAAAATCTCAGGAGTAAACCTGTCAGGGCCTGCTGCTCTCCCTCGTTTCAGATTTCCTATGGCTTTTTCAACTTCGTAAAGAGACGGAGGACCTACATTAACTTGCCATTCAGGTTGACTGGAGATCGTGGGAAACCGAAGTGTGGCTGAAGGCCAGTTGAACTGATCCCTAAAGTGTTCTGCCCATCGATCCAATCTCCTGGATTGAGAATGAATAATATGTCCATCTTTCTCTGAGATTGTTTCGCTAACGGTCGGTTCCTAATTCCGGTTTCCTTAACGAGTCTGAACAATTGTCTGCTATTACCTATTGCCGCTGCCTTTTCCATCTCTCTTGCTTTCGCTACCCACCACTGTTCGCGATCATTGCGTAGACTTCTTGTCAGCTTGCGCTTAAGCTGACTCCGCTCTTCATTATGTTCAGAGCCAGGTGGAATGAGTTTCCGAGCATCTATCAGTGCGATAGATGCTGCTGAGATCCAGTGTTGCTCCCTAACCTTCGGTTTACCTTACTAGCAGATATCACTGCTGTTTCCACAGCTTTTCGGATATCATTCCATGCTGCATCGGGGTGGGCATCACATACATGGCTGCCTAACTGTTTTCCTAGTTGTTCCTGAAATATACTCTTAGCTTGACTATCATTAAGTAGGCCCTAAGAGGTTTCCTTGCAGCGTCTTTCCTACGTCCAGTAAGACGCAAGCAAATACGCGCTCGCACTAGAGCATGATCTGAATCTAGGCATGTGCTCCAGAATGAGCGACAGTCTTCTATCGAGCCCCTCCATCGGTGGCTGATAGCGATGTGATCTATTTGGGTCCAACGTTGGGACGAATTAGGGGGTCGCCATGTTAAAAGATGTTTTTCCTTATGCTTAAAGTTAGTATTTGCAAGGAACAGGCGGTTATCTGAGCATAGCTGCAACAGACGGTCGCCATTATCTGTTCTTTGAGCCACGACACCATAAGATCCACCTAGGTGTCTTTCCCTATCGCTTAGTTTACCTACTTGAGCATTAAAGTCACCGGCCACTATTACTACATCCGAGCGCCTAGCTTTTCGGAGAAGGTCGGAGAGCTTTCTGTAAAACTCATCTTTTACATCATCTGAGCTGCAGTCAGTGGGAGAATAGGCAGAGACGACGAAGAGGCAACGACGAGTGTCCCTATCTTTCCGGATCCTTACTGTTCCGTTCAGTCGGACAGCGCACAAACGACTGTCTACTGGGATCCACTCTAAGAGAGCTAGTTCTGCCCTAGGACTCAATGCTATACCTACGCCGGCGAGGCCACGGGAAGCAGAATCAGGGCTTCCAGATACACGAAGCGTGAATCGAGTCGGTTCTTTATTTTGGCATGGTGAGGTCAAATGAATGACGCTACTTGGATCCTGTATGCGCGTTTCGGAGACGCAGCACACATCGATGGCGCGAGATTCTAAAGTTAGCTAAGGAAGCCTGTTGTCCTATTTGGCAATGTTCGTACGTTAAAAGCTCCTACGTGTAGTTTAGAGCGTGGTTTCAGGAGACCAGGAATGGCGTTCCACGTACTCGAATCGTTTGCCCTAGCGGTGCGAGGTGATAAAGAGACGTGAGGAGGGTTAGTCATGGAGATAAGAGAGGTATTAGGAGGTGTAGGAAGGATTTGAATGTGACCAACTTGGTCTCTTGTGCTGTTACGGGTATGAGGGCTGATGTCACTTCCCGGCTGCCCACACCGTGGAAGGGTATTTCTTGAGGAACCTGAAAAGGAAATTGGATTAGTGTTGGTCTTGACGACCTGGGAGCGTGACCGCAGAGCCCAAGGGACAACTGCTTGAGGCCGGTCGCGCACGGCCTTTTTGTGGAAGGTTTTTAACGTGTTAGCTCCGTTCTTCAAAGGGCCTTACCGCCGGAGACGGAAATCCGTGAGGTAAGGTGAGGTGTGACATTTTTAGGGTCGACCTTTTCTAACCCCTTCCTTCCTTGTGGGAAGGCAGCATCGCTGTCATGCTGGTTGTCCGAGGGAAACACCTTACTGCTGTCACACCCCTCTACAGTCAGCAGTACGACTTCGCCCTCAGACCTTGAGTTGCTGCTTTTAGTCTTACCGTTCCCAATCGACCTGCCTGGCATGGTAGAACCTACAGGAACATATGTTCCAGCCAATATAGCTCGGTTGGGTCATCACGATAGGCAAGCCCGACCACCGCGTCAAGGTAGCAGCTTCGGTCGGGTGAAGGCAGCCAGTTTGAATGGTGCACGTGGTTTCAGAAAAACTGCTTCAGTATTCGTGTTTGGTGGTAGCATACAATTTCAACCAGGCAGTAACTCGAGAACGTTTAGATAGAGTCGAATTTCCACCACAGACGAGCTGCTGTATAAGTCGAAAAATGAGGATACATAAAGTGGGAATAAAAGAGAGTGGATAAATGACGTAGCAAATAATAATAATAATGATAATAATAATAATAGTAGTAGTAATAATGATAATAATAAGGATCATTTGACTGTAAACCGAATCGAGAATAGAGTTTTCAGTAAATACCATCATCTTCATCATATTTGTGTGTGGGCTGTAAAACTGCCCGGGTGCCTAAACCGAATCAGGTGGTTTTCTTAGGGGGCCACACCTCAAGCTTTTGACCTAAAAGTCTGATCCACAAGGCAGTGGAGCATCGTGAGGAGATGCAGTCCCATGGTAGCCGGTCACCAACTTAACTCCTTTTTAAGATCAGTGCCCTCAAAGTCCCTGGTACGGTTGAGGGTGGGAGAGTCCACTCACCTTTTCGAAATTCTCTCACATGGCCACGCGTATACATTCACTGCCAGGAAAGTCCTACTCACTGTCTTCTCAGGGTGGGGGTGACACATGAGGGCAGAAACGCGAGAGACGGCGACTTTTTATTATGCGGACAGAGATGGGGGTGCAGACCCCTGATAAATTATAGTTTTCCATTATCTTGGACCAAACTTCACGGGACTTCAATTAAAACAAGATCGAATAACAATCATTCATACACGTGATATACGGTTAAACAATATTAGATGTAAATACCTAATCGTCATTCACTGGCGCTGAATTGTTCGAGTTTCAGTCAAAAATTATAAAAGGTCGCGATAACTTCTTCAAAATTGTTAGCGCTACATGAAGAAAAGCAACGCAACAACTATTCAAAGACAAACAAAAGAGCTTCGTAGATGGATAAATCTTAATTTTGAAGCTGTAAATTCACGAACCATGTAAAAATATATTGCACATGAGATCTAACTATAAGATTCCATTTATCTAATTTATGTGGTAAGCAGCTAGTGACAGGCACAAAATCACCATTCTGATTGTAGGGGCTTACACATATGCGATTTAGTTTCAGGTGTCGAAAAAGTTAGCCTTTCTTGATGACATGTCGTCTTTTAGTCGCCTCTGCTGTTGAAAATATGAAATCTATCTGTTCCATATCAAAGAAAACAAGCATGAAATCGTCATAGTCACGGATCAACGGAGGACAGAAAAATCGAATCAAGGGGGTAGAGGCTTCACAAAAGAGGAAAGACACTACTGGAAGTAAGTATCACAGAAACTAAGTAGTGAGAAGATCTTACCGATGGAACAAGGGCAAGTGAACGTCTAATAACGTCACACAGTAACGCACTATTTTAATAGCAGCGCTTCTAGTGTTTGCTGTCTCTCGGTATCAATTTGCGATCACAAACGTTGGGGGATATAACATTGTTCTAGAAATTTTCCCTGAAAACAAATCAGGTCCGTTGGCTAATGGTTGGATGTGCCTGCATCAGTGACTGAGAATATGAATGCCGTATTTCGTTCTGCATTTTGCTTCATTGAGCTTGAATTTTCACTCGAGTTTCAACTGTTTGAAATGGCTCGAAACCGCGTGTTTTTAACTACATTTGCATTGTCTACTCCCGATCACGTAATCTGGATTTAATTCTTCATCGTTTTTCAACATGGAGGAATGTGATGAGTTAACTGTGCTATCATATTCCGGATGTCAAAGAATAAATTCACCCTCCGAAGCATTGGATTTTTATAATATCGCATTATGTTCATGTCGCGAATGTTTCCACTCCCAACAATGAACTGCACTTCTTCGTGTTGAGATGTTTCTTTGTCTACCTTTTACTCTTGCCACTTTTATTTTAGTGTCACTTCCTTACGGTCATCAATAGTGTCAGCACACCCAATAACTATCATTTGGTGTGGCGTACAATTCGGGAGTTTCACAATTGAGTAATGAAGGTGTTAGGGAGGCTGCTTGAAAAGGTTTCACTGTCCTAAGAAGAGTCTCCTAATTGCATGCGTCAAATTGCTGAAATAAGATCATCAGTCGATGAGAGATGTATTATAGTTGTCACAGTCCGAGTGAACATCTAAACTACCTCAAAGCTGGTAGTTATGCGGGATAAGAACACGAAGAATCACTCAAGCTGGCGGGAAAATTTTAATAGGTTGTAGCAAATTGCATGGCAGTGAGATGCGTTAACTGTCTTGATTAGTCATTTTCAAGAGCATTGTAGGATCCTCTGGGGGAATCAGAGGCTATCTAACAATTATCTTTCGTGCAGCGCTTAAGCACTTTTCAGTTTAGACATCTGAATACTCTATGTGGTCTAAACGGTGGTTAATTTACTGTCGGCGGGAGTGCATCCAATCACTAAGACTATAAGCTTTTCTTCATATTAACTACGTTTAATGTGATTTAATATAATTTAGTCAAACTGAATATCCAGAAATTCAGTTCGTGATGGACATTACTGACTGGATTAATTTTCGTTTTCTTGAATTTCAAAGGACGGCATTTGGAATTTTGTGCGCCAAACGATCATCAGTTGACTGGCTTTTGCATAAAGCTGTTAATATGACAAGCTAGTTAATATCCCCTAAGGTGTCTTCAAAATGAAACTGGGGAACCGAGGAATCTTGTTTGGAAGTGATAATATCTACTCCAAGTGAACTAGGGAAATGCTATTATCTAATCAGGCTTTTGCGTCTACGTTCTGCTCATTCCCGTTATTGAAGTACGGTATATCGATCTATTGCAATTTATGAACCCAAATTAACAATAGGATCATGCTCTAATTTAGGTGCCAAAATTTATTCGCAACTTACAAATAGTCGATCCAAATGTCGTTCCAACAATAATTATAACAATTATAGAAACAGACCTTCAATTTTGTAGGTCCCCGGAGCAAAAGCTCTCAAATACCAAACCGAAGACAAAGAGAAACCAAAATATCCGAAGATAATAATATAACTAAACAAGTTCAGAGGTTGAGTAAAACAAATACACCCAAGAACAGTGAAATTCGGAAAATTTATCATAAAGGTTTTATTCAGCCAAAATGTCTCCAGTTCTCCCGTAACACAGACGAACTTTTATTTATTTTTGTTGACTCATTTAAAAAATCTATACTACAGTCCATGTCATTAAACACTACTTTTAGTATGTAGACAGGTCTGAGTTTGGCACATCGAGGAGGAAACTTTGGATTCAAACTAGTTACAGCTCATTTTGGCTTGACATACTGCTGTGTCAGTGGCTAGTAGGATTCATTATTGTCGTACATTGGGGCTTAGGGATAGAAAGTTGACGCTCGGGATTGATATTTTCTACCCATAGCATTCAATTACCAAAAATCTCTGTTCAGTGAAGTACTCGCACTTGCAGCGTATTTAGAGCATGTAAGCATCCATGGGCATGTCCTTTGTGTTTTACGGCTATCAGAGAATCCTTGTACCTGAATGCGACAAAAAAGCAGTCCCTGTTAGATATTAATCGCGAGGTGTGACTTCGACGTTAGCTAGTTGGTCGCACGATTTCCCCTCTAACTCGATTAGGCCCCAAAATCATATCGTAATGATATCCCTCTCAATCTCTCCCGCTGCGATGGCTATAAACTAAGAGCATACGTGATGGCTGAGTCCAGTTTTATTTTTGATCCAAGTACCCTCTTGGGCGATATTATTGTAACGACCGAAACACCAATATTTTGTTTGAACCCAGAACTAACGAACTAGAGTCTAGTTGATTCCGCCGGACTACGTCCTTCTGTGAGTGACTCGTATTAAATTATATAAAAACACAAACTCTGTAATCAGTTTGAACGGTTTTAATTTACGAAAGACAACAATTTACATCATAAGTACAAAATATCTCAAACGATACAGCCCGTGCTACATAGTCAAGGGTTCCTTGAGCACAAAATAACATGGTAAGCAACGAAAGGAATAGTTAGCAGTAAAGAGTTCGTTACCTGAGAATGAATAAAAATATTTTCAACAAGGTGAGATCAGATATCTATTTACAAGGACTCAGGAAACCTATACATGATGACAGTCAGAGGATAACAATCACTCATTGAACCACGCCATGACCTTGAATTCAGTTAAGCACGGTACAGCATAGTACAGCAACATGCAACTGTAAAATTACGTAACAAAAGGCAAGTCTTTAGCCGAGGCTACATAATAAAAGCTCGGACGAAGAGGACTGAAGAACAGTTAAAAATGCCCTAATGAAGGGTGAAATACAAGAAAGAGTGGAGAAACAAATAAATAACAATATAGTCCAATAAAACTCTGTGAAGGAATTTTCAACGTGTTCTTTCCGTTACAATTATCATCAAGGCAGAAGAATATAATGCAGGAGTTTTATAATAATGGTACTCGGTAAAATCACTGGAAACAGTTGTGAATAATACTGGAGTAGTTTTGCAACTGCTCTGAAAATAATCCTCAGAAGTGAATGTGCTCTGTAGCGTCTGGTATTATCATTATTGCTTTTGTACGGATCAATCAACTTATCCCTCGCTTTGACCTTTCCAGCTATCCGCTTACAGCCTTGAGTATTGTCATGTGGTCATATATGGGTGTACAAACCTCTATATTTATTACACATCCCTAACTTATTATTCTATTCAGCTATCAACGGTGGGCCACACTTCATCAAACTGAGTCGGCACCTCTGTCGGCTGTTCCCCCTTTCTCTTGTTGTATGTCTGCAGTTGTGGACGTAAGCCAGAAGCACGAGTGAGCAATAACAGATACAAATCAAACGCATATATATCACAAAACTGTCCTTGGGAAGCGTAGGAAAAATAGCATACTAAAAATACACGACGGACTAATAGCGTTAAAGATTATCCCAGGTGGGAAATACGACATGAAGATGAAAAGTGCGCTTTTGGCACAAAAACATGGAAATTCAAATTTCCAAAATTATAAAGTTAGGGCATTTACCAAGTGAGTTCTGGGGATCTGACATCCCCAGCAGAATTACAGTAAAAACTAGGAATCCCAGAAATTACGCAATTCAGTCACGAAGTATTAGATAAGCACGAACGGATATACTGTATTTGGAATTCAAAATCAAGCATCCAACGTGTAAGAAGGAATAATTAGTTCATTCAAACACCACATCCACCACTGCTTAAATTGGAGTCTAATTGTCTGTAGTCCATTGTGCGTCTTCTTAAGTTCATCCTGTGTCTGTCCGACATTGTATTGGATAAAAACTCTATATTATCTAGAATATGCTCATTATTATTGGAATTAACAGCCGAAATCGGAACAGACTCACTTGGTTCCTGGGACTGTATACAATCACCGTGTGGGTTGTGTATCGAAACCACCATCTAGAATTTAAATCACAGATTTCCCAACACTATCCTCCCCCACGAAATAATGTTGGATCTTTATATCCCCAATTTATGAATGATGTGGCTTCATTTAAAACATATTTCTCACATTGGTTAGAGTAAACATTAGAAGTGACTTCGTGATAAGGATAAACAACAGTTGATATGAACTCATCCGAATTGTAATCTGTTGAGACTAATGTCCTCAATATTGACTCCAATAAATAATATCCCGCTAACTGAGTATTTAATGCAGGCTAAATCTCCTGATAGAATTATGGATTTTACGCGAGATTATTCAAAAGCCTGAACACCAGTTGTAGAGATAATTTATTGTTAATGATTAATAAAAATCCGCAAGCGTACTGCAAGCAAGCACACGGTGAAGCCAAGTAAAAATAATGCGCAATGGAGATGGCTGGAATCCAGCTCCTTTTTTGACGAACGAGACTCAATATTTATAGTCAGACAAAAAAACTACAGACATGTAGTGAGTCATGGAATATGAAATGTACACACATATACGCTCATATAAAAACAATCAAGGCTAATAAGCGAATAATTAACAAGGTCAAAATATGACTCAAGTAGAATGAATAGAATGGAATGTCCGAAAACTAGAATAAGGTATATGGGCTTAACATAGTAACTGACACTACAAATCAAAATCGAGCTTATTTAGTACTCGTGCTTCACATTGAATAAGTTTCCCACAAGAAAAAAATGCATTATGAGGACAAATAATATTTAATATGACATGAAGATTTGATTCTACTGAAATAGTTTCCTCAAATTTATTAAGAATGTCATTGCAGCGCGATGGATCATTAGAAAAACCAGCATCTATCAAAACTACATCAGGTTTTTGATCATGATTAGGTTCACTCAACATATTTTCCTCAGTCTTGTAAGGAATTTCATCAGAAATGTGTGAATCATAGGAAAAACCATATTTGGTACAATAACTTGAGAAATCTGATAAGAAGTTGATTGATTAGAAACTGCTGTCTCACAAGGATTCTGAGTTTCATTTAATTCTGGACTGCTATTTGACTTTATACTGCTGTTCGAGGTTGTGGGTAAAGATAAATGATTGTTAGAAACACCCAACTTACTAGGATCACTATTACAAATTTTAGCATTAATTGCAGCGGAATGAACCGTAGTATAACAAACTGACTGAATGTGTCCAATCTCATCACATTTAAAGAATTGAGAATCATGAAATACACATGAATTAAATGAGTGAAACCTTCCACAGGGCAAACATTCACCAAACTTATGCCAATATTCGTGAACCGCATCGCAACTCCTCAATGAATTATCTGCATAACCTTGAGTATGTACCGGATTGGGTTGACGTAGTAATGTAGTGGAATTTTTGATGTCCTGATGAATCATTTTACGAAATCTTCCTCCTCTACCACATTCGAAATTTGTATACTTAACTTAATCTAGCAGCAGTTCCTTGAGAGTTGTATAAGGAAGCGAAATAGGCTTTTCTGGTAAATCCAGAGTTTTTAGTAAGCTGTAGGCTTCTTTTCCGATGAATGTATGTCCAACCATTCCATCGCAGGCTCCATCGCGACTCCAATGTGATAATTCGGAGTATTTGAATTATAGTACAAACTAGAAATCCCAGAAATTACGCGATTTAATCAAGAAATATTAGATAAGCACGAACGGATATACTGCATTTGGAATTCAAAATCAAGCATTCAACATGTACAAAGGGACCATTAGTTCATTCAAACACCACAGCAGATTCACTTTATTCACTGGAATCTGCTTTTCATAACTTTTAAGTATTAACACACATTTTGAAGAGGTTAATTATCGTTGAAATATCTTTAATGGTAGTCCTTGTATTATAACTAAACAACTTCTTAAATTGCAGATAGTTTTTACTAACCGGAAATTAAGCTTTTGCACTGTCTCATTAGTGACGTTTTATATTCCAATCTTTTTAAGTGAGCTTTCTGTCCTTCGACTGAACTCTCTCTCCCAATTCCGAACATTTATTCCAGCCATTAAACGATGACGTAGCTTAATTTGCAGCAAATCTTTGAAAATGAGTTTCACGGCCCGTTTTTTAATCCCAGTGTGAGATCTACAACTTTTTGGTTATTCTACAGTACCATTCGCTGAAATTTAGATTTCTGCAAGCGTTTGAACTTAGTTCTCCGCTCATGAATAAGTAATCATTTCTCAAGGGTCTCAAATAACAATGAACTTTCTGGTAAAGCAATATTTTGAGCAGGTTTTATGTATCTCAACCAATTTGGGAATAGACCGAGATTTCATCTTTCCTGGTTGTGTACCAGATTTCAAATCTTTATATGTAGTTCTTAAAGACATTTATATCTGAATTAATGTTTACTTGTCAAAGAACCGAGTAAAATGCGACGTCATTATGTTATTTAGAATTAATTGAAGTCAGCGAACTAAGTAGTAATACTTAGGACTGTCTAATTTATAACACTGTGGTCACGTGTCGATCAGCAGTCAAGTCAGAGAAAGCTCCATGAACACAATCAACTATAGTATATTTGAAAAATAAACTCAAACGTAGAATCATGTATAAGGAAACTATATTGTAGTGACTCACTTTTGTCACGAGAACACGACTGGTTTAATGAAAATAATTGGTATTATAACCAACTGTACAAGTGCTTGTTTTAATGTGCTTTTGTTTAACTGTGCTAATTACAGCTATTTCGTGCTTCCATTACCTTCCATCATTGTTCCGCGGTTTTTGGCTTTGTTCGCACGTACTCCATTCTCCTGCTTTCGCTTGTACCATTTCTTGGCACGATCTTGGTATTCGTTCGATACCACGAGATCGCCAACGAAATAAATCTGGTTACGTTCAACCTACGCCCTCTGATTTGTTTGGTACGTGTTTTCTTGTAGTGGCGTTCATAGTCAATCTTGACTCGACACCACGCTACAATATCATAGCCACCATTTATATCAGTATGAATGCAAAAGATGTAATATTTCCTGATAAATCTCAACATACCGGAAATGTAATCCAATCGTTTTAAATTAAAGGAATATCGGTACATTAAATTCGACTTAATATGAGTAATGAGTTCCTCTCTTGAAAACATCTACATAACAGATACAATTCTATACTGCATAATACTTGTGTATTTCCTATTTTCAGTACTGTTACTTAAAAGCGCTGCTGGCTTTTGTTGAATATATTAAGCTAGGTTTTAGACTAATAGTGATAGTAGATCTAACTAAGAGTTTGACCTAAGAAAATATACGAAGTTATTCGGGATCTAGTATAAATTTAAATAAACACACGTTTTTATGTTCATCAACTGTACTACTATGTATTTTATTAGTTATTGATGTTTTGTGAACTTTGTAGAATTATTTGCTACCCAAAAAATCACCTTGTAGATTACCAACGTAGATGATCTATTTCGAATGATTGGGAGCCTAATTGAGTTAAACGGGAATGACGTGACGAACTAGATAACGTCGAAGTCATACCTGGTGGTCAGCTCCTTGCATGGACTACCCCATTAATGTACCATATTGTACCATAGGTGCTTTGAAGACTGTACAACACAGAGAACGTTATTACAGAAATATATTAGTTAAAGTAGATACAAGCGAAAGTAAGACCACTGCCGCATGGGCCATTCCATGGCGTACGATTAACTGATACGCATTGGATTGTCCTTGACCTTGACGAGGATCGATGATTTGTTCGATAATCAATGAACCAACTGCAGGATGATTTGGCTAGAGCTCAGTTGAATGTCACTAGCCCTACAACTTTGTAGCCTTTCGTTTTCTTTTATTGAGTCTGCTAGATTCTAAGTATATTCAAATATGAGTTAGTTCGTAAGTTTTCAGAGAGTATCGAATAGATGGACTATGACTAATACTTATATACAAAATGATGCTTCATCCTGTTTGAGACTCCTCAACTGGATGAACACTAATCCTGGTGTTGATGTCTTCATCGACACTCAAACTCAATATCTTCTGACTCAAACATCAATGCGTTATCTGCTAAGTTACTGAGTTTAGGTAGCTGCCAACTTGGTAAACTGTTTTAGTATTTGTGTCATTTTCAATAAGGATTAGAATTACCTCGTAATTCATACTCAAGACTGTATTTCAATAAGTCCCGTATTGACATACGTATATCCTAAATGGGTCGCTTTTATATGGCCAGTTTGCAATGAGATCTAATTCAAATATGTTTTTTTACACAAAATGATACAAACTGAAGAATTACCTAAAATCGAGTAGCACTGGTTAGTGGTTGCTTTTTTGTATGGGGAAACAAGGCAGCATATAGTCATGATTTTGTGGGAATATTAAATTTTCGGGTCTGTCTGCGACCTTATAAGCTTTAGACCAGTCAGTCAGAATCCATCAGGATCTATGTTTCCAACCTCAATCGTTTCATAACACAACTTGAAGATCAGCTTATATCACAAGTGTATCTGTAGAACTATGGTCTACTATGATATTAGTGCTGCTCTAATAATAGACCTAATCCTAAATTTGTAGATTTGTCATGATATAACTACCTAATCTATAAGATCTTACGTGGAAGTCACACCATCGACTACGCCAACTCACTGTATCGTATCAATTACCAATACATGATGTAGAACAAGGTTAGGCTAGAGAAGGAACAATATATTTAATATGAATAGAAGATATAAGGTAACATTAGATGGACCGCGCCTGCATGGCCGAGCCATGCCATCCGATCAAACCCAGTCCATTCAATTCATTGTTCGCGCCTTCTCCATTGTTAAATATTTCTCCGCGTTAAATATTGAATATCTATTTTCTGAGTAGTTTCGTGTTCACAGCTTTGTGGATTGTGTGGCTATTGTTCAATGCCACTACATATCGATTGGATTACAACTCAGTTGTCTAAAAGTGACATGCAAATCATGGAACTCAGATGATTTCAGGTCATGTTTTCAGTATTGTTAGGGATGCTAAATTTCAAGAAATAACTTGATAAGCATCCCACATTTTAAAATTTTATTTTGGAAATGTAAATTTCTCATTTTCGTTCCAAAAGCGCCCATTATCACCCTCATCTTATATTTCTCACATTTCTCTCCAAAGACATTTTAGTGCTGTATATGTATACGGAACTCCGCCTGGAGCCCCTGTGGGGCTACTGCCGATCTGAAGCCCGGACAAAGAAGGAAAGCTGGGCATGGGGTTAGCGACCCCATCCCTTTGAAAACTAACTCGCTAAAAATAACACTAACCAGAAAAAAATTATTCAAACCATTTAAACTCGAGCCTGGGAGTCAGGTCTTCATTTAGAAGAGTTATGACGTCTCATAATGAAACCCGAGTTCGTTCGGAAGTCACTAGGCCGATGCCATTTCTGAGAACCGGAGTAACCATTGATTTAGGTACATGAAATGCTCGTACAATGTGGGAGATCGGGAGTGTCTTCAAAATTTTTTCTGATATATATACACATGAGTTGTATGCTTATTGTTGTTTATGCTTCTAACTATTTGTGAAATATACTTTACCCTTATTTGAACCAGTTCTTCTCTTACTAGTTAACGAGACTGAAATGTATCGGAATTGTTAACTTGTCTTATCGTTGTTTCACTGATCCTTCATTACATTCAACGATTTAGTTGATCGTCTAATCTTTTTCAAACATAACACGTATATACTATTGAAGAGTTTCAATAACTTCGTGATTCATCAATACAATATAATCATCATATACTAAATAAAATTAATTCTACCTGAATGAGTTATTTTGTTAAAAACGAATTGAATGTATGTTTATTACAGTCTATCAAATTATTATTATAAAGAGGAGAGAGAGAAGAAAAAAAAGAGAGAAGAACAATAATGAACATTTTTCTTTTCTTTATTTTTAACGAAAAAGAAAAAAAAACAAATCAAAATTATTATCAGAAGGGGTTTAGTGGAGATTTTTAGAAATTTCACTGATTGAAATCATGAATCAATTGAAGCGCTAGACCACCATGGAAAACCTGGAAGCACTGGGTGGTCGTTTCGTCCTAGTATGGGACTTCTCAGCAGTGCACATCCACGATCTTGCCTCCCGCGAGATTTGAACCCAGGACCTTTCAGTCTTGCTCCAGGCGCTTAACCAACTAGATCACTGGGCTATCCGGCATTCAATGGTGTTAATGTCTAACTTCAACTAATCCACGAAGTTGCGCCACAGTACACTATTGTCTCCAGTGAGTTGATATCATACAACAGACCTGGTTGAACTCCACTGGTCACGACTTCTCACTAGAACTCTAATGCTTCCAAGTTTTTCATTGTGTTCTAGCTTCAACTAACTCATGAATTCAACTATTAAAATATACAAGTAATAATTATATATATATATAGATGTATATTTTATAGCTAAAGTGCATAGATTATTCATCCTTTTAAGTGCAAGGAGAAAATATATCTCACAACTGCTTCTCTCTGTGTATGTGTGACCACACATATATACATTTAAATAAGTAAACATAGTGGGATGTGATTCAATCGTTTTCATGTCTTTTAGGTTTTCAATGAAGTATGAACCTTTACTGCACATTATGTCTTCTTAATGACTGATTTAGGCCTTTGTTTTAATAAAAGGTTATTTGAATCACCTTTAAATGGTAAGGTAATGTAGATAGAATACCGGCTCAGTAGTCTAAAGGTTAAGCGTTCACGCGCGAGACTGACAGGTCATGGGTTCGAATCTCACGACGAGGGGATGGGATGGTGGATATGCACTGTTGAGGAGTCTCATACTAAGATAAAATGGTTGTTTAGTGCTTCCAGGTTTCCCATAATGGTCTAGCTTTAATTGACTCATAATTTCAACTATTGAAATTTGTAAAAATCTCCACAAAACCCCTTCTGATTATAAACATCTGCTCACTGGTGATTGACTTCAAGAGTCATTTCCTGGAGTTCTAGCAGGTCTGTTGTGAGATATCAACTCACTGAAGACAATAGTGTACGGTGGCGCAACTTCGTGGATTAGTTGAAATTAGACATTAACACCATTGGATGCCGGATAACCCAGTGGTCTAGTTGGTTAAGCGCCTGGAGCAAGACTGATAGGTCCTGGGTTCAAATCTCACGGTTGGTGGGATCGTGGATGCGCACTGCTGAGAAGTCCCATACTAGGACGAAACGACCGTCCAGTGCTTCCAGGTTTTCCATGGTGGTCTAGCTTCAATTGATTCATGATTTCAACTATTAAAATTACTAAAATCTTCACATAAACCCTTTCTGATAACAATGTAACTATGTTAATTTTCAATTATCAATGTTGATTGTTTATATATATATATATATATAGTTTTTGTCTATTTACCGCTACATTAAGTCTTATTCAATATGTGTATGTATAAATGTAACTATGTGTATTCTTAAAAGAGAAAAAAATACATTCAATGAATAGAATGAAATGATTGTTTAAATGAGTATGGGCTATTGTTGTTGTTGTTGTTGTTTTCAATGTTCAAAGCGTAAAAGCAAACACTTACACATTCAGAAATCCTGAGACACAGAGATAGAGATAAAGAGTGGGAGAAAGAGAGAGAGAGAGAGGGGAAACAATAAGGTGGAAAAAAAAGAAAAAAATGCATTTAATTGTTTACTCTAATGAAAAGAATAAAAGATAATTCATTCATTAATTATCTGATTAATTAAATATATAAATTCAATATAGAATAATCAAATAAGAATTAGTTTAGAAATAATCAAGTGAGAAATGAAATCAGCTGGAACATGATGGAAATAAGAGCAACAGAGCGACAAAATGAGAGAGTAAGTGTGTGTGTGTGTGTGAAAGAGAGAGGGAGGGAGAGAACACAAGATGGGGGGGTAACAGAGAAGCATAGATTTAAATATATTCAATAAAGTATTACTCTAGTCATATGTATCTACATTCATTTGACATAGGTTAAGTGTAGTCAACATTTAAGGAGACAAAATGACGAATTAAGAAGAAGGTGATGATGATGATGATGATGATGAGACGATGATGATGATAAGGAAGATGAAAAGAGTAAACGATGTGTTTTCTTTACGGTTTAATTGTTGTTGTTGTTGTTGTTTTCTTCCTTTTAAAATTCAATTTATGATTACTTCATATGGCTTTTTCTCTTTTCTTTTCACTACAATAAACTAATCTTAACATTATTCTATTATTATTATTATTTATATACTACTTAATAAAAAAGAATAATCAAGTAATTAAATGAATTGTGCGAACTAATTTCTAATCATAAATAAGTAGTTCATTAATAGATTTAAGTAGTATGAGAAAAACTTTCTAGAAAACGTTTGTTTAAAAAAAACATTTAAGTATTATGACTAGTGAGTTAGTTAGTTAGTTAGTTAGTTGGGTGGGTGGTAGCCAACAGTGAAATGTCGAATACATGTTTTTTTTCCTGTTTAGACTTGTTATTTGGATTTGTCTAGATCCCAATATTAATGTTCCCTCCAGAACTCGAACTTAGTACCTTTCTCTTCCAATACCATTGAGTTATTGAACTTAATAGTTAAGTGTATAACATGATGACATTTGTAGTGAACAGTACTGGATTCGTGCGTGGAAGGAGAATTAACTTTGAGATACACGTACATTCAGCTGATGAGTTCTAGATAGGATAAAACTTGGGTTCTTTTGGGGACGTTAGATTTTCAGAACTCACTTGGGAAAGGATCTAATCTTGTAACTTTATTTAGAAAATTTGAATTTCTTTGTTTTCGCGCCAAAGGCGCTCTTGTCACCTTCATTCATGCCGTATTTCCCACTGGGAAATACCTTAAATGATATTGGTTCACTGCGTCTTTTAGTATGCTATTTGGTAACTCTCCCCAGGGACGGTTTTGCACTGTATATTTACGTTTTGAATTGTGTTTGTTGTTATCACTCGTTTCTGGTTGTTTGCAGAATATACTTCCCCATTCCAAGCTTGGACTTCTCCCTCTAGTTAGCAGGGCTGGGATGCATCAATAGCTAGCTTACTTATCTTTGGTCACCTAGTCTTGTTCTCGTTCGCCGATTAACTGAACTCGTGATAGATTCAAACCTAGCAAGCCTATAGAGTCTCTGAATCCTTGATTCTTCGTTCCGTCTTCGTACAAATGATATTGATTCAATTGGTATTAGTATATTTCACTTATAATAATTGAAAAGTAAATAGACTAGTAAACACAAGTGCATAGATAAGTTTACAATTCTTAGATAACATCATAGTGATGAATAGCGTTGTAAAGACTACTGAGTTTTTACTCAGGTCATGAAATGATAGATGTTAGACCAGCATTGAAAACCTAGAAGTAATGGACGACCGTTTCGTACTGGTATAGGACTCTTCAGAAGTGTGCATCTACGATTCTGTACATGGAATTCGAACCCAGTACCTTCGATCTCATACACGAATGCTCAAACTCTAAGCTGTGAAGAATGTTAAGTTTGTATTCACATCATGAATGGATCAGTGTTAGACCACCATTGAAAATCTGAGATCTCCTCAATTCCGTTGCTATTTGACTGGTCTTCCCGGCCTCCCACATTGTACAAGTATTCCATGTACCTAAATAAATGGTTACTCTGGTTTTCAGAAGGGGCATCAAACTCGTAACTTCCGAAGGGATTCGGCTTTCACCATGAGGTCTCATAACTCTTCCAAATGAAGATCTTCTGACTCCCAGTGCAGAGTTTAAATGGTTTGAATATTTTTTTCTCTGGTTAGCGTTTTTTTAGCAAGTTAGTTTTCTAAGGGATGGGTCACTAACCCCATGCTCAACCCTCCTCCTTTACCCGGGCTTGGGACCGGCAGTAACTCTAGAAGAGCTACAGGACGGTTGTTTAGTCTTAATATGGAACTCCTCAACGTACGACATCGTGGATGCGTACTACTGAGGAGTTCCATATTAAGATATATATTAAGACAGCTGATTATTTAAAATATAAAAATACACTTCTTTCTAAAATCTAGGTTAAATGATATTCATTTTGCATAAATGAAATTTATCTGATCTATATCTATCTATCTATTCTATTCTATTCTATTCTATTCTGACTTTTCTCCTACAATAATGAATATTAAACGATTATGTTCCATATTCTATGATCATATTTTGATTCGATTTTACTAGAATACCGATCCATTGATGTGAGAAAATAGAAAAACTGATCAGATCTTTTCCCTCCACCACCCAGTGATCTACGTTATTTTATGGTGTGTTATCCCTATTACGTAATCAGACCATGTTCCTGTTTGCGTGTGTGTGTGTGTGTGGGGGGTCTGTAAGTGATTATTTGTATTTGTGCGTATGATGGATAATCTTTTTTCTTTATAGAATACGTCATTCTTATCTAATCCCTTTCGTTCTTCACTGAATTCTCCTTTCCTCTCTCTCTCTCCCTCTCTCCCTCTGCCTCTGTTTATTCTCTTTTTCTTTCTGATCGTGAATTGTTGCTTCTTTTTTTTTCTTGTTTAATGTAATTTATCAGATGATATTTAACTAAATACATTTGTTTTTTGATAATTTTTATCCCATGTGAAATGTTTGTTAACTTGTTCTCCATTGAAATGATAATGATCTTATGTTATGGTATAGTTTCTAAGAGATTTTTTCTTCTTCTTCATCCTCTTCTTGTTCTTGTTCTTGTTCTCCTCTCTATCTACTTATCTATTACAAAGTGGAATTGATTTTAGATAAAATAAGTCAATTGAAATTAGACCATCATGGAAAACCTGGAAGCTTTGAACAGATGTTTCGCCATATTGTGGGACTCCTCAGCAGTATACATCCATAATACATAGGACGTAAAGGTCTTGTACTTGAATGCGTACTTGAAAGCGCTCATTTGAAATCCTCAAGGCCGAAGGAGATGAGTAAGACCAAAGAACACATTACACTGAGAAATGGAGACAGATATGAGAAGAATGATTAATTACTCAACTAATCAAATCTAGTGAATGTGTAAACTTCATAAATCGACATATATTTCCTTGAAATACATTGTGACTTCATTGTTCCTTTGTTTTCATATCAATCATCCATTGTTCTCATTCCCTTTTCTTCGATTTACTTAACTTTCTATCACCAGACATTTCACTTTGAACTAATCATACATAGTACTTATATATCTGTCGCTATTAGTACCACACATCACAATATAAGTTTCTTTAATCGTCTAACACTTCACTGTTCCTTCATTCGTTCATTCGTTCATTTCCACAATAATCATTCTCTTTTCTTCGATGTTTTTAACCTTCTGCCATCAGACATTTCACTTTGAACTAATCATACATACTACTTATATATCTGTCGCTATTAGTAGTACACATCACAATATAAGTTTCTTTAATCGTCTAACACTTCACTGTTCCTTCATTCGTTCATTCGTTCATTTCCACAATAATCATTCTCTTTTCTTCGACGTTTTTAACCTTCTGCCATCAGACATTTCACTTTGAACTAATCATACATACTACTTATATATCTGTCGCTATTAGTAGTACACATCACAATATAAGTTTCTTTAATCGTCTAACACTTCACTGTTCCTTCATTCGTTCATTCGTTCATTTCCACAATAATCATTCTCTTTTCTTCGATGTTTTTAACCTTCTGCCATCAGACATTTCACTTTGAACGAATGATACATACTACTTATATATCTGTCGCTATTAGTAGTACACATCACAATATAAGTTTCTTTAATCGTCTAACACTTCACTGTTCCTTCATTCGTTCATTCGTTCATTTCCACAATAATCATTCTCTTTTCTTCGACGTTTTTAACCTTCTGCCATCAGACATTTCACTTTGAACTAATCATACATACTACTTATATATCTGTCGCTATTAGTAGTACACATCACAATATAAGTTTCTTTAATCGTCTAACACTTCACTGTTCCTTCATTCGTTCATTCGTTCATTTCCACAATAATCATTCTCTTTTCTTCGATGTTTTTAACCTTCCGCCATCAGACATTTCACTTTGAACGAATGATACATACTACTTATATATCTGTCGCTATTAGTACCACACATCACAATATAAGCTTCTTTAATCGTCTAACACTTCACTGTTCCTTCATTCGTTCATTCGTTCATTTCCACAATAATCATTCTCTTTTCTTCGATGTTTTTAACCTTCCGCCATCAGACATTTCACTTTGAACGAATGATACATACTACTTATATATCTGTCGCTATTAGTAGTACACATCACAATATAAGTTTCTTTAATCGTCTAACACTTCACTGTTCCTTCATTCGTTCATTCGTTCATTTCCACAATAATCATTCTCTTTTCTTCGATGTTTTTAACCTTCTGCCATCAGACATTTCACTTTGAACGAATGATACATACTACTTATATATCTGTCGCTATTAGTAGTACACATCACAATATAAGTTTCTTTAATCGTCTAACACTTCACTGTTCCTTCATTCGTTCATTCGTTCATTTCCACAATAATCATTCTCTTTTCTTCGATGTTTTTAACCTTCCGCCATCAGACATTTCACTTTGAACGAATGATACATACTACTTATATATCTGTCGCTATTAGTACCACACATCACAATATAAGTTTCTTTAATCGTCTAACACTTCACTGTTCCTTCATTCGTTCATTCGTTCATTTCCACAATAATCATTCTCTTTTCTTCGATGTTTTTAACCTTCTGCCATCAGACATTTCACTTTGAACGAATGATACATACTACTTATATATCTGTCGCTATTAGTACCACACATCACAATATAAGTTTCTTTAATCGTCTAACACTTCACTGTTCCTTCATTCGTTCATTCGTTCATTTCCACAATAATCATTCTCTTTTCTTCGATGTTTTTAACCTTCTGCCATCAGACATTTCACTTTGAACGAATGATACATACTACTTATATATCTGTCGCTATTAGTACCACACATCACAATATAAGTTTCTTTAATCGTCTAACACTTCACTGTTCCTTCATTCGTTCATTCGTTCATTTCCACAATAATCATTCTCTTTTCTTCGATGTTTTTAACCTTCTGCCATCAGACATTTCACTTTGAACTAATCATACATACTACTTATATATCTGTCGCTATTAGTAGTACACATCACAATATAAGTTTCTTTAATCGTCTAACACTTCACTGTTCCTTCATTCGTTCATTCGTTCATTTCCACAATAATCATTCTCTTTTCTTCGACGTTTTTAACCTTCTGCCATCAGACATTTCACTTTGAACTAATCATACATACTACTTATATATCTGTCGCTATTAGTAGTACACATCACAATATAAGTTTCTTTAATCGTCTAACACTTCACTGTTCCTTCATTCGTTCATTCGTTCATTTCCACAATAATCATTCTCTTTTCTTCGATGTTTTTAACCTTCCGCCATCAGACATTTCACTTTGAACGAATGATACATACTACTTATATATCTGTCGCTATTAGTAGTACACATCACAATATAAGTTTCTTTAATCGTCTAACACTTCACTGTTCCTTCATTCGTTCATTCGTTCATTTCCACAATAATCATTCTCTTTTCTTCGATGTTTTTAACCTTCTGCCATCAGACATTTCACTTTGAACGAATGATACATACTACTTATATATCTGTCGCTATTAGTACCACACATCACAATATAAGCTTCTTTAATCGTCTAACACTTCACTGTTCCTTCATTCGTTCATTCGTTCATTTCCACAATAATCATTCTCTTTTCTTCGATGTTTTTAACCTTCTGCCATCAGACATTTCACTTTGAACGAATGATACATACTACTTATATATCTGTCGCTATTAGTAGTACACATCACAATATAAGTTTCTTTAATCGTCTAACACTTCACTGTTCCTTCATTCGTTCATTCGTTCATTTCCACAATAATCATTCTCTTTTCTTCGATGTTTTTAACCTTCTGCCATCAGACATTTCACTTTGAACTAATCATACATACTACTTATATATCTGTCGCTATTAGTAGTACACATCACAATATAAGTTTCTTTAATCGTCTAACACTTCACTGTTCCTTCATTCGTTCATTCGTTCATTTCCACAATAATCATTCTCTTTTCTTCGATGTTTTTAACCTTCTGCCATCAGACATTTCACTTTGAACTAATCATACATACTACTTATATATCTGTCGCTATTAGTAGTACACATCACAATATAAGTTTCTTTAATCGTCTAACACTTCACTGTTCCTTCATTCGTTCATTCGTTCATTTCCACAATAATCATTCTCTTTTCTTCGACGTTTTTAACCTTCTGCCATCAGACATTTCACTTTGAACTAATCATACATACTACTTATATATCTGTCGCTATTAGTAGTACACATCACAATATAAGTTTCTTTAATCGTCTAACACTTCACTGTTCCTTCATTCGTTCATTCGTTCATTTCCACAATAATCATTCTCTTTTCTTCGACGTTTTTAACCTTCTGCCATCAGACATTTCACTTTGAACTAATCATACATACTACTTATATATCTGTCGCTATTAGTAGTACACATCACAATATAAGTTTCTTTAATCGTCTAACACTTCACTGTTCCTTCATTCGTTCATTCGTTCATTTCCACAATAATCATTCTCTTTTCTTCGATGTTTTTAACCTTCTGCCATCAGACATTTCACTTTGAACGAATGATACATACTACTTATATATCTGTCGCTATTAGTAGTACACATCACAATATAAGTTTCTTTAATCGTCTAACACTTCACTGTTCCTTCATTCGTTCATTCGTTCATTTCCACAATAATCATTCTCTTTTCTTCGATGTTTTTAACCTTCTGCCATCAGACATTTCACTTTGAACGAATGATACATACTACTTATATATCTGTCGCTATTAGTACCACACATCACAATATAAGTTTCTTTAATCGTCTAACACTTCACTGTTCCTTCATTCGTTCATTCGTTCATTTCCACAATAATCATTCTCTTTTCTTCGATGTTTTTAACCTTCCGCCATCAGACATTTCACTTTGAACGAATGATACATACTACTTATATATCTGTCGCTATTAGTACCACACATCACAATATAAGTTTCTTTAATCGTCTAACACTTCACTGTTCCTTCATTCGTTCATTCGTTCATTTCCACAATAATCATTCTCTTTTCTTCGATGTTTTTAACCTTCCGCCATCAGACATTTCACTTTGAACGAATGATACATACTACTTATATATCTGTCGCTATTAGTACCACACATCACAATATAAGTTTCTTTAATCGTCTAACACTTCACTGTTCCTTCATTCGTTCATTCGTTCATTTCCACAATAATCATTCTCTTTTCTTCGATGTTTTTAACCTTCCGCCATCAGACATTTCACTTTGAACGAATGATACATACTACTTATATATCTGTCGCTCTTAGTAGTACACACTACAACACAACTATTTAGAACTTATTGGATTGTGATATAAACAAACAAACAGTAAACATCTCAACAGTTTGTAAATCATAACTAACTAACTAAATAAATAAATAAAAACTATGGAACAGTTGTGAATAAAAGTGTCATAGATTTGTACAAAAGAAAAAAATTTATTATTTTTATTAATTAAAAACAGGCGTATTTCATTTTTCTAACAGTTTTATTACTCTTTCAATAGAAGAAAACAAAACAGTTGTGACAATTCGAAAATGTAATGTTATCTGAGTGTAATAGATAGTGATCTCTGTGTGTGATTAATCTTCAATTCATCATTATTTACCCAGTGTACCAATGTTACAATTTGTGTACTCTTTAACCCCCCCCCGTCTTCCCCACCTCCTCAACTCTTTCTCCCTCCCTCCCTCTCAATCTGGTGTATTTTTTTTTCTTATTTTTTAAAAAAAAATGCTACTATTAATTTACATGTCTATAAATAGGTTAACATGTTTATATGTGTATTGTTGTATAAGTGTGTGTGTATGTGTATGTGTATGTGCACGTGTGTGTGTGTTTGTTTGTAAGTGTGTATGTACAGATACATATCATTTCAGTAGTTCTAGTTAGTAATAATAATTATTAAATCTTTTAAAATATGTTTATCAAATGGAATTATCATTTCCATAGTAATAGTAACATTATGAATATAGTTACACAAACCTACAAATAAACCTATGGATTACTTTGTATAATTAATTTGTTCTTTTTTTTTGTTTTTTGAATCTTCACATTAATGTTTAGGAGTGAAATTGATTAGTCTCTTGGTATTGGTATATATATATATGGATACTGTGTGGATGGCTTGGATATTGCCTTCATTCACAAGTTGGCTATCTGAATTCAGTAGCTAAATGAATGACTTAATAGGATGTGAAGAGAGAACGTTATTGTGTTGGGTTGGAATTCTGGAGTGAACATCAACTGTGGGATACAGATAGATTTAGTTGATGAGTCCTAAATAGGATGAAATGTACATCCTGAATTATACTACTAGCCATTATTTTAATGTTTACTTTGAATGCTTGTGAATTCAGGCAATATTGAAACAATGCACACAGGATGTATATATCTCAACAAGATATTGATCAATTACAGTCTTAAATAACAAATAAGAAGATACAAGTAAAACAATAACATCAAGTGAATTTATACTTCACCCCATTACATAAACAGGTGGTTATCAAGACTCAGTAACTAAAGTCAATGACATGATAACATTTGAACGGTGAACGGTATTATACTGGGTTCGAGTCTCGAAGTGAATATCAACTCTCAGATAAAAAGTTCATGCAATTGACGAATTTAAAAAAGGACGAAACATACGTCCTATCCATCTTTACTTATCATTCATTCTTTGCATATACAATGATTATGTATGATTTAAATAAACATATAATATTGTATTCTATCAATTGTTTATAGATCTTTATCATCAATTACTATTCATAGTAATTGATAGTTTCTTGTACAGTAATTCCCATATATATTGATAGATGAATCCAAGTGCATATTCATTGATATTTGAAATAATGTAATATGAAAAAGACAAATTAAAACAACAAAATAAAAAAGAAAAAAGTAAAATAAAATATGAAATGTCCGTCATTTAAGGTGCATTTGTTATCATCTTATATAACCTGAGAATATATACAATAAATAGATTAAAACTTATAAAAGAGAGATAGTATACATAAGGATTAAATATCAAAGTGGAAAAGATGGAATGTTGATATATTTACTGAATAGTTTGAATAGTTTGAAATTATGAGTCAATTGAAGCTAGACCACTATGGAAAACCTGGAAGTACTGGACTTCCTAGTATGGGACTCCTCAGCAGTGCGCATTCGCCGTATCCAGTGGAGCTAATCTGTGTCGGATAGAAACAGGTGTCTACCTCAGTACAATGAAAGATAGTCGCGCAATTTTATGGATTGGTTGAAGTTAGACATTAACACCATTGGATGCCGGATAGCCCAGTGATCTAGTTGGTTAAACGCATGGCACGAGACTGATAGGTCCTGGGTTGGAATCTTGCGGGTGCGGGATCGTGGATGTGTACTGTTGAGGGTCCCATACTAGGACGAAAAGGAAGTTCAGTGCTTCCAGGTTTTCCATGGTGGTCTAGCTTTAGTTGACTCATGATTTCAACTATTGAAATGTGTAAAAATCTCCACAAAGCCCCTTCTGATAATAATCATGTGCTCACTGGTGACTGACTTCAAGAGGCACTTCCTGGAGTTCTAGTGAGAAGCCGTTACCAGTGGAGTTCAACTGGGTCAGTTGTGAGATAGTAACTTACTGATGACAATAGTAGATATGTGGCTCAATTTCATGGATTAGTTGAAGTTAGATATTAACACCGTTGGATGCCGGCTAGCTCAATGGTTTAGTTGGTTAAGCGCCTGGCGCAAGACTGATAGGTCCTGGGTTCGAATGTCTCGGGAGGCGGGATCGTGGATGTGCACTGTTGATGGGTCCCATACTAGGACGAAAAGGAAGTTCAGTGCTTCCAGGTTTTCCATGCTGGTCTTACTTCAATTGACTCATGATTTCAATCAAAAGCTGAACAATCTCCACAACGCCTAAAGTGGTATTTTGAATTGTATTCTACTTACTGTGAGAATTAAGAGTTTGTAAGTGAGACAGATAAGTACTGGGTTCGAATCTCGCGTGCGGGATCGTTGATGCGCATTACTGAGGAGTCCCATACTAGGACGAAACGGAAGTTCAGTGCTTCCAGGTTTTCCATGGTGGTCTAGCTTTAACAGGACAAGTGTGAATCACATGTAAAGAAATTCGAACACTTCGCTTCTACCTGAAGTTTGTGTTGATGATGTTGTTTGAGAAGTATGATGAAGGCTTCACTATCAAACCATCCAGCTTAGAGAACAAAACTCTATCAAACAATTAGAATATTCATCATTGAATGGTGAAAAAAAATGGGAACGAAACTTATATGGCAACAATATCACTAGTCACGTCAAATATCCAAAATATCACCAATGTTAGTTAATATGGTGTTTAGTGAAGTGATTTATCAGTTGAACTTTTCAATGACCAATCTAGTCTAAACCCATTGGATTTCAATGTCAAAAAAGTAACCTTGTTTAACGTAACACCTTTGTGATCTGTGTTTAATCGTGTGCTATGGAACATATATTACAGATCCCCCTTACCTGAGGACTTCTTGATATTTGCTAATGTAGAAATTAGTTGAAATAAAGCCATAAGAGGACATACAATTGCCTAGACTCAGTAGATATAGTCATTATATGTTAGACAAAGTGTGATAGTAGAAGTAAACTATCTAGTTATTGGTTAGAGACGTTTGCCAACATGGCTGAGAATTTGTCATCTTAGTGCGCCTGAAGTTACTTATTATCTTTCCTAAAATCATGGTTTTAAAATTATCATGGAATTTTTGTTGTTTTAAATCATTATTCTCTGATCATACTACTGATTTCTAATAATTTATACCGTCACTGACACTCGAAGTAAGGGATACAGTGGACAGTTAGGATAAAGCTGGAGGATCTAGACTTTGTAGATGATATGGCTCTTCTATCGCACACGCAACAACAAATGCAAAAGAAGACGACCACTGTAGCAGCAGCCTCAGCAGCAGTAGGTCTCAACATACACAAGGAGAAAAGCAAGATCCTCAAATACAACACAGCATGCACCAATCAAACCACACTTGACGGAGAAGCTTTGGAAGATGTTAAAACCTTTATATATCTGAGGAATATCATTCATGAGCACAGTGGATCTGATGCAGATGTGAAAGCGCCAGTCGGCAGAACAAGAGCAGCATATTTACAATTGAAGAATATGTGGAACTCAAAACAACTATCTATCAACCAACAACAAAGTCAGAATTTTCAATACAAATGTCAAGACAGTTGTACTGTATGGAGCGGGAACTTGGAGAACTACAAAAGTCATCATCCAGAAGATACAAGTGTTTATTAACAGTTGTCTACACAAAATACATCGAATCCATTGGCTTTCAGCAACTATCAGCACCAACCTACTATGGGAGAGAAGGAATCACATTCCAATGGAGGAAGAAATCAGGAAGAAGCACTGGAAGTGGATAGGACACACATTGAGGAAAGCACCCAACTGTGTCGTAAGTCAGGCCCTCACATGAAATCTTCAAGGTCAAAGGCGAAGTGGAACACTAAAGAACACATTAAACTGAGAAATAGAGATAGACATGAGAAGAATGAATAACAACCGTATAGAACTAGAAAGGAATATCCATGAAAGAGTGGGTTGTAGAATTCTGGTCGGGGACCTATGCTTCATTGCGGGGGGGGGTAACAGGTCTAAGTAAGTAATTGAGTAAGTAGGTAAGTAATTAAGTAAGCAAGTAGGTTTTGATATGCTTTGAGAACATAAAATGATGCATATGTATATAATTGCCAGATTCTGAGTTACATATATATCTGACTAATTTATTAAATGGTATGCAATGAGTAACTCCGCCTGGAGTGCCTCCGGGGGCTACTGCCGGTTACAAGCCCGGATAAAGGAGGAGGGTTGAGCATGGAGTTAGCAACCCCATCCCGTAGAAAACTAACTCGCTAAAAAAAATGCTAACCAGAAAAAAATTATTCACACCATTTAAACTCTGTTCTGGGAGTCAGATGGTCTTCATTTAGAAGAATTATGACGCCTCATGATAAAAGCCGAGTTCGTTCGGAAGTCACGAGGCCAATGCCACTTCTAACAACCAGAGTAATTATTGATTTAGATACATATAATTCTCGTACAATGTGAGAGACCGCGAGGGTCTTTCAAATTGCTGCAGAATTGCGGGAAAAAAAAGAGTATTTCATCAACTGATGTTAACCTAAAAAAAAGGCAAACAAACGCATAGAGATAGATTAGAATACCTAGTTTTTTCCCATCATCAAAAATGTTGGAAAAGTTCTCCTTTTTTTTTAAAAAAAAAAGAAATTTTTCAACTAAACAGGTGTTCATTAACTTTGATTTACAGTAACTATGTATTTGTGTATCTATGTGTATGTGCGTGCGTGTGTGTGTGTGTGTGATTGTATGTATATTGATTGATGTCGGTTAGTATGAATACCGATAATAAACATAGAAACGTTATCTCCTAATTAATTTATATGATGATATCACTATGATATAAGTTCCTGTTATCATGGGCAAGAATAAAAAACAACTAAAGAAATGAAATGTAAACATATGGTCCCACACACATATAGATAGATACATATATAGAGAAAGAGGAAAAAACAACCCCCCTCCCATATATATATATATATATATATATATGCTTAATGTACGTATGGTGTTTTTGTTACTGTTGTGGTTTCACTGTTGACAGAATTTCGCCTTCTAATGGATTTGTTTCTTTAGCAATCAAATGTGGATAGTTTTTTTCTCTTTTAAATCCAAAAATAAATTAAAATTCTAACATTTGCATAGTTTTAAAAGAATCCTGATTATTTGACATCAATAGTAGTAGGATTAGTGTGAGCAGTAGTAGTAGTAGTAGTCGTAGTAGTAGTAGTAGTAGTAGTAGTAGTAGTCGTAGTAGTCGTCGTCGTCGTAGTAGTAGTAGTAGTAGTCATGATGCATCAAAGTCAGAATCTTCAATACAAACCTTAAGACAATTCTACTGTACGAAGCTGAAACTTGGAGAACTACTACAACCATTATCAAGAAGATACAAGTATTTATAAATAGTTGTCTACGCAAAATACTCAACATCTATTGACCGGATGCCATCAATAACAGCCTATTGTGGGAGAGAACAAACCAGTTTCCATCTCAAGAGGAAATTAGGAAACGACGTTGGAAATGGATAGGACATAGATTACGGAAACCACCAAACTGCATCATGAGGTGGGCGCTAACATGGAATCCTCAATGGAAGTGGAGGAGAGCAAGACCGAACAATACCCTGTGTCGGAAATTTGAAGAAAACATTAAAAGAATAAATAGCAACTGCAAACAACTGTAAAGAATTGTCAAGAACAAAGTTGGATGGAGAATGCTGACGGTTGGTCTATGTTCATTCAAGAGGTGTGACAGGTGTAAGTAAGTAAGTAAGTATAATTGACCAAAGTAAATTTCCATACATAAGACCACATACTTTTGTTCTGAATTCCACCATTACCAATGTCTTCTAGTAAACTTGTAAAAAAATGGCAGTATCCAAGCAATCCACATAGGATTCATATATGTATGAACTAAGACTGATCAATATTCAATCGTGAATAACAACAATAATCAACTACCTCAAATCTTCACAAATTAAATCATTCTATATAAGTAGTATGTTAATGGAGAGAGATCTTTGTTGAATTCATTAAAGATCAAACTACCGGTACAAATGAAATCATTTTCTTATGAGATCAATTATATCAAGAATGTGCTCGATTATCTATTAGTTGACTGAAAGATTCTAGATATAAATTTTCTCGAAAAAAACAAACAAAACAAATGGAGTACAACTGTGTCTATTGTGAGATAGTAAATCACTGAAGACAATGGTAGACGGTGGCACATTTTCATGGATTGTTTGAAGTTAAACATTAACACCATTGGATACCGACCAAATTAGTGGTTTAGACGTTAGGCACTTGCGTGACTGATAGGTCCTGTGTTTAAATCACTCGAAGCTAGATAATGGATTCACACTACTGAAGAATCCAATACTAGGACGAAACGGCCGTTCAGTGTTTTCAAGTTTTTCATGGTGATCTACCTTTAATTAACTTATGAACTCAACTATTTAAGAAAGACGAATGTTACAATCATGAGTCGATTGAAGCTAGACCACCATGGAAAACCTGGAGGCACTGGACGGCCGTTTCATCCTAGTATGGGACTCCTCAGCAGTGCGCATCCACGATCCCGCACCACGCAGGGCCCGAACCCAGGACCTACTGGCTTCACGCGCAAGCACTTAACCATTAGACCACTGGGCTATCCGGCATCCAATGGTGTCAATGTCTAACTTCAACCAATACTGCTGAGGAGTCCCATACTGTTATAACGTGAAAATGATGCTGCTGATTAAGGGTAGCGAATTATTGGTCGGACCAAAGACGCGCAACACGTAGAACGACCTAGGGTTTTGATTGGCCTCGCTTCCCTATCTAACCCAGCCAGTTGAGTCCAGAACACAAGTTTCAGCCTCAGATTTATGAATCATTATATTTCAAACATACTTTGTTTATATACCAGTCAAACAGACCACATCGTACGATAAAATAGAAAAGAACATTGTACAATAATGGCCAGTAGGAAAATGACACGTTAAACAAGTATTGACCAATAAGATGATACCATTTCATGTCCAAGGATAGCATTAGCCTTAACAGGATAATTTTTGGGATATTTTCCTGAATATCCCAACACATACCAGGACGAAACGGCCGTCCATTGCTTCCAGGTTTTCCATGGTGGTCTAGCTTCAATTGACTCACGATTTCAACCTGTGAAAATTCTAAAACTCTCCACAAAACCCAATCTGAAAAACGAATGTGTTATTTTGTAATCTATCAAAAAAAAAATTACAATATTCTATTCTATTAAAGATGTATATTTATGTATAGAGGGTGTTAAACTCTTTCCCCCACCCATTTCTCTCGCTCTACCTTTCTTTCTCACTCTGTCTCTATGGTGTTTTAAACTAACATCTTTTAATGAACAATTATGTTTCATATTCTTATTCATGTAAATTGAATAAGATACATATTTATTACTTCATTGTTTATTTTCTTATATCTTTCCTATTCATTCAATAACTCATGACTACTGATTCAGTTAACCCCCTTTCATTTCATTATATTGTTTTGTTAATGCTTGTTTATTTCTGCCTCTACATTAAATAAATAAAACAGATGATCGACTGTGTACACAGTTTGTAATGATGATAGATATTGCAGTTGTAGTCATGATAGTAGTAATGGTAATAGTAGTAGTAGTGTATTTCGATCAGTTACTATTGACAAAGTAAATAGCTTAAACTAGTTTCAAGTCATTGATGATTCTTGTTAAAAACAAGTAATTTATCTATTCCAAAATGAAATTCAGGTAAATGATTAAATTTAGCCTACTTACTTACTTACTTATTTCAACATTTAGTTACTTACTTACTTACTTACTTGCTTACTTACTTACTTACTTGCTTACTTACTTACTTACTTACTTACTTACTTATTTCAACACTTAGTTACTTACTTACTTACTTACTTGCTTACTTACTTACTTACTTACTTATTTCAACACTTAGTTACTTACTTACTTACTTACTTACTTCAACACTTACTTACTTACTTACTTACTTACTTACTTACTTACTTACTTACTTCAACACTTACTTACTTACTTCAACACTTACTTACTTACTTACTTACTTACTCACTTACTTACTTACTTACTTACTTACTTACTTACTTACTTACTTACTTACTTACTTACTTACTTACTTACTTACTTACTTACTTACTTACTTACTTACTTACTTACTTACTTACTCACTTACTTACTTACTTACTTACTTACTTACTTACTTACTTACTTACTTACTTACTTACTTACTTACTTATTTCAACACTTAGTTACTTACTTACTTACTTACTTACTTACTTACTTACTTACTTACTTACTTACTTACTTACTTACTTACTTACTTACTTACTTACTTACTTACTTACTTACTTACTTACTTACTTACTTACTTACTTACTTACTTACTTCAACACTTACTTACTTCCAAGGGACTTTGAATAATTAGAATATTTTTTAGTATATTCATCGGATCTAAAGTTTTTTTAATGGATTTATAGGGGGCTCCTATCATAACCATTTAGATTACACAGTTACTACTTATATCTGTCGATATAAGTAGTATATTAGATTGATCAAACGTGTCAAAAGAAGGTTAATAAGATTGAACTGAAGCAAATAGATCGAAATTAAGAATTAGAAGAATCATAAAGGATGTAAAGGACAATTGATGAAAGATTTGTAAATGAAGTATTGAATGTTTGATTGTTACATTTAATGAAAGAACTTTGTAATTTTGGTTCTCATTCACTTCAAGTAGTCTCTTTAAAGTTCCATTGAACTAACTTTTTCTCGATTTACTACACTATACAGATTTCGTGAATTATTAATCAATAGACAATTTTAGTCCGACTAACCATATAATCCATCTACAATGACTTTAAGTTAAACGAAGATAATCTCTATGTCTAATACAATAATAGTGTAACAGAAAGAGAACATTTCATACACATAGTTCCCTTTATCATTTTGAAAAGAGCAAGAACAAAGATTCTAGCAGAATAGCATGAATTCATTTTATTTCGTAGCTTCTCGTCAGCTGCTTACAACCTGTGACATTTAAAAATCATAATTACATAATGGGTTTAAATTGCTAACTGAATATTGTAAATATATACCTAATGTGAAAGAATATTCTACAACATTAATTGTGACAACAGTTCAAAAGTGGGTTAGAAACAATCGATTACATAATGAATAAACATTGATAGGAATATAGTGATTAGAGTTCAGTTGAAAGATTATTAATTTGAAAGATGGTTGAAAAAAATAAAATAGAGTCAATGATGTAATGAATACAAAAGAAAAAAACATTTTTTTAAGGTGCAGTGAAGGAATATTTGTCACCAGGGCAAGGAAAGATTAACCACCGTCTCCTTTTGAATACATAGGTCAGGTTTTTGACGCCTGATGGCAATGGCTTCAGCAAACTTCAGAAGACTGGAGTTTGGCTGCTTACTAATCACCCTAAAGGATTGCAAGGTATCTACCTGATGTCCTGTATCAAGGAGATGTTTGGTGATTGCACTGTTCAGAGTCTTCCTTTCCCTTGTTCTAAGACTTTTTGGAACATGTTCAAAGAATCTAAGATATGCTCTCCTTTCAGTTCGGCCGATGTAGCTGCTTTGGCAGGTACACGTAAATTTATAAATACAGTTGGCGGTAACCTGAAAGGGTTGCTTGTCGATCTTTGATTGAGTTATTGAACATGTTGTTTTATAGAGAATTAAAAGTTTAGCAGCCGGATAAGTTCTGGTTATCGCTGTATTCAGTCTCTTGTTTGCTGAAGCCATTGCCATCAGGCGTCAAAAACCTGACCTATGTATTCAAAAGGAGACGGTGGTTAATCTTTCCTTGCCCTGGTGACAAATATTCCTTCACTGCACCTTAAAAAATTGTTTTTTTTCTTTTGTATTCATTACATCATTGATTTTTTTTTATTTTATTCAACTATCTTTCAAATTAATAATCTTTCAACTGAACTCTAATCACTATATTCCTATCAATGTTTATTCATTATGTAATCGATTGTTTCTAACCCACTTTTGAACTGTTGTCACAATTAATGTTGTAGAATATTCTTTCACATTAGGTATATATTTACAATATTCAGTTAGCAATTTAAACCCATTATGTAATTATTATCTTTTTGGAATATCACAGGTTGTAAGCAGCTGACGAGAACCTACGAAATAAAATGAATTCATGCTATTCTGCTAGAATCTTTGTTCTTGCTCTTTTCGGAAAGAGAACAATGAAAATCCCTCTGCAGGTTCTTTGTTGAACAGTATTGTCATTTATTTGTTCCTTCTCCCTGTTGTATATTTTAACCCTTGTTCCGATTTCGTTTAACCATATCTTTTGTTCTTCAGTCTTATCCGTTTGAGCCTTTATTATGTGATTTTGATTAAAGACTTATTTTTTGTTACCTAATTTTCTATTGCATGTTGCCGGATCATTGACAGTAAGGTTGTGTTTGACTAAGCTCAAGGTCACGGCATGGTTCAGTTTGTAACTGTTAACCTTCTGACTGTCTGCTTGGGAGAATTGCTGCAATCCCTGCAGATAGATATTTGATCCCATCTTATTAGGAATATTTGTATTGATTCTAAGGTATCAAACCCTTTAGTATTAACTGTCTCTTTCATTGTTTAGCGCGCTACTTTGCGTTAGAGAAACTTCTGACTGTATAGTACAGGCTGTACCGTTTGAGGTATTTTGTACTTTTTGATGTAATTTGTTCTATTTTCTTAATTACAACCGTTTATATTGAGCACAGAGTTTGTATTTTGATATCATATAATACGAGTATCTCAAAAATGCGTTGTGAGCTATACAGAGGAACTTGGTCTGGTCTAATCAAATAAATTTTGGGTTCGTCAGTCCGTTGTTCCATCCAAATATTGGTTTTTCGGTCGTTACAAATAGTGATATTTATTTATTTGAACACATAAGTATTGGTACAACAGGGCACCAGATATTTATGCGCTACACAAAACAATGAGAATTTAAAGAGAAGGAAAAAGAAGGGGTAAGGAGAGTAAAAAAAAGGAAGAGAACAATAACGAAGGGATTGGTGTAAGGTAGCGTAATAATAATAATAATGGGGGAGACGGAAAGGTACAATCAGAAGAAATCCTTCAGTTAAGGAAGATACAACCACGTTTTATGAAGAAAGTAAAAGAAGGTTACAGCATGATCGCCACTGGCTTCTATTTTCAGCCATATCTGATAACGTCTCAAGCCATTGTGTTGCATCATCTCTCAGATCACAGCCAGAGAGTCGTGAAGGACCAACAAAAGTCAGCCCTTTGCAGCTTTCTTTCATACCGCGACACCATGTCATACACTGACCACCTCTCCGATTTTTCCAACCAGTCCCAGAGTCGGCAAATAATGCACAACATGGAATTCTCTGGGACGACATTCGTAGAACATATCCAAGCCACCGAAGTCGGTGTTTCAAGATGGTGACACCAATTGCATTCTCGTCTCTGTGCCCGAACACACGATGCCGAACCTCTGTATTACTGACATGGTGTTGCCACTGGATTTCAGCAATCCGTCGGAAACAACCATGATCAAACACAGAGATTCGTCTAACATCCTCAACTCGGATAGTCCAGATTAGTGATAATGTAATAAACGAGAATACGTGTGGGAATAAACAATGAAGTTTTAACTCAAAATTACATTCAATACCTCATTTTCAAATGTTCCATCAATTATCTCAAACTTTACCTATCGTTCATCACTATAACAATTATACTCTGTTCCTATTCTTTCTTCAATTTGATTTTCTCAATCTTTTACTATCAGGTATTCCTTTTTTCTATTTAGTATTATATATACTACTTATGTTAACAGACATAAGTAGTATACACCAAAATAATAAATATATTAAAATTTTGAAGAAAATTAGTTCATAACTGTGTAAATTAGGTGAAATTCAATATAACTATATTCTTACCTACTTACTTTCCTACCTACCTACATCATCATCATCATTATAATGATTTATCTAAACAAATCCATTTACATGAATGTTCAATGATGTTGATTACCATTAGTGTAATCATGACAAAGTTCATATTTAAAGTAAACAATAATCAAGAAAGAATTTCTTAATGTAGATTTTTATAATAATAATAAAAATAAAATTTATTTATTTTTCATTATAAGATAGAGGAGAGAAATCAGAAAACTTTATTTCATTCCATTCTTTTGATTTACCTACTGTTTACTTCTAGCTTCCGATTGTATTTAATTTGCTGTTGTTATGGTTGTTCATTTGTATCTTCTGTATTTGTAGTCATCATCATCATCATCATCCGAAGCATCATCATCATCATCCGATTCAACCGATTCAACACATAAATACTGGTACAGGAGGGCACCAAATATATATGCACCACACCATATTTGTGTGTGTGTGTTGGCTGTGATACTGTCCGGGTGCGCAGATCGAATCAGGTGGTTCTCTTAGAGGACCACACCCCAAGCCTTTGACCTAAAGGTCTAACCTACAAGGCAGTGGAACATCGTGAGGAGATGCATTCCCATGGTAGCCGGTGACCAACAATAGGTTCATACGCCATTTGTTCGCACAGGATACTGGAGCCTATGTGTACTATTGATTTCGTTTGGAATCCGGTTAAAGCGCCGGACATTCGCCGCCACGAGAAGGCAATGAGTAGGAATTTCCTGGAAGAGGCTGTATACGTATGGCCTTGTCAGGGCATTTGGAGAGGGAGGGCGGACCCACCCCACTCTCGGCCATACCAGGGTATTCGGGGCATCACCATCCAAAGCATCATCATCATCTTCTTCTTCTTCATCGTCCACATCATCATTATTCTTATATTCTTATGTTGTTTAATCACTTTATAACTGTACTAAACCTATTTAATCAATTTATTTATCATTAATCATTCTAATATGAATATAAGTACAAATAAAAAAGAATAATGAGACATAGTTGGAAAATGAATTGATTCACATTTTTTTCTCTTTTCTTTTTTTCTCTTTTCCTTTTTTTCTTTTCTGTTTTACTTTACTTTATCCTTTTCTATTCTTCCTTTCATATAGTTCAATGATTATTTCTCAGTTTAATTATTTACTTTCTTCCTTATCTCTTTTTCTCTCTTTTTCCTCTTTCTCTTTCTTTCTTTCTTTCTTTTTCCTTTTCTCTTTATTTTATTCATTACTAATTTTACTCTAAATTATATTTCATATGACATTGATTTAATTGGATTGTATCAATTAAGTTACGTTCACGTGTAAATAGTAAATCAAATTACATGAATGATTAATAGCTTATTATTATGATGATGATGATTGCTTGAAGAAGAAGGAGAAGAAGAAGAAGAAGAAGGAGAAGTTGATGAAGAATAGCCAAAAGAGATTGACAATAACGATAATGATAATGATACTACTAATTATAACCTTGAAAACAAACCGTTAGTCACATGGATAATTTCTTTTTCACAATATTTTCCCCAATTGGTTAGAAAACTAAGATTCTTCGATAGAACACAGAATACGCCAATCGAATCAAGTGATTATATATCCTGGCAGAATCGTTGATGAGCACGGTGAATCCGATGTAGATATGAAAGTATGGATTGGCAAAGCAAGAACAGCATACATACAACTGAATAACATATGGGAGTAAAAACAAATGTCTGTCGACCAATAACAAAGTCAGAATTTTCAGTACACATATCAAGAAAGTTCTACTGTATGAAATGGGAACTTGAAGAACTACGAAGAAGATACAAGTGTTTATTAACAGTTGTCTATGCAAAATACTTTGGATCCGTTGGCTATCAGTAACTATCAGTAACAACCTACTATGGGTGAGAACAAATTAGATTCCAGTGGGGGAGTAAATCAATAAGAAGCACTAGAAGTGGATAGGACACATATTAAGGAGAGCACCGAACTGTGTCACAAGTCAAACCCTCACATGGAATCTTCAAGACTAAAGGAGAAGAGAACGACCAAAGAACACATTACGGTGAGAAATGGAGACATACATGAGAAGAATGAATAACAACTGAGTAGAACTAGAAAGGAATGCCCATCAAAGAGTGGGTTGTAGAATACTGGTCGGCGGCCTATGCTCCGTTGGGAGTAACTGGCGTAACAACAACAACAACAACAATGAAAACATTTTTCCCATTATTTCATTTATCATCTATCCATCTACTATGTCATTTTTTTTGTCTAATTCGATATCATTAACAAACAGGAACGGAATTCATTCCTATACTAAAATGTAAAGCAAATAGGAAGTAAATAGGAATCCTCATGTAATGGATCGTGGATACACACTACTTAAAAGTCCTATATTAGGATGAAACGGCTATTTAGTGCTTTGCGGTATAATATGAATAGATATTTATAATATAGATTACAACGTTGATAGATGATTACGCAATGAGATATTTACAGAAGGATTTAAGATATCGACGAGATTACCATTTAAAGATGAGCCAATCAGATTTAAGATGACATATCTCAGATTTTGGCGCGAAATTTATTTATTCATTTGTCTAAATTCAATTTTGGCATTATATCTGATATCGGCGAGACTCAAACTTATGGACGAGCTTATTAGGAGCGTTTTAGAGATTTCAAGGTTACGGTGCCAACTTCAGTGCTTAATGCTAACGTACGATCGGTTCACGGAGAATTTTGTACAAAACTTGATAATTGAACGGCTATAATAAATAAGACGGCGAGACTATAATTTGTGAACGAATCAATCAGGTATAAGATAATAGATCTCGGATTTTAACGTGAAAGCCTTTCATCCATTTGGTTAAATAAACTCCTGGCATTATAGCTGATATCAGTTCGTGATGAAAACCCTATTTATATATAATTCCTAACTAAGGCAAATTATGACAATTATTGCGAATTGGATAATAAAAGCACCAGTAACACTGGCTGCAACCAGGTACTACAATATATACGGATGTTTGGAGAGCGTACAGACTCCTACATAGGCTTGATTATGTTTATCGTGTCATTATCCACAAGTAGCATTTCGTGCACTCAACAACCGGAGTGCACATAAACAATATTGAAACTATGTGGTCGAGGCTGAAAGAGTTTTTGAGACTTTATCATGACTCCAGAGGTCAAATGATCTGCAGCCGTATGGATGATTTCCTCTACCGCATGCATTACGATTTTAGAACCTCTGAACCTTTTTCTAATCTTGACAAGTTTTTTGAATCACGTAGAAGAAGTGTATCGACTTTACTACCTTGGTTTTGTATAACATATTTTTACCCTATACTGACTGTTTGCTGATTGGTTAATATTTCTCAAGTTCACTTAAGATTCGTTCAAAGGTCGTCCATAAATTAGAGTCTCGTCCTGATATCAGTCCCTGATGAAAATTTGAAATTGAATTCCTTACAATGATTTCTAACCTTTATTCTCAAGATCACTTCCAGGGTTGTTCAAAGACTACCTATAAATTACAATCTCTGATCAAGATATCTTTTGAAAATCAATCAACAAATTACCAAATTTAACCTTTTCTTATATGGTTGATAATAATAATGATTCTGACTGAAATAGTTTGAGAAATATTGTATTTGAAGCTAGACTATCACCATTGAAAACTTGAAAGTACTGGACGGCGGTTTCGTCCTATTGTGGAACTCCTCAACAGTGCACATCCACAATATTGTAAACAAAGTTCAATCAATTTATCATAGATCATATTCAATATTAATAGTAGTAGTAGTACTAGTAGTAGTATTGGTCGTATTAGTAGTAGTAGTGGTAGTAGTAGTAGTAGTAGTAGTAGTAGTAGTAGTAGTAGTAGTGGTAGTAGTAGTAGTAGTAGTAGTAGTAGTCGTAGTCGTAGTAGTAGTAGTAGTAGTAGTCGTAGTCGTAGTAGTAGTAGTAGTAGTAGTAGTAGTCGTAGTCGTAGTAGTAGTAGTAGTAGTAGTAGTAGTCGTAGTCGTAGTAGTAGTAGTAGTCGTAGTCGTAGTAGTAGTAGTAGTAGTAGTAGTAGTCGTAGTCGTAGTCGTAGTAGTAGTAGTAGTAGTAGTAGTGGTAGTAGTAGTAGTAGTAGTAGTGGTAGTAGTAGTAGTCGTAGTCGTAGTAGTAGTAGTAGTAGTCGTAGTAGTAGTAGTAGTAGTAGTAGTAGTAGTCGTAGTCGTAGTCGTAGTCGTAGTAGTAGTAGTAGTAGTAGTAGTGGTAGTAGTAGTAGTAGTAGTAGTAGTAGTAGTAGTAGTCGTAGTCGTAGTAGTAGTAGTAGTAGTCGTAGTAGTAGTAGTAGTAGTAGTAGTAGTAGTAGTCGTAGTAGTAGTAGTAGTAGTAGTCGTAGTGGTAGTAGTAGTAGTAGTAGTCGTAGTAGTAGTAGTAGTAGTAGTCGTAGTAGTAGTAGTAGTAGTCGTAGTGGTAGTAGTAGTAGTAGTAGTAGTAGTCGTAGTAGTAGTAGTAGTAGTCGTAGTGGTAGTAGTAGTAGTAGTTGTTGTTGTTGTTGTTGTATTAGTAGTGGTAGTAGTAGTAGTAGTATGTTACAACATATAGAAAATTTGTAATTCATTGAAATATACACTAGTAGGGTAAAAAAAGTTGGCTTGGCTTGAAAATAAGTTAGTTATTATGATGATTACTTTTTATATACTAAACGGTTAATATTCATTCAAACTGTTTCCAATGATTTGTAAACTTTTCTCTATTTGTTCACATGGAAAAGGAATGTGTGTGTTGATGGGTGTGTGTGTGGGGGGGTATGTATCTGCGGGTTTATATATATATGTGTGTGTGAAACCTAATGAAAGACCTTGTCAATCAAAACTAAAATGTCTATTTATTTTAATGATAAAAAAAATACTTATTTCTTCTTAAAATCATTGATTGTATATTTATTACATGCTGTGATGTTAAAATCATCATTATCATCATCATTATCGTCATCATAATCTGTATGATCTTTGAAATGTTAAACCATTAGTATAATAAGCAAACATGGATATGAGATAGTAGTGGAATGGAGGACGTGCGTTTCGTCTTATTGAAGACATGTCAACTGGATGTACTTACATTTGAGAGTTGATATTCGTTCTGGGACCCGAACTTAACACCATTCGCTTCCAACGCTATCGCGTTATCTATTTAGCTAATAAGAGATTGATTAATTGCAGGGCTAAACATCAGTGGAAAGATTCAAGTAAATAATACCAAGTGAATTCAAACTTCACCCCATTTCATAAGCAATTGGCTATCAGGACTTATTAGATGAGTGAATAACACGATGGCGTTTTAAGTGAACAGTACTGGGTTTGAGTTCTGTAGTGAACATCAATTCTGTGATGCAGATACATCTAGTTGATAAGTCCCAAATAGGAAGAAACATGCATCAAACTGGATTCCACTACTAGCTACCAACCATCTTTGATTAGAATGTTTGTGGATTAAAACAATATCAAAGTGATCCACACAGTATGCACACATGCCAATAATAAGGGACTGATCTACTACATTGCTAAGTAGTTTGTTTATTGTACTTCATCACAGTTCATTGTTGAACTACTTAAATTTCATTCAATAGGATACAAGTTTAAATGTATTCCATTTAATTTGATTTAATCAACTGAAAGGAATCTTTCAACAGTTGGGATCATGAGTCAATTGAAGCTAGACCACTATAAAAAACCTGGAAGCACTGGACGGCCGTTTCGTCTAATTATGGGACTACTCAGCAGTATGCATCCACGATCCCACCTCTCGAGATTCCAACACTGGACATATCAGTCTCACGCCAGGTGCTTAACCAACTAGACCACTGAGCCGGCATCCAATGATGTTAATATCTAACTTCCACTAATCCACGAAATTGAGCCACACATGTCATAACTGACCCGGTTGAACTCCACTGGTCATTGCTTCTCACTAGGACTCCAGGATATTCCTCTTGAAGTCAGTCATTAGTGAGCATATGTTGATTGGTATCAGAAGGGGTATTGTGGAGATTATAGTAATTTCAACAGTTGAGATCATAAGTCAATTGAAGCTAGACCACCATGGAAGCTCTGCAAGAACTAAATGACCGTTTCGTCCTAGTATGAGACTCCTCAGCAGTGTTCATCCATGATTCCGCTTCGCGACACTGATAGTTCCTGAGTTCGAATCTCGTGGATATATACTGTTGTAGAGGACAAACTAATCATCCAGTGATTCCAGGTTTTCTATGTTAATCTAACTTCAATTAACTCATGTATTCAACTATTAAAACATTACTATAATATCCACAAAAATCCTTCTGTTTACAATTAGATTAAACCATATTAGAGGGGAGAAATGAAAAAAGCTTTTATCCAAATCATCATTATGAAGTATACAAGATAAACATCAAAATGCCCATAGGCATTAACTTAAGTAACTGAATATTCATATGAATTATTACTAATATCTTATGAACCAATATTACTCATTTATACTAATTGCTTCAAAGTTATTAGGAATTTCATTAAGACTATTCATATCTGATATGACATAATCAGAAGTTGATTCATTTTGAATTTCATATAATATAATTGAATAATACGAGTAATGAATAGAATATAACACGACGTGCCGCTTAATTTCGCGGGTTAGTTAAAGTTAGACATTAACACCGTTGGATGCCGACTCATTGATCTAGAGATTAAGCGCTCGCGTGAGAGACTGTTAGGTTCCAGGTTCGAATCTCTCAGGGGACGAGGCCGTGGATGCTCACCGCTGAGGAGTACCACAATAGGACGAAACGGCCGTCCAGTGCTTCCAGGTTTTTCCATGGTGGTCTAGCTTCGACTATTCAAGCACATATTCCTTTAATGTACTTATTTGCTTACACCTGTTACTCTCAATGGAGTATAAGCCGTTGACAAGCATTCTCTAACGCACTCTTTCATGGATATTCCTTTCTAGTTCTATACGATTGCTATTCATCCTTCTCATGTTTGTCTTCATTTGTTTGGGTGTAATGTGTTCTTTGGTCGTTCTCTTCTCCTTTGGCTTTGAAGATTCCAAGTGAGAACTTGCCTTTTAAGACAGTTCGGTGCTTTCCTCAATCTGTGTCCTATCCACTTTAATGTATCAATAAGTAATAAACGAGATTTAATGTAGTTATCTTCATTAAACTAAAGTATTGATTTTATTTTTGTGATCGAAATTGTGATGATCTTACATTCATCACTAAATCGTTTATAGTAACAGAAATATCTATATAGATGACAGGAACAGGTAGCCTTGATATTAAATCAGACCGGGGCACACTTATACAACTCAATGTTATACTGAATGAAATATCACACTGGAAATACAACATATATTACACTGAATAATTATCATATTGAATTAAAAACAGAATCAGTCAACAACGTAGAACTTCCTATGTACGTACATCAGTTCGACTTACCATACCAAATTAGCACAGAGATGCAGTTGTCGATTCAAATTCCATAATAATAGAGGTAATAAAATTATAAGCAATAATTGGAAAGATTAGGGTTTGAAGATGTTATTCAAGGAATATAATCCAGTGAAAAAGAAAAAATAAAGAGACATGAAGGATCCAGAAGATTAGAATTTGGAAGAACACAAGGAGTGGATGCATCTGCGCCATTGTAAACGATTTTGAGCCATGTCATTCAAAGTCTCTAACCATCGGTTTCTACTATCTCGCGGATCCCAACCACGTAGTCTACACCTACCAGAGACAACACTGTGATTAATAGTAGTCAAATGAAGAAACACCCAGTGAGAATGAACTTATCAATTTGAAGACACGTGCACAACTTACTTACTTACATCTGTTACTCCTCGTAGAGGAGCGTAGGCCAACCAGTATTCTCCATCCAACTCTGTCCTAGACAATCTTTTACATTTATTTCCAGTTGTTATTCATCCTTTCCTCTTTGCCTCCAGCATTCTATGTCAGCGCTTGCCTTGTGATGCAGTTTGACGACCTCTACAATTCATGTCCTGTCCAACTCGTGTCTTTTCCTAATTTTCTCTTCAAATAGGAGTTGGTTGATTTTCTCCACGGTAGACATTCGCTTATGGTATCCACATCTTCCAGAGTGTCATTAACAAGTATCGTTGGGTTGGTGTTCTCTGTGTTGCACTTGAGGATGTTACTTGTTCTTTTGTGTATGTTGAGGCCTACTGATGCAGAAGCTGCTGCTACGTTGTTTTTCGTGACCTCTGTCTGTACCTCTTCTAGTGCTACTACGGTTCGCAGGCTGAATAACAAGTGAGGGTCAGGCTCGCCATCGGCAACCCCATGCCGAAGAAAACAACCTTTCTCAAAAAAGTGCTAACCAGAATAAACAAATTAAACCATTTAAACACACACAAATGTGTTTTTACATAATTTTAAGTCGATTTTCGACCTACATAAAAGTATATGACATAATTTTCGACTGAAATCCATCACCTTCGGTCTCACACTCGAACAATTAATCTCTAGACCACTGATCCGACATCCAACAGTGTCAGTATCTAACTTCAACCAATTCATGATATTGCGCGACCGTCCAACATTGTCTTCAACCAGTAAATACCTCACATCAGATACGGTTGAACTCGATTATTCGCAGCATCCCACTAGAACTCCAAGAATTCCATTAATGAGCACATGATAATTATCAGTATAGGGATGTGCAGATTTTTGAATATAGATTAACATTAACATCATTGGATACCGGATCAGTGGTTTAAAGATTATGCATTCGCGTATCAAACCAAATTTCCTGAGTTCGTATTCCGTGTGCGAACTCATACTAAGATGAAATGGCCGTCTATTACGTCCAAATTTTCAATGCTAGTCTACATACATACATACACACACACACACACACTACAACCTTCACCGATTTACATTATTCCAGTTACTTTAAATGTTATCCCCATTAAATTGAAAATATATACAGCCAAATGTATAAACAACATTATTATTACATCATTACTATTACTATGTCTAAGAAATCTACATTTATTACTTAATGGAAACAATATGAATTAAAATCCATTAAAAGCTTATAAACAATAGAAGCTTTCAAGATCTATGTTTCTATTCTATTCACTTATTTATTCCTTTTGATTCGGGATTCATTTAATGGCTTTTCATCCTTTTTTTTTCTTCTTTTAATTCTCTTTCTACCTTCTTTTCTGTTTGTTTGTTTGTTTATTTTTCTTTTCACTATTCATGAAAGATAAAAATGATTCCATGAATAAGAAGAAAAAAATAGAAGTAAATATGGAACATTGTTTACTAAATTTGTTTGTTTGTTTGTTTCTCTCTCTCTCTCTCGTTCTCTCGCTCATGTTACATTACTCCTTCAGCATTTCATTCATTCATTCATTAAATAAGTAATATAAGTAGTATATGGTGTATGTGTGTGTGCGTGTGTGCGCGTGTGTGTGTATTGTTTACTTACGTAAATGTACACGCGTGAGTATGTGTATGTGCGTGTGTGTGTGCGTGTGTGCTTGCGTGCGGGTGTCATTACCAATTTTCCCAATACATAAATCTTCTATATATCTCTTTTCAATTATTTCAATCCCATCTATTTGACTATTGTCAAAACTATTAAAATTTATCTAACCGTCTTTTATTTATTTACAATTAAATGTGTAAATAAAGTTTTTTTTCTAAAAAAAAGAAAAGAAAAAAGAAAAAGAAAACAATAAACATGATAAAGTAAAGATGATGAGAGAAGAAAAAATAAAAGAAAATTAAAAGAAAGAAATATATTTGAATAAATGAAATGAGTATCGAATGTTTTCCCCCTTTTTTGTTTTCATATTTTCCATAGTGATTAATCTACATTTGAATAGAATAATGAATTCAATCATTAAATTACCATTTCCCTTGATGTTGTTTTACTTGTATCTTTCCATTATAATTTCTCCTCTTTTTTTCTTTTCTTTTCCTTTTTTTTCTCTTTTTTTTTCTCTTTTATAAATAGATAAGATTAAAGAGTAAATGTAATCTTTTTTAATGTTATAAAAGGTTTATTTGTTTTTGGAGGTGATTACTATGATCATTAACTTCTCTTTTTTTTCAATGTAAATGTCGTTATGTGTATGAGTTAATGGGAGCGATGGAGGTGGGGAGAGGGTGGTTAAAGGGAAGTGAGAAACATTCAAACAACAAACATATAAACAAACAAACAAATAATTAATGTATATCAGAAGGGTTTTTTGTAGAAAATATAGTAAGTTTTTAATAGTTGAGATTATGAATTAATTGAAGGTACACTACTATGGAAAACCTGGAACTACTAGATGACTGTTTAGTCTAATTGTGGGATTCCTCAGCAAAGCACATCCATGATCCCGACTCTCGAGATTCCAACACAGGACATATCAGTCTCGCGCTAGGTGCTTAACCAACTAGATCACTGAGACAATGATGTTAATATCTAACTTCAATCAATCCATGAAATTCAGTGACATATCTACAATTGTCATCAGTAAGTTACTATCTCACAACTGACCCAGTTGAACTCTACTGATCACTCCTTCTCATTAGAATTCCGGGAAATACCTCTTGAAGCCAGTCACTAGTGACCATATGTTGATTAATATGAGAAGGGATATTATAGTAATTTTTTAACAGTTGAGATCATGAGTCAATTAAAGCTAGACCACCATGGAAAACCTGGAACCACTAAATGGTCGTTTCGTCCCATTGTGAGACTCCTCAGAAGTGTGTATCCATGATCTCACCGCACGAAGTTCGAACAGAGGACCTATCAGTCTCGAGCGTGTACGCTTCATTAATGTATATTTAAGCATTGACTACAGGTTATTTAAAAACGTAATAATTATGATAACTGTTGGGGACATTAGATCCTCAGAAGTCACTTGGGAAAGGACCTAATTTTGTTTTCGCGCTAAAGGCGCTCTTGTAACCTTCATGTTGCATTTCCCACTGGGAAATATCGTAAATGCTATTGGTCCGTTGTGTCTTGTAGTATGTTATTTAGTAACTCTCCCCAAGGACGGTTTTGCACTGTATATATATGTTTTGAAATATGTTTGTTGTTATCGCTCATTTCTGGCTGATTTGTAGAATATACTTTCCATTTCAAGCTTGGACTTCTCCTTCTAGTTAGTGGGGTTGGGACGCATCATTAGCTAGCTTATTGGTATTTGGTCACCGGGTCTAGCTTCTCGTTCACCGATTAAGTGAACTCGTGATAGCTTCAAACCTTTCAAGCCTATCGAGTCTCTGAATCCTTGATTCTTCGTTCTGTTTCGAGTAAGACGAATCAGTAGTAGCATTCAAGTTAACGAACATAACAATAATGTAAGAAAAACTACTTAAATTCATCGGTGTATTTTCTATTTCAATATGTTTACCATATTTCATGTTCTGTTTTTTATTTATAAATCTTTATTTAATTGAGTCATTTCTGTTGAAATCAAGATTCAAACTTGAGTTATAAGGTCATTGAAAACCAAGAAGCTCTAGAAGACTCCTTCATTTAATTATGGGATTCCTCAATAGAGTATAGTCATGACTCCACAACAAGGAATTGAAACTAAGATCTTTAGTCTGATGTGCGAAATCTGAACCTCTGAAACACTGATCAGGGATCCAATAGGTGTAAAAGCTTAACTTTAATCAATCCATGTAGTAGTTGCATAGGAAAGTTTATTATTGATTAGCGAGTTAGATTTCTACTGGGATGGAGTCACTAACGCCGTGCTCAATCCCTCCTCCTTTATCTGGGCTTAGGACCGGTAGTAGCACCAGAGAGGCTCCAGGAGGAGTAAGCGTAATGATACCAGTATAAATAATAATGATAATAATAATAAATTTCGTGGATTGGTTAAAGTTGGACATTAATAGCTGTTGAATGTCGACTCAGTGGTTTAGAGGTTAAGTGTTCGTGTCTGTGAGACCGAATCCCATGTGCGAAATCATGGATGCACATTGATGAAGAGTTTCATACTAAGACGAGACGGCCATCCATTACTTTCAGATTTTCAATGTTGGTCTACCACTGATTGATTCATGATCATAATCAAAACCCTACAATCATCGAAGAAGAAGAAAAAAAAAACGTGTTCGTAATTCCGAGTTAACCGATGAGCTTTGCAAAATTGGCATCTGTATTGACCGTTTTCCTAATCAAAGGCGTAAGTTGCCGAGTTAATTACCTACCTACTTACGCCTGTTACTCTTAATGGAGAATAGGCCACCGACCAGAAGTCTCCAACCCATTCTGTCCTGGGCCATCTTTTCTAGTTCCATCCAATTCTTGTTCATTTTTCTCATGTCTATCTCCATTTCCCGACATATTGTGTTCTTTGTTCGTCCACTTCTCCTTTGGCCTTGAGGATTCCATGTGAGGGCTTGTCTTGTGACACAGTTGGGTGCTCTGCTTAACGTGTGTCCTATCGACTTCCAGTGCTTGTTCTTGATTTATTCCTCCACTGGAATTTCTGGTTTGTTCTTTCCCACAGCAGGTTGTTACTGATAGTGTCCGGCCAACGGATTCAAAGTATTTTGCATAGACAACTGTTAATAAACACTTGTATCTTCTGGATGATGGATTTCGTATTTCTCCAGGTTTCTGCTCCATACAGTAGAACTATCTTGACATTTGTATTGATAATCCTGACTTTGAGTTACCGAGTTAGCTGAATCATAATTAACCATCTTTTTGTTCAAGTTCTAATTATTTCATTTGATCATTAGAGACTAACATTGAGAAGATGGCCGGTGATCTTAGAAAGAAACTGTAACAATAAGAGTTTAAATAGTTTATTAGTGAGGTATTTACCTCAACCTCTAATGAACAATAGTCTTACAATAGGATTAACTGGTTAAAGACGGAAATGTTAACTGTTGAATTCTATCTGAATGATTGAGAATTAAAGTTGTCACCATGACATTTGAATCATATAATCAGATGAAACAACTTTCTTATTCTATATGTACTTTTTAGTGGGGGGTTTTACAGTTAAAATCAATTCTCTATACAGTTTGTATTCTGTTTGATATCAATACCTGAAATAGGCGTTTAGTCACTTGATTTAAAGTTAGTTGATAAGATGAAAGTGGTAGAAAGTCATAGATCTAGATTGTGTGTGCTAGTTAGTACTCATTAACACAATGTATTTGACATCTGAAGGAAGTTAATTTTCCTAATAGGAACTTAAGATTTAAAGTATCGATCATGATAACATCACTAAACTAGTGAAACTGAGAATGACTACCTGTAGGACTGAGATGTTAACATTAATTGATCATATAACTTGATCTTCAGTTCTCTTCGAATGGGATTAATTAACATTCCAAAAAAGTATACTACAACTATGAGACATTTAGTCTAATGAACTTACTTAATCTTTTTTTTTGATTGAGGTCATGAACTGATTGATGTTAGACCACCATTGAAAACCTGGAAGGACTGAACGGTCATTTCGTTCTATTGTGGGATTCCTTAACAGTGAGCATCCATGATCCCACTCGCGGGATCAATATAAGATGACTTTCTATTGAACTAATTATCATAATGGTAAATATTTCACAAATAAAGCCAGAATAAGATAAATTGATATGCTACATTTCATAATCCTTTAGTGATAATGAATTCAATAATAAATTATTGATCAGTTCTGATGATCATGACTACTCATTTGAGTTTAAAAGTAGCATGAATTTTTTACATTAAGTTTTATAATTATTGATCCATGTAGTGAAGAAGTGAGAAATTAGAATCAGTCATTTATGATCAGATTTAATATATATACATATAACTGTGTTTGGCAGAGTAAAATTAATTAAACTAAGATCGTGAATGTGCACTGGTGAAGAGTCCTATACTAGGACAAAATAGTCGTCCAGTGCTTCTAAACTAGAAACAGGCAATAACTAGACTAGTAATTAACATGTGCTCACTAGTGACTAGCTTCGTGAGGGCATTCTCGGAGTTCCAGTGAGAAGAAGTGACCAGTGGAGCTAATCCATATCGGGTAGAGACGGGTATCTACCTCAGTACAATGGAAGATGGTCGCGCAAATTCGTGGATTGGTTGGTGTTAGACACTATCACCATTGGATGCCGGCTCAGTGGTCCAGTAGGTTAAACATTCTCGCGCGAGACTGAAGGCCCTGGGTTCGAATCCCGCGAGCGGGATCATGAGTGCGCACTGATGAGTAGTCCTACAATAGGACGAAACGGTCGTCCAGTGCTTCCAAGTTTCCGAAGGTGGTCTAACATCAATCGGTTCATGATCTCAATCAAAAACTTAATAATCTCCACAACCCCTATACTAGTAACTAAGACTTAAGTTACTTACTTACTTACTTAGGCCTGTTACTCCTCGTGAAGGAACATAGGCCGCTTACCAGCATTGGCCATACAACCCTGTCCCAAGCAATCCCTTCCAGCTCCTTCCTGTTGTTATTCATCCTTTCCATATCTGCTTCTATTATCCTACGTAATGTGTTCTTTGGCCTTCCTCTTTTTCGCTTCCCTTCAGGATTCCAAGTTATGGCTTACCTCGTGATGCAGTTTGATGATTTGCGTAATGTATGTTCTATTCATTTCCATCGTCTTTTCCTAATTTCCTCTTCAGCTGGAAGCTAATTTGTTCTCTCCCAGAAAAGGCTATTGCTGATGGTATCCGGCCAATGCATGTTGAGTATCTCGCGTAGACAGCTATTCATAAATACTTGTACATGTTTGATGATGGTTGTTGTAGTTCTCCAAGTTTCGGCTCCATACAGTAGAACTGCCTTGACGTTGGTGTTGAAGATTCTCAGTTTGATATTGGTTGAAAGTTGTTTTGAGTTCCATATGTTCTTCAATTGTAGGAATGCGACTCTTGCTTTGCCAATCCTCGCCTTTACATCTACATCTGAGCCTCCTTGTTCATCGATTATGCTTCCCAGTTATGTGAAGTATTCTACATCTTCCAGAGTTTTGCCATCAAGAGTGATTGGATTGTTGTTCTCCTTGGTTTGTCCCCTTGTGTATGCTGAGGCCTACTGATGCAGAGACTGCTGCTACACTGGCTGTCTTTGTCTGCATCTATTCGTGTGTATGCGATAGGAGGGCTAGGTCATCTGCGAGGTCTAAATCCACTAATTGGTTCTGAGCTGTCCATTGTATTTCGTGTTTTCCCTCAGATGTCGCGTTCTTCATAATCCAGTCGACCACCAGAAGAAAGAGGAAGGGAGAGAGTAGACAGCCTTGTAGCTCTTCAACTCCGCCTGTAGCTCGTCTAGAGTTACTACCGGTTCCAAGCCCGGGTAAAGAAGGAGGAATGGGCATGGGATTAGTGACCCAATCCCGTAGAAAACTAATTCATTAAAAAACGCTAACCAGAAAAATAATTCAAACCAGAAATAACAAACCAAAGTTTAATTCAATTAGACCAGACTACATTCTTCTCTTTAGAGTTCGAAGTGTTTTTGAGTAATTTGCATTAAATTATGTTAAAACACAAATTTTGTGTTCAATTTAAACGTCTGTCAAACAGTACAGCCTGTCAAGAGTTTCTCTAACACAAGTCAATCTGCTAAGAATCAATAAAAATATCCCCATCAATAATGGATCAGATATTTATCTACAGAGATCCCGTCAACCTTTTCAAGAAGACAGTCAAAGGATAACAATCATTCAGTGAACCATCACCGTGACTTTGAGTTTAGTCAAACACGATCTTATTGTCAATAGTGCAGCAACATGGAACAGCAAAATTAAGTAACAAATGGTAAGTTTTTAACTAAGGCCACATAATAAAAGCTCAGACGAAAAAAAAAACAACAACTGAAGTACATAAAGTTCAATTAAAAGAGATCTGAATACAAGGAGAAGAAGCAAATAAATAACAATACTATCCAATAAAATGCACTGAAGAAGGGGGTTTTCAACGTGTTCTTTCTGTTACACTATTGATGTATACATATTTGAATACTGACATTCAATTATGATTGTACTAATGACACCACAACTTTGATAAAATGGAGATAGATATGAGTAAAATGAACAAGAATTGGATGGAAGTAGAAAAGAAGGCCCAGGACAGAATGGGTTGGAGAATGCTGGTCGGGGGCCTATGCTCCGTTGGGGAGGGGGTAACAGGCGTAAGTAAGTAAGTAATATTAATACGAGAAGGAATTGTAAACCGATTGATTTAAATTGGGTATTACTTTCAAATTCAAGAGTACATTTGGCGAAACTATAATTTATGGACAAACCAATTACATTAACCATAACAAGTCTTAGATTTCAGCGTGAAATTCACTCATCTATTTGGTTCAATAGAGTCTTAACATTATAGCTTATGTCAGTTCATGATGAAAGCAGCAGCAATTTGGAAGACTCTCCCGGTCTCCCATATTGCACCAGCATTCCATCTACCTAAATTAATTGTTGCTCTGGTTGTTAGATGGGGTATCAGACTCATGAATTCCGAGGGAATTCGGCTTTCACCATGAGGCATCATAATTCTTCTAAATGAAGACCATCTGACTCCAAGGGCAGATTTTAAATGGTTTGAATTATTTTTTTCTGGTTAGCATTTTTTTTAGCGAGTTAGTTTTCTACGGGATGAGGTCGCTAACCACATGCCCAACCCTCCTCCTTTATCCGAACTTGGGACCGGCAGCAGCCCCTGGAGGAACTCCAGGCGGAGTTTCATGATGAGAAATGTATATCTAGTTCCCAACTTTAGCCATCCTTATTCTTCACGCTGGCTTATAACCCTCATTTAGCTTTAGCAAGTAGGTGAACATTCTCAAGGTCATTTTAGCAATGCTGACCGGTGTTGAAGATGGTTGGAAGAAAGTTAGGGGTGGCCAAACGAAAACGTGGCATCGGTGCTTGAAGTTACTAACTTCTAGTCTGAGCCATGTTGATAGATGCAGTCTACTTGGTTGGGGTCCGCGTGACTATCGTAACCAATGGTTGGAGACTGTGTGTGACATGGCTCAGAATCGATCATAATGGCTTAGATGTATACACTATATCCTTATTGCAATCTTTCTTTTATATATTACCACCTCTGAATTAACAACTTTTATGAATCCGATGGTCATCTTGTTGTTGTGTTAATGAGGTATGGCAACTTGAACGGGTGCATGTATGTGCCTGGTCCTACGTTGTAGATGACTGACTGACTGACTGATATCACTGGAGATTATGCATGAACATAGTGAATATCAAGAAAGAAGGAAAAAAAGAAAAACAAACAAACAAACAAACCAATTCCAATTCCATGGAATAAATCATAAAGCTTTTTTTTTGCTTGTTTTTTTTTTTAAAAAAAATTAAAACATAGTAGTATATGTTACAATTTATCATTGAAATTCTCTTATAAATTTATGATAGAAGCAAAAAATAACGGAGGGGGGGGTCAGGGAGCGAGTTGTTAGGGGTGGGGATGGAGGGGATTATTTTATTCTACATCTTAGTAACTTATGAAATCAACTATTCATTAAAATGATGCATGTATGATTAACCAATGACAAAAATAATAAATACCGGTAATCTATATTTCATTCATCTAAACTCTATAGAAGTAATCTATAACTTCTTCAAAGGACCATTGAAATGTATAGAAGAAAAAAGAAAAAAAATAAATCAAGAAGCATAGTGACTGATTTTGTCTCTTTTTTCGTTGTGTATTTACATTTTTCAATGATGAAGTTACTTGATACATTGTAAACGTTTTTGTGTGTGGGGGGGGTGACATCAACAAATAATCAAGTAGCACAAAGAACAGTTGTATGTAAGTTTAAAAAAAAAAGGAAAGAAGAAAAGAGAAATGTAACTTGATTGTATCATTAATTTTAGTGATAGTGTAGTGTGTGCTACTTATATTGATATAAGTAGTATATATCGCGAGTTAAAACGTAATATCTGGCAGCAGAAGATGAATTGAAGATCAAGAAAAGAAGAGCGAGAACACAATGGAATTTGTAAGAAAACGCATATACAATGGAATGGGAGACATTGGATTAGTGTTTGCAACGGGAAACAGTCCAGTTTGATATGATGCATTGATATTTTTACAAATTGACGATTGACTTTATGGTATTCAGATTTTATTGAAATAGTCTGTAAGTTTTTATGCTTAATATATTCCATTGTTCCCTCCCGTGTTCTTGTTCACTACTAATAGTACAATATGGGTATTCGAATAGCTGGTTTGACTTTTGCCAATTTACATCACCTATAATGAAGTCAAAATATCTATCTCTTAATTAAGGGATGAGTATACTATGCAACAGTTCATTCTATTCTAATTTACGGTTGTGAAACGTAACCATTAACAATAGAAAATACTCATAAATTACTAGTATTTGATCAGAGATGTTTTTGTGTTCCATGGATCTGACTCCTATTTAGATCGTGTGCATGTTTGCTATCGCCGATTCTCGTATATCATCGTCGACTTGAATCGCGTTAGTCAATAACAGAATTTAGATAAGTCAATTAATGAGACTGGCCTTTGAATACATATATTTTGTAATGTAAAGTGAATGCGATAGAACAAAGCGAAATGACTCGTAGGGAAGATGGCTGGGAAGCCAACTCCATTTCTAGCCAGGCGTTACTCAATATTTATAGTCAGACAAAAATAAACTACAGACATTTGATGAGTCATGGGACATGAAGTGTACACACTCATACGCTCATATAAAAACAGTCAACACTACTGATAAGCGAATAATTAACAAGGTCAAAATATGACTCAAGTAGAATGAATAGCTTGGTTTGTCCAAAAACTAGAATAAGATTTATTATGGGCTAAAAATAATGACTGACACTACAATGTCTTAGAAATATTGTTCGCATCTACAGGGATTACCGGGTAACTGATTGTGAAGTTAGATGTAGGGTATTAGGGAATGATGATGGTAAATCAATTGATGAGGTTGTGAATCTTCATCGACTGAGATGGTTGGGCTACGTGTTACATATGCCTGGACACCGATTACCACGATATGCAATGCTGACTAGTGCTGGAGACAGTTTGAAGAAATCAAAACGTACCATCATTGCTTGAATTTATTAACTTCTCGTCTAAGACATGTTGTAGATGAAGATTACTTGGTTGGGGTCCATGTGACTATCGTAACCAATGGTTGAAGACTGTGGGTGACATGGATCAGAATCGATCACAATGGCTTCGACGTATACACTATATCCTTATATGAAATTTATCTTCTATATGTATATTACTATCTTTGAACTAACTACTTCTATGAATCCGGTGTTCATCTTACTGAACTAATGAGGTATGGCAACTTGCACCGATGCATATATATGCCTACTTGTACATTGTAGCTCACTGACTGACTGACTGATTCTGGATGAAAAGAATAAAAAATGTAGACCTATACATGTACATTTTTTAGAAGTTCAACAAATTATTGACTGAAGTTTTACATTAACACCGTGATTAGGTGTTCACACGTGAGAATCGAGATTTCAGGTTCGAATCTCATGAGGATTCCCATACTAGAATGAAACAGTTGTGTATTGTTTCCAAGTTTTCAATGGTGGTCTAACATCAATCCATTCATGATCTCAATCAAAACTTAACAATCTTCATAATCCCATACTGAATATTATCGATTATTTGCATTCACTATTTCAGTGGATAGCTCTTAACAATCTCAAATGATAGATAGATAATAAGATCATGTTTTAGCATGATTAGGGTCAATTAACATGAGAGTAAATCCATCTGAAGTATCTTAAATTAAACGAAACATGTGCATGTGTTGTATTCTAATCGAATGGATCATTCCTCACACACACTTCAATATGTTTAAAAGAAGATGCATTGAACAGCTGTTCCATTTTGTATATATGGAGATAAACACTAGTCATACATCTTTGTCTACTCATCACCATTCATTCAATCTTGCCTTAGATTCTACACACAGTATAACCTGCTTTAAGTGTAATTGAACACGTTTATTTACATATGAATCAATATGAAACAATCATATTGATTAGTGTTGTATGTCATGGCGACAGAATATTCTATTTTTACAATAAACACGTATCGTTTTTATCTCCTCCTAGTTAAGTGTGAATGTTGGACAGATTTATTTGGTTGTTGATATGAGATATTTGTTTAGACAAGATATTTATATGAATCTAGTTCAATGAGGATAGAATATCTGTCCACTTGAACAATGTCTAGACAACAATACAAATGAATAGGATATCTTCTTTTTTAATGTTTGTTTAACAATTACTGAAAGTCACTGATATGTAGTTCTTCAAATACTATCCATGTTAATTAGAATCAGTTGAAGTTTGATGAAGAGAATCAGTTCTTTCAAGATTGTAGAGATACTTGTTGAATGAGTTCCAAGTGGAATGAAACTTTTGGTCAAATCGATCATCGTGTTGAGTGCCTCCTATCATAGATTTACATCAAAATAATGTACACAGAATATAATATCTCATACAATAGATTGTTAAGTTTCTGAATGAAATCATGAATCGATTGATGTTAGATCACTATTATCAATCTGGATGCACTGGATGGTCGTTACATCCTAGTATGAGACTCCTCAATAGTGCGTATCCATGATTCAATCTAAATATTGAAAGAAATTCTTGAAACTTCATCAAGTAATGATGATCAATAAATTTCGATTACTTTATTTACTGTATCAAATACTTCAAAATAGATGTATTAACTTGCTTTATATCATTCAGATTGGTTCAGTTTAACTCTTTCATCCAGTGACAAAGGATAAAATTTATTCAAAGAAAAGAAGATTGTAATATAAAATGATGTGGTTTCGGAGCACACTCCAATCATCGATTCCCTTAAGATTACCAATCTACCTTTAATAATAAGTGCCAATGAGTATAAAGTTAAGATTAAGTAGAAATTACTTTTGAACGTTTAAAATCGAGATAATTATACAACGTCATACATGCTTTTTACAAATTATAGACCAGGAGAATGAAATAAATGTATGTTTCAACGATGAAAATATGGTGAAAATGGAATTCAGTGCATAACCCATGACAACTCCGCCTGGAGCTTCCTTGGGGTTACTGCCGGTCTCAAGCCCGGATAAAGGAGGAAGGTTGAGCATGTGGTTAGCGACCTTATCCCGCTCGCTAAGAAAAATGCTAACCAGAAAATAATAATTCAAATCATTTAAACTCTATCCTGAGAATCAGAAGGTCTTCATTTAGGAGAATTATGACGCCTCATGGTGAAAGCTGAATTCCTTCGGAATTCACGAGTCTGATGCCCATTCTAACAACTAGAGCAACCATTTACTTAGGTACATAGAATGCTGGTACAATATGGAAGACCAGGAGAGTCTTTCAAATTTCCACATAACACATGAAAAACTACTTAAATGATTCAGTACTATTATAAGCTGAGATGATAATGGCTAACAGTGCAATTCAGAACTCACATTTCATCCTACTTGGGACTCATCAACTGGATGTTCATTCCAAGACCGTTCACTTCATCTCATCATTTCAGCTTATAATGTTTATAACTGAAGTCCATCTCGTAAGAGATTGATCACAATTGCGGTTGTAAACATCAAATAACCAACATAAAAATCAATTATTCAATAGTATATTTCAATAGTATTTATTTAGTATAAGGGTTGTGGAGATTATTAAGTTTTTGATTGAGATCATGAACCGATTGATGTTAGACCACCATTGAAAACCTGGAAGCATTGAATGACCGTTTCGTCCTATTGTGGGACTACTCATCAGTGCGCACCCATGATCCCGCTCGCGGGACTCGGACCCAGGGCTTTCAGTCGCACACGCGAACGCTTAACCTACTGGACCTTTGAACCGGCATCCAATGGTGATAGTGTCTAATATTAACCAATCCACGAATTTGCGCGACCATCTTCCATTGTACTGAGGTAGACACTTGTTTCTACCCCAAACGGATTAACTCCACTGGTCACGGCATTTTTAAAAACATGTAATCCGATGTCTTAAATTAATGGTTGATTAAACATAAAACATTTCGATAAATCTATTACATCATTATTCGTTTTCTTATAAAAGTACAAAGACAAAATAGAATGAATCTAATTCATCTTAACTTCATTTACATAAATGACAGATTACGCAATCATTGATCATTGATCAAAGTATGTTGCATGAGTCTATCAAATGTGATAATGAAGAAGAAGAAGTAAAAGAACAAAGAGAATTAAATAAAGGTCATATTGAATGAAGACATTTCAGTTGAATGAGAAACTTGAAAAGTTGTCAACTTTAATAAAACATTCCAATGTGTCTCATTGATGATGAATTTGATCAATAGTGGAATGGTGGATTCACATTGAAGAAAAGTAGTTCCTAATTGAGAATTGCTGTTTGATGAAGATCATTTTATGAATATAAACTACAGAATGCAATGAAATGTAAATTAACGATCAGACTCTTGTTTGAGTAATTGGATCTCTCTACTCTGGCTGTCAGGACTCATTAGCTAAGTGGATAATGTGATGGGGTTTGAAGTGAACGTTATTGGGTTCGAGTATCAGAGTGAACATAAACTCTGAGATGCAGGTACATCCAACTGACCAGTACCAAATAGGACGAAACGCTCATTCTGGATTCCACTGCTAGCCACTATCCATCGTTGCTTATTTACTCTTTGTTTTCCTTTAGGTTATAGTTATAAGACACTCTAATACTTTACATTCCATAAATTTATTGTTTAATCTCAACTCATTTTGTCTATGCCTAATCGTTTTTATTACCACTGATGTTATTGTATTGCATGCTACTTATTATGACAGACATAAGTAGTATAAAGCCTTTATCGTAAGTGGACTGCCTGGTAGCACAAGATTGAATTGAAAAGAATAGAAACGAAATCAGAGAGCAATCAAAATAACAATGAAATTAGAGGAAAAATGGACAGCGCAAAGAAGATGTGCAAATGGTGTATTTAATGTATGATTTTCATATTTTAACAAGGTAATTTGGGTGTGTCAGATTCTACTTCGATTGTGACTAATGACTAAAACATGTAGATCCTATACATAGCACACAAGTGCAGGTGAAGACAGTCGGTGTAGCAGCAGTAGGTCTCAACGTACACAAGAGAAGAAGCAAGATCCTCAAATACAACACGAAGAACATCAACCCAATCACACTTGATGGCAATGCTCTGGAAAATGTGGAAAATTTCACGTACCTGATCAGCATCATCGGTAGATAAAGTAAAAATTGGCAAAGCAACAACAACAATCCTACAGTTCGAGAACTTATGGAACTCAAAATAACTGCCAACCAATATCAAAGTCAGACATTTCAATACGAACGTCAACAAAGTTCCATTGAATGGAGTTGAAAATTCAACAACTACCACAACCATCATCAAAAAGGTACAAGTATTTATTAACAATTGTTTACGTAAGATACTCAATGTCCGTCCATCGGATATTATCAGCAACAACCTACTGTGAGAGAGAACAATTTAACTTCCATCTGGAGAGGAAATTAGGAAAAGACGCTGCAAGCGGACAGGACATACATTGCAGAAATAGTTAAACTGCACCACATAGTAAGCACCAACTTAGAATCGTGAAGGGATAAAGAAAAGAGGAAGACCAAGGAACACACTGCATTGAGAATTGGATGCAGACATGGAAATTTTGGAGAACAACAGGGAGGAATTGGATAGAGTTCGAAGGAAATGTTGGTGGTTGTCCTATGCCTTCCCTTGAGGTGTAACAGAAGTTAGTAAGTAAGTACTGACTGACACGTAAATATTATAGCTTATTCCGTAATTATATATATATATGTATTCTCTTCCTTTGATTACGATCTCTAACTTCGAAACATTGATAGAACACATTATTCATTTTGATTGAGATCACGAATTGAGCGTTTTTAGACCACCATTACAAACCTGGAAGTATTGGACGGCCGTAGTGTGCATCCACGATCCCGCATGCGGGATTTGAACCTTACAATTTCAATCTCACATGCGTACGCTTAACCTCTAGACTACTAACCTTGCATTCAGCGGTGTTAATGTCTAACTTCAACCAATCCACGATATTGCGCAACCATTTTCAATTGTCTTCGATAAGAAACTGACTCACACCCGACACGGATTGGACTGCAATGATCACGGTTTCTCATTAGAACTCCGAGAATCATCTTTCGAAGCTAGTCATTAGTGAGCACATGGTAGTTATCAGTACAATGTTATGGAGATTTTGAGATTGAGATCGTAGATGCGTACTACTGAGAATTCTCATACTAGTATGAAATGATCGTTCAGTGTTTCTAAGTTATCAATAATGGTCTAACATGAATCGATCCATAATCTCAATGAAAACTTACCAATCTCCACAACTCTGTACTGACCTTATTTATTGATGAATACCAATAACAACAATAATCAAAACTGTACTACATCGGTGTGCCATTTTTTTCTTTGTAGCACTCGTAATCAGTTATGGGTACCAGTCAAGTAGTTGATTAGTCCGATCTTTATCACCCAGTTTATCGTTCACGTTAGTTCATGAGACAAGTCCCACTATCCAGGAGGCATGGCGAGGATGTGTGAGTCAGGTTTTACCTCCCATTAAATATTCACCGTAAGATTAAATTACTCAACTAAAAGGGGGAAAAACGTACATTTAACTTGTGACTCATAATAATAATAATAATAATGATAATAATAATAATAATAAAACAAATTGTCTAGTCGACGAAATCAAGTCATAATAACTCGTAGGTTCTATTTCTTTTACTAGTATAGGGGTTGTGGAGATTATTAAGTTTTTGATTGAGATCATGAACCGATTGATGTTAGACGACCATTGAAAACCTGGAAGCATTGAATGACCGTTTCGTCCTATTGTGAGACTCCTCATCAGTGCGCATCCATGATCCCGCTCGCGGGACTCGGACCCAGGGCTTTCAGTCGCACGCGTGATCGCTTAACCAACTGGACCACTGAGCGGCATCCAATGGTGATAGTTTCTTACATCAACCAATCCACGAAATTGCGCGACCAACTTCCATTGTACTGAGGTAGACACCTGTCTCTACCCGACAAGGATTAGGACGAAACGGCCGTCCAGTGCTTCCAGGTTTTCAATTGTGATGGTCTAACATCAATCGGTTCATGATCTCAATCAAAAACTTAATAATCTCCACAACCCCTATACTAGTAATCAACACGTGCTCACTAGTGACTAGCTTCGTGAGGGAATTCTCGAAGTTCTAGTGAGAAGAAGTGACCAGTGGAGCTAATCCATGTCGGATAGAGACAGGTATCTACCTCAGTACAATGGAAGTTGGTCGCGCAATTTCGTAGATTGGTTGATGTTAGAAATTATCACCATTGGATGCTGGCTCAGTGGTCCAGTAGGTTAAACATTCTCGCGCGAGACTGAAGGCCCTGGGTTCGAATCCCGCGAGCAGGATCGTGGATGCGCACTGCTGAGGAGTCCCACAATAGGATGAAACGGCCGTCCAGTGCTTCCAGGTTTTCTATTTCTTTTGTTGTCACTGTTGTTGCCGTTGTTTCAATACTTTCAGGTTTTCCATAATAATCTAGCTTCAATTCCACTATTGAAAATTACTAATAATGTCCACAACACCCACCCGCACACACACACACACACCTTTCTGATAAAATAAAAACATATTTATCCACATAGATATTGGATAAACAAGCTATTTCAACTGATTTACTTAGAAACTTAATATTTCCATATCAACTTATTAACTGTCTACCTTCCAACTGAACTACCTTCTTCCTACATCTTTACTTTTAGGCTAAGAAATATATATATATTGTAACAAAAGAAAAATATGTAATTTCCTATTTGATCATGTGCGTGACTTAATTATTTCCACGTCTTCTTTCTCTCTCTCTCTCTCTCTCTGGTCGGTTCGTCAATTCGTTCGTTCGTTCGTTCGTTCGTTCGTTCGTTCCTTCGTGCATTTCCTCAACCAACCCTCCACCCCCCCACACCCACACACACACATACAAAACATAAATACTAAAGACGAAATAAATTCGATGAAACAAAACGTGAGTTTTCCTCATTTTAATTCGTGAGAAGAAATATTTTAATAATCTAACATTTTTACTATGTAATTTGAATGAAACTAAAATGTATGGTGTTTGAGGGTGTGTGTGTGTCTCTGTGTGTGTGTGTGTGTGTGTGTGATGAGGACGAGGATGGTGGTGTCTATTGACAAAAAGAAACCAAGAAAATAGAAATTATTCTTATTCTTATCATGAATATCAGGGTGATATTATAAATAATGGTAGTAGTAGTAGTAGTAGGAATAGTAGCATACAAAAATATATTTGTTACCATGGTAACTTATTATGATTCAATTCTATTAGATCATTTCATATTATGGAAAATAAAAAAAAATTATTATTATTCGAATAATATTTTGTTACTAATTCAACTTTAATTTATGCTAGAATAAATGTTCATTTCATTTAAATAAAAACTATATTTTCATCTTAACAATCATTTAATGAATGAGGATGTTTCTTTTTGTTGTTGTTAAGTAAAGATAGATAGTTAGATGGTGGTTGAAGGTAGTCGACAAGAAACCCTGGACTCGGGTTTCGTTCTGCTTGGGATTTATCAGCAAGTTGTACCTGTAATCTTGAAGGAACTGGTGTTCCCTGGCAGATTCGATTTCGTGTCACCTAGCTTCACAGTCAGAGACGTTACCACTGAGCTATCCGGGCCGCGACCACATTGCAACATGCTCGATAGCATTCGATCTGCACTAAATAAGGACTTGACACATATGACATTGATCACCACCCAGTGATCAATCAATTGTGAAAGATAGATAGTGGCTAGCAGTTGAATCTAGGATACGCGTTTCGACCTACTTGGGACTCGTTAGTTGGTAATCCACACAGTATGCACATATGCCAATGATAAGAGATTGATCAATTACAGTTCTAAACATTAATGAAACGATTCAAGTAAACAATATCAGGTGAATTTATTGTTGTAGAGAATGGTATTAATCGTAGACGGTTCTTAGTTAAGGTACCATGAAAAACTAGGGAACACTGAGTAGTTGTTTCTTTTTAGTTTGAAAAGTCTCATCAGTGTTCATTCAAAACTTTGCCATGTATTAAGTCGATGAAATTTATGTTTCATTATGAGTACATTACATTTAGACTATAAGGTTGAAACTCAATTTACAAAATAATGGGATTCAAACTGTTAGTAATATATCAATCAACCGCGAGAAGACTTAGCATTGAGAACTATTTGTAGTCAATCAGTCAATCAGTCAGTAACAACGTAGAACTTCGTACGTTCGTACATCAGTTCGAGTTGCCATACCACATTAGCACAGAGATGCAGTTGTCGATTCGAATTTCATAGTGGTAGAGGCGGTAAGAGTATAGCTGACTGACCGACTTTTTATTTATTTATTTATTTTAACACATAGATATTGGTACAAGGAGGCACCAAATACATATGCGCCACACAAATCTCATTTGACATGTGTGAGGGCTGTGATACTGCCCGGGTGCCTAAACCGAAGCAAGTGGTTTTCTTAGGGGGCCACACACGGAGCCTTCGATCTGAAGTTCTGATCCACAAGGTAGTGGAGTAACGTCTGCAGATGCAGTCCCATGGTAGCCGGTGACCAACGGTTGATTCATACTCCATTTGTTCCCTCAGGATACTGGAGCCCATGTTCACCATTGGTTTGGAATCAGGGTTCTTCAACTCCCCTATATGGATTCTTCATATCCACCGACCCGGTTAAAGCGCCCGACGTTCGCTTTCTGTCCTCTCAATTTCGTAAACAACATTGTATTCAGTAGTGAAATCCAAGATGTACTTTTCATCTAATTTTAAACACCTCGTCTTGATGTAGCATTTTATTTTTACATTTCTATAAATATTACTTTAAAAACTGAATATACGAGTCATTGTAAGCTAGACCATCATTGAAAACCCCAAAGTATTGGGGAGAAACTTCTCAATATTGCTCACTCACAATCCCATAACAAATAGAGTCAAACCCATCAACTTCGATCTCACACTTGAACACTTAATCTCTAGACCACTAAGTCAACATCCAATGATATTCCTATCTAAATTCAATCGATTTATAATCTTACACAATCATTCATTGATTGTTCGAGGTAGATACTTGTCTCTACCTGAAACCGATTGTACTGTAGTGAACACGAACGCCAGTGGGGACAATCGAATATATTTGACACAACATTACAGGACTTGTTAATAAAATCTAACAATCAAATAATGAATACGTAATTTTCACAGATTAAAATCATGAGTCAGTTGAAGCTAGACCACCATTGAAAACCTGGAAGCACTGGACGGCCGTTTCGTCCTAGTATGGGACTCATCAGCAGTGCGCATCCACGATCCCGAATACGTAATTTGCAAAATGTCCATCAATTGTCTCATAATGACTCAGATTTCATTGTTCTTGCATTTTCATACAAATTGTATTCTGTTTACATTCTTTACTGTTCGATTCTCTTGTCTCTCTGCTGTCAGACCTTTTGTTCACGACTAACATCATCTACTACTTATGTCAATATAAGTAGCACACACCACAGTACTACACTGGTCACAGCTTCTTACTAAAACTCCAGGAATTCCATCTTGAAGTTATTCACTAGTAAACATATGATTATTATGATTATTATCAATTTTTGAAGAGTTCTAGTCAATCTAATAGGATTGAGTATTTTTTTCCCTTTTAACTTCAGGAAAAGAATAACAATGTCAAAACAGAAAGTTAAAACTAACTAACTAGATAAATGGTCAGTTAACCCCTTGCTCACTTGTCCTATCTCTTCATCTATCATCTTATCTCTTATATTTTGAATAAAATTAAAGAAGTTTAACACAAGTTAACCAACAACAACAACAACAACAACAACAACGACAACAACAAAAGAAGATTCCACAAGTTGAGAAAACATTCTCAAATCATCTAAAATTCCCCTTGTTGTTGTTGTTGGTGGTGGTGGTGGTGGTGTCATTGTTGATTTAAATAAATCAAAATAAATGAAGAAAATTAAAATGAACAAACAAAAAAAGAAAGAAAAAAAACAGGTAAAAGAGGAATAGTGAATAATAATAAAAGAAAAAAAAGAAAAAAGTTAATTAAACTAAAATAAAACTTCCCGAGTTGAAATCATGAGTCAATTGAAGCTAGACCACTATGGAAAACCTGGGAGCACCGGACGGCCGTATCGTCCTGGTATGCGACTCCTCAGCAGTGCGCGTCCACGATCCCGCACCTCGCGGGATTCGAACCCAGGACCTACTGGTTTTGCGCGCGAGCACTTAACCATTAGACCACTGAGCCGGCATCCACAAAACCCATTCTGATAATAATAACCACCTGCTCACTAGTGACTGACTTCAGGAGTTCTAGTGAGAAGTCGTTACCAGTGGAGTTGAACCAGGTCTGTTGTGAGATAGTAACTCACTGAAGACAATGGTGAATGTGTCGCTCAAATTCGTGGATTGATTGAAGTTAGACATTAACACTGTTGGATGTCAGCCGGCTCAGTGGTCTAATAGTTAAGCACTCTCGCGCAAAACCAGTAGGTCCTGGGTCCGAATCTCACAAGTGGCGAGGTCGTGGATACACACTGCTGAGGAGTCCCACAATAGGGAGAAACGGCCATTCAATGCTCCTAGATTTTCCATGGTGGTCTAGCTTCAACTGACTCATGATCTTAATCATTGAAATTAATATGAAGTAATAAAATATTCAAATTACTTTTATCTTCTTTATCAGTATTATTCCTTTTTTGTTTCTTCGTTGTTTCTATGCTTTCACACCAAAATTGAAAATAATAAAATGAAAAAGATTTTTACTTTAGTTGATCAAGATGAATGAGTAAAGAATAGGAAACAAAATAATAAACTAGAAATTTGTTAACTATTGAATATAACCAACTAGACCACTGAGCCGGCATCCAACGGTGTTAATGTCTAACTTCAACCAATCCACGAAGTTGCACCAGGAGATACTCCTAGAGTTCTAGTGAGAAGTCGTTACCAGTAGAGTTCAACCAAATCTGTTGTGAGATATCAATTCACTGAAATAAATGGTGTACAGTGGTGCAACTTCGTGGATTGGTTGAAGTTACACATTAACACCATTGCATGCCAACCCAGTAGTCTAGTTGGTTAAGCGCCTGGTGCGAGGCTGATAGATCCTGGGTTCAAATCTCGTGGGGGACAGGGTCGTGTATACGCACTGCCACTAAGGAGTCCCATACTAGGACGAAACAGCCGCCCAGTGCTTCCAGGTTTTCCATGGTGTTCTAGCTTCAATTGACTCATGATTTCAACCAGTGAACTTTATAATTTACCTTAAGAAATGAAATATAATCACTACTGTAAACATAGAAGTATCATTATTATCACTGATTTGAACTTATCAGGTACATCACAATCTAAGTCAACATGGAGTGTCTTGACTTCAAATTAAAAAAAATTTTTTTTAGTAAATTTACATTTACATCATTTTTCTTCTTTTTTCTTTCTCCTCTTTTTTTTATTACTTTGTTGATTAGTTTATTAACAATAATAAACAACAACAAACTATAATAATGATAAATAAATTTCATTCTGATCAACACATGCTATAACCCCCCCACACACACACACACAAAATCACTCATTCACTCACACACACACACATAGGCACGCACGCACACACGCGTGTACACACACACCAAAAAAAAGAAAAAAATATATATATTAATTTCATGTATTATGAAACTATAAAGAAAATTTAACAAATTTCTTCACTTTACTTATTACCTGCTGTGATCTAAATGATTACACCTTTTACATTCATATTTTAATGAGAATGAATACATTGGATACTATGGGGTAACGTACACACTTAAACACACGTACACACACGCACACACCTACACACACCTACACACACACGAAAACATACATTTACATATATAACAGATGAAATATGAAAATATAATTACATACTATTCAATGTTTCAATAAAAATATATCAGTTTAGGATAAATAAATATTAAAAAGAAAAGAAAAAGAAAAAGAAAAAAGGAAAAAAACTTGTACAAATTGCACACACATACACACATACACACACATAGATACAAACACAAGAAGAAAAAAAAAACAAGGTAATCACTAACATGAATGATTTCAATTTATTTGGGTTTTTATTTTCAAATGTACATTTGTATACAACTATGTATTATTATTATTATTACTATTGTATACATGAAGAATAAGGGGTTGGTGTATACCGAGGAAAAGAAATTAATATTAACCGATCATTGTATAGTTAGATATATATATATACATGATAACTCTAAGTATAGATTACATTTTCTAAATCATAATCAACTATTGCATAAGTTAATTGAATCTATGAAAGATATAAGCTTTTTGTAAACAATGATGGATAGTGGCTAGTAGTGGAATTCAGTTTGATGCTCGTTTCGTCCTATTTAGGATTTGTCAGCTGGGTGTGCCAACACCTTAGATTTGTTGATGTTTACTCTGGGACTTGAACTCAGTATCATTCGTTTTAAACGCTATCGCATTATCTACTTAGCTACTGAGTCCTGATAGCCGCTTGCTTGTGCAATGGGGTGAATTTCAATTCATTTGGTATTATTTGACTTGTAACGTACGTCTTGGATTCCACTGCTAGCCACTATCTATCATTGCTTAAAGAAAGCTTATGAATTAAGGCAATATCGAGGCAATCCACACAAGATGTAAATAGGTCAATAACAGACTGATCAATTGCACTCTTAAATCTCAATGGAAGGATAAAAACAAAACAATACTAAGTGAATTTAAATTCACCCCACTGCACAAGTAAGTGGCTATCAGGGCTCAATAGCTGAGTGGACAACGCGATGGCGTTTGAAGCGAATGGTACTGGGTTCAAGTCTCAGAGTGAACATCAACAAATCTGAGATGCAGGTACATCCGACTGACGAGTCCTAAATAGGACGAAATGCGCGTCAAACTGCACTCCACTGCTAGCCACTATCCACGTTTGGTTATAAAATTAGAAAAATCTTTATGACATTATTGACCGTTGGAGTGAACTGTCTTGATATATACGGATATCCATTTGAAGGTTTCTAAACCATTTGTAGATTACGATATCAAATTTCATACATTTAGACTTTGATAATTGAGTGAAATCTGTTATATGAGTTTCATTATAGCTTAAACTATTCAACTGTATGTACCTGTATCTAGAATAGATAAAAAAATGATGGGTGGATATTGTTTACAAAATTGAGAGAACGAAAAGCGAATGTGGAGAAGATTTGTAGCTCAGGTGGATGAATGTCCGTCACTTTAACCGGGTTGATGAATATGGAGGATCCACCTAAGAGAGTTGGAAAACCCTGATTGCAAATTAATAGTACACATGGGCTCCAGGATCCTGAAGGAACAAATGGTATACGGATCAATTATTGGTGACCAGCTACCATGGGATTGCGTTTCTTACCGTTGCTCCACTGCTTTGTGGATTAAACCTTTAGTTCAACTGATTAGGGTGTGGCTCTTTTAAAAAACTACCTTCTTCGGTTTGGGCACACACAAATCAAGTGACTTGTGTGGCGCATATGTATTCGGTGCCTCTTTGTACCAATGTTTATGTGTACAAATAAATAAATATATATATACACATGTGTTAGGTTTGAAGCTATCACGAGTTCACTTGGTCTGTGAACGAGAGGAAAGACCAAGAACAGTAAGCTAGTTATTTGATGCATCCCAGCCCCGCTAACTAGAGGGAGAAGTTCAAGCTTGAAATGGAAAGTATATTCTGCAAACAACCAGAAACGAGCGATAACAACAAACACAATTCAAAACATATATATACAGTGCAAAACCGTCCCCGGGGAGATTTACCAAATAGTATACTAAAAGACTCAACGGACCAATAGCATTTACGATATTTCCCAGTGGGAAATACAACATAAAGGTGACAAGAGCGCCTTTGGCACTGTTTGATACACCACTCATGTTCCAATAACCAATAATCATTAATTTTAAACTATCTTCGGTAAGACTATAATTTAAAGACAAATCACTCACTTACTTACTTACTTACTTACTTACTTACTTACTTACTTACTTCAACACTTACTTACCTACTTACTTACTTACTTACTTACTTACTTACTTACTTACTTACTTACTTACTTACTTACTTACTTACTTACTTACTTACTTACTTACTTACTTACTTACTTACTTACTTACTTACTTACTTACTTACTTACTTACTTACTTACTTACTTACTTACTTACTTACTTACTTACTTAACACTTACTTACTTACTTACTTACTTACTTACTTACTTACTTACTTACTTACTTACTTACTTACTTACTTACTTACTTACACCTGTTACTCCTCGTGAAGGAGCATAAGCCGCTCACCAGCATTCGCCATTCAACCTTGTCCTAAGTGATCTTTTCTAGCTCCTTCCAGTTGTAATTCATCCTTTCCATATCTGCTTCTATTTTCCCGACGTAATGTGTTCTTTGGCCTTCCTCTTTTTCGCCTTCCATTCAAGATTCCAAGTTAGGGCTTGCCCCGTGATGCAGTTTGACGATTTGCGTAGTGTATGTCCTATCCATTTCCATCGTCTTTTCCTAATTTCCTCTTCACCTGGAAGCTGGTTTGTTCTCTTCCACAAAAGGCTGTTGCTGATGGTATCCGGCCAATGGATGTTGAGTATCTCGCGTAGACGGGTATTTATAAATACTTTTACCTTCTTGATGGTGGTTGTTGTAGTTCTCCAAGTTTCAGCTCCGTACAGTAGAATTGCCTTGACGTTCGTATTGAAGAGTCTCACTTAGATATTAGTTGAAAGTTGTTTTGAGTTCCATATGTTCTTCAACTGAAGGAATGCGGCCCTTGCTTTACCAATCCTCGCCTTTACGTCTGCATCTGAACCTCCTTGTTCATCGATGATGTTTCCCACGTATGTGAAGGATTCTACATCTTCCAGAGTTTCGCCATCAAGAGTGATTGGATTGCTGTTTTCCGCTTTGAATTTGAGGACCTTGGTTTTCCCTTTGTGTATGCTGAGGCCTACTGATGCAGAGACTGCTGCTACACTGGCTGTCTTCGTCTGCATCTGTTCGTGTGTATAAGTTAAGACAGTTAGGTCATCTGCGAAGTCCAAATCGTCTAATTGATTCTGAGTTGTCCATTGTATTCCGTGTTTTCCTTCAGATGTCGAGGTCTTCATAATCCAGTCGACCACCGGAAGAAAAAGGAAGGGAGAGAGTAAACAGCCTTGTCTGACTCCAGTCCTTACTTGGAATGCATCTGTCAGCTGTCCTCCATGCACTACTTTGCACTGTAGTCCGTCGTATGAGTTCCGGATAATGTTGACAATCTTCTCAGGAACTCCGTAGTGTCGAAGAAGTTTCCATAACGTCCTCCTATCTACACTGTCAAATGCCTTTTCATAATCAATGAAGTTGATGTATAGTGATGAGTTCCACTCCACTGATTGTTCGACGATGATCCGTAGTGTTGCAATTTGGTCTGTGCACGACCGATCCTTACGGAATCCAGCTTGTTGATCTCGAAGTTGGGCGTCTACTGCATCCTTCATCCGGTTCAGCAACACTCTGTTGAAGACTTTCCCTGGTATTGACAGTAGTGTAATGCCTCTGTAGTTTTCACATTTGCTCAGATCTCCTTTCTTTGGAATCTTGACGAGGTGTCCTTCTTTCCAGTCCATCGGCACTTGTTCCTCCTCCCAAATCTTTTTGAATAGAAGGTACAGCATGCTTGTGGTTGCTTCGATGTCTGATTTCAGTGCTTCAGCTGGTATGTTGTCGGGTCCTGCTGCTTTCCCGTTCTTGATTTGTCTGACGGCCATTCTAATTTCTTCCGTCGTTGGTGGGTTGACATCTATAGGAAGATCTGTGTGTGCTGCTTCGATGTCCGGTGGATTCATTGGAGCCGGCCTATTCAGGAGTTCCTCGAAGTATTCCACCCATCTGTTCCGCTGTTGTTGAATTTCGGTGATTGGCTTGCCTTCTTTGTCTTTGACCGGCCTCTCTGGTTTACTGTATTTCCCTGCTAGTTTCTTCGTTGTATCGTAAAGCTGTTTCATATTTCCTTCTCTAGCAGCTTTTTCTGCCGTCGTTGCTAGTTCTTCCACGTATTTCTTCTTGCCGGCTCAAAGGTTATCCATAAATTATAATCTCACCCTAACTTCTCTGTAAGTATCATAGTAAGTGAATTATGTTAATTGGAAATAACTAAGATAATTTACTTCACAGATAAGTTTGTGGATAAAAATGATGTACTATCGAGGTGTGATTTGATTTATCGAATGAAATTATCCATATAAAATGTGTGGTACAATCTTATTTTACTTTGTCAAGTTGTCAAAGTACATACGAACAGTTTTTAACCAAATTAGACAATTACAATATCTAGAAAGTATCATGTTAGCATAAACAACTGATGTAAATGTAACTTAAACAGATTTACTCGGGTAGAGACAGGTATCTACCTCAATACCATGGAAGATGGTCATGCAATTTTGAGGATTGGTGGAGATTAAAAATTAACACCGTTGGATACTGGTTCAGCGGTCTAGAGGCTAAACGTTCATGAGCGAAACTGAAGACCCTATGTTCGAATCCCGTGAGCGGGATCGTGAATGTGCACTGCTGAGGAGTCCCACAATAGGAAAAAGCGACCTTTAGATCACCTAGGTTTTCAACGGTGGTCTAACATCAATCGATTCATGATCTCAATCAAAAAGATTTACTCTTTATACTATAATATGAATAGAAAAAAAATATAAACGAACATGATTTATTTTCTATCATTTGTTTAAATCTTCCCATTGATGTTTAAGAATGAAATCGATCAGTCTCTTATCATTAGCATATGTGTATACTGTGCGTATTGCCTTGAGTCACAAGTATTCTAAGCACAGATAGATGGTGGCTAGCAGTAGAATACAGGACACACGTTTCATCCCATTTGGGACTCGTCAGCTGGATATGCCTACACCCTCTAGTCAACATTCCTTCCAAGACTCGAACCCAATACAGTACCATTCGCTTCAAACACCATCACATTATTCATTCAGCTTTCCTTATAAAGCTTGTGACATAAGGCATTATCGAGGTAATCCTCACAGGATGCACATAATCACAATTGATTGATCAGTGGGTGGCGATCAATGTTATGCGTGTCAAGTCCTTATTATTAGTGTAGATCGAATGCTATCGACCATGATGCAATGTGGCCACCAGTCTAGGTGACTCGACAATTCAGGCACTATATATTGAGATTAGATGGTGGTTGGAGGTAGTCGACAGGAAACCCTGGACACAGGTTTCGTGCTACTTGGCACTCGTCAACAATGTGTACCTGTAATTTTGAGGGAACTGGTGCCCCCTAGTGGATTCGATTTCGTGTCATCCAGCTTCACAGTCAGAGACGTTACCAATGAGCTATCCGAGCCGCGACCGACCTCTTGTAGGACTGAGATGTAATCACAATTCATTGATCACACATAGTGCACGTAGTGTCGAGTCACCTAGACTGGTGGCCACATTGCAACATGATCGATAGCATTCAATCTGCACTAATAATAAGGACTTGACACGCATAACATTGATCGCCACCCAGTGATCAATCAATTTTGATTACATCTCAGTTCTAGAGGTGGTTGTTCGTTGCCTGGAAAGCTCAGTGGTAACATCTCTGACTGTGAAGCTGGATGATACGAGGTCGAGTCCGTCAAGAATCATCAGTTCTCTCAAAATTACAGGTACACCTTGCTGACGAGTGCCAAGTAGCACGAAACCCATGTCCATAGTTTCCTGTCGACTACCTCCAACCACCATCTAGGATGCACATATGCTAACATGAGACTAATCCATTTCATCCCTATATAACAATAGGAAGATACAAGTAAAACAACACAACAAATTGAATATAATAATAATTCTTATTCATGTAACCTGTATTTTAAACATAATAATGTTAATAAATCTCATCAGTATAATCAATAAGTCAGAAAGATATAAGATGTAATCAAATAACTGAATGATGGGAACTAAAGTTAATGACGCCAAACAAAATATATTGACAGAATCTATATAATAGTTACCGTATTCATTCGATTCAATTTTGATTAACTTAAATACTTTCGACTTTATTCATAAAATAAATGATAATGATTTTCATTATGAAAGGTTAACTAGAGTTGGTTACTAATAGTTTAGCTGTTTTGTAATCGTATATAAACAGTATCTATCATGGAATCGAATCTAGGATATTGGTCAATCAGTCAGCTACAACGTAGAACCAGGCACATTTATGCATCGGTACAAGTTGCCATACCTCACTAGCACAACAAGATGACCATCGGATTCATAAAAGTAGTTAATTCAGAGGTGGTGATATATGAAAGAAAGATTGTGTATAAGGATATAATACCGGAAGAAAGAATTAGTTCGTAGAAAGAAAGATATGAAGGGATTTTAATCTCTTAGTTTAATGGAAGACAGAGAGTGTATACACATACGCTATTGTGATAGATTTTGAGCCATGTCACAAACAGTCTCCAACCATTGGTTACGATAGTCACGTGGACCCCAACCAATTAGTCTGTATCTAACAACATAGCTAAGACTAGAAGTTAGTAACTTCAAGGACTGAATATGATAACATTCAAAGATTTTTTAACGTTAAAAGTGGTCACCGAACATGAATAAAGCTTTTTTGCTTTTACAGAAATGAGTGTAAATAACTTAAATTATTATTAGTTATGAGGACTGAGTAGCTAGGTGGATAACGCAATGGGGTTTGAAGCGAATGGTACTGGGTTCAAGTCCCAGAGTGAACATCAACTCTGAGATGCAAGTACATCCAGCTGACCAGTCCGAAATAGGATGAAACGCGGATAGTGGATTCCACTGCTAGCCACTATCCATCTTTACTTATAACATCTGAGATCCGGTTTGTAATCTGCCCCCAAATGCCCTGATATGGCCGAGAGTGCGTGGAGTCCACTCTTCCTCTCAGAATGCTCTCACACTGCCACACGTATACAGCCTCTGCCAGGAAAGTCCTACTCAGTGCCTTCTCGTGACGGGGGTGTTGTTTACGAAATTGAGTGGATGAAAAGTGAGTGTCTGGCGGTTTAACTGACTTGATGAACACAGAGGGTCTACCTAAGGGAGTTGGAAAACCCTGATTCCAAACCAATGGTGCACATGGACTCCAGTACCCTGAAGGAACAGATGGTATATGAACCAATTATTGGTCATTAGCTACCATGGGATTGCATCTGCAAACGTTGCTCCACTACCTTGTGGATCAGACCTTCAGATCGAAGGCTCCGGGTGTGACCCCCTAATAAAACCACCTGCTTCGATTTGGGCACCCGGTCAGTATCATAGCCCTCACACATATCAACTGAGATTTGTATGGCTCATATGTATTTAGTGCTTCTTTGTATCAATAATTTAAAGGAAGTGATCAATGATACTATTTTACAATATGATCTTATTTTATGCTAGCTGATAGTTGTCACCTAAATGTATCTTTAAACCTTGTAGAACACCTTTCATCTATGAAAATCGTAGTGTAATAAAAAAGAGGAACTATTATTGATTTTATTTTGGATGAGACAATTCCCTTATGAGACTGAGTTACTTAAATTAGTTGAGAAATCAATGATAATCAATCAATCAATAATATATTAGTAATATCCCAATGAGTAGAGAAATTAGATATTCTGACGTTTCGTGACTTAGTTTAAGCCACTTCATCAGAAAATCAATAAGTAACCAAATCAAAATGAATCCAAGTTTAAATAGTACAAAAGGAACAATACAAGAATATTAAGTGCGATCAATCAAAAAAACAGGTCAATGTCACGTCATTTTGATCAAGGAGATTCATAAGCGATATGTATCTAAATTTGTGTATAGGTAAGTGTTAAGGATGAAAAGTGGTAATCAATATTCCATTGTTTCATCCTTATTACTGTTGAGTACCACAATAGATAATACTGTTTTAAATCTTACAGGAAGTATATATTTAGTTGATTATTCATTAAGTAGTAGTAAAATCCATCTAACAGCATAGATTCCTTCAAGATACTAGATGTGACATATGACTCTGATCAGTTGTCATAGACCACCAAGGATCAGTAATAAAAATATCGAACCAGTGAAGTTCAACCAGGTTAGTTGTGAGATAGTAACTCATTAATGACAATAGTGGATATGTTAGATGCCGGTTAGCTCAGTGGTCTAATGGTTAAGCGTTCGCGTGCGCGACTGTTAGAATTCCACAAGGGCGATTATGGATGCGCACTGCTGAGAAGTCCTACAATAAATGGAAATGGCCGTTCAGTGTTTCCAAGTTATCCATAATGGTCTAGCTTCAATTAACTCATGATCTCAACTATTGAAATTTTTTCCATTTATATAAATTAGTTTCCTAACAGTTCTGAACTAAATCTATTTTTCTCCCTTTTTCACTACCCTCTCATTCAATATTATTATTTTTTTTAAAATTTTAACACATAGACATTGGTACAAGGAGGCACCAAATATATATGCACCACACAATTCTCATTCAACATGTGTGAGGGCTGTGATACTGCCGATAGACAAATTGGTAAAAAAAGTTTTAACATCATTTTCAATCTCCCCCCACCCCACCCCTACCCGAATACCTACACAGGTTATGATGATGACGATGATGATGATGATGATGATGATGATGATGATGATTTCACTCAATTATAATTACAATATACCTTAGTTAAGACAAGATTCGATCCACAGAGAGAGCGAGAGAGAGAGGGAAAGAGAGGGAGAGAGGGGGTGGGGTGGGGTGGAGGAGATACTATCTATTTCCTTAAATCATTGGATTTATGTATCTAAGTTTGTTTCATTATTGTTTTTTTTTTCGAAAGAAAATAGTTTACATTAGCTTTTAACTACTGCTACTCCTCCTCCTACTACTATTATGTATAATAAGTAATAAAGTATCATCTATCACTCAGCATGTTATAAAATCGCCCACCTATTGTTCATTCAATTGTTCAATAAAACTTGACAGAAATAAAAGTATATTATTAAAGAAAAAGGAAGAAGAATTGATTCACAGCATGTTTCTCATTATTAAATAAATAGATAAGATTAACATAGAATGAATAATGGTCATTGTAGACATGAAATTAATAAGAATATAATGGGAATAATTATTTTAATAGTATATGGATAAAGCCCATATCTTCTAGTTCATGGCTAAGCAATGGAATCCAGGATGCGTGTTTCATCCTGTTTTGAGACTCGTCAGCTAGATGTACCTGCATCTCAAGGAGTTGATGTTCACTTTGGGACTCGAACTCGGGACCGTTCACTTCATAACTATTCATCTTTGTATAAAATGTTAGTGAAGTAAAGCAATATTAAGACAATACACATAGGGGATATATATATATATATGCCAATTATAAGAGACTGATCAATCACAGTGTTAAACATCAATAGGAAGATTCTAGTAAAAAGAAACACTTCATTTCATTGCACAAACAAGTGGATTATGCGATGGCGTTTGAAGCGAATGCTATTGTACTGGGTTTGATTGTCAGAGTGAACGCACATTTCATCCTATTTAGGACTCATCAGCTGAACATCAACTCTGAGATGCAGGTACATCCTGCTGACGAGTCCTGAATGGGACGAAACATGAGTCGTGGATTACATTGCTAATCACTATTCATCTTTGCATATAATACTTGTGAATTAAGACAATATCGAGTCCATTTGTACAGGATGCACATATCCCAATAACAAGAGACTGATCAATTGTAGTCTTAAGCATTAAAGGGAGGATTTAATTAAACGGTACCAAATATAATGACAAGATGATTGAAACAGTTAAAGATTTCCATACATGCACAGAAAGAGAGAAAGTGAAAACACAATTATATATTTGGTAGTCATTTCCGTAAAAATTATACATTTCTATTTTTATCTAATAGAATGTATTCGTACACGAGATCAAAAGTGATGGGTTTGAATCAAATGTGCAAGATTGTAAATGCACATCGCTGAGGAATTCGATACTAAGACGAAACTGCCGTTTGATGCTTCCAGGTTATCAGTGGTGGTCTAGCTTAGATCAACTTATGAATTATACTATTAAAATGAACACAGAGGTTTTATTTTTTCATAAAAGACTATTGTGAGTTTTGTTTTCTTATCAGCATGCGGTTGTGAAGATCATTAGGTTTTGATTGAGATCATGAACTTATTAATGTTAGATCATCATTGAAAACATGGAACCACCGGATTACCGTTTCGTTTTAATACTGGAGTCATCAGCGGCACGTATCCACGATCTCATCCCACAAATTTCCAGTACAGGGCCTTCGGTTTCGTATACGAACGCTAAACCCGTAGACCACTGGTCCGGCATCCAACAGTGTTAATTTTCTGGATTCGAGTCCCACGTGTAGGATCATGGATGCACAATGCTTATAAGTTTAATACTAGGACGAAACGACTGTCCAGTGCTTCAAGGTTATCAATGGTGGTCTAAAGTCAATCTATTGTATGATCTCAATCAAAATGATGTATAAATGGAAATGTAAGTGAGCTGACAAAAACATTCAAATTGCGTTTTACACTAGTTATATGTAGGCATATTTGATAAGTTTTATGCATTACACTGTCAATAGATTTGACAGTTTCGTATAAAATTTGAACGATCGAAGTCATTTCCTGCTAGCTTTATAATGATAAGTCAAATAAGATGGAATCCATTCCAGACGGACCACTAGGTCTCTGTAGTAGGTTTCGCTAATTGTTTCTGCCTGGAACACCACAGCACTGACAATCTCACTGAAATAAACATAAACCCCTTGTGAGTAAGTGTACATTAACAACTGATTGTTAAAAGATGACAGTAGTAATGCATCATGTCAGTCATGTACAAATCCTTTTGACTGTGTTATTAGTCAAAGAACTAAACTTTGGATAACATCATTAAGATTCATTTGGTATTGATTATTTAAATCTTTTGATTGATGTCCAGAACTTCAATTGATCAGTCTTTTATTATTGGTATATGTATATCCTTTGCAGATTGCCTTGATATTGACTTAAGTCACAAGCATTATAAGAAGTGATGAATGGTAGCTATCAGTGGTATCTAGGATGTATGTTTTGTTTTATTTTGAGACTCGTCAACTGGACTTAACCGCGCTAAAATTGCACAAACAAGTGGCTATTAGGAATTAGTAACTAAGTGGTTTAAAGCGAACAGTACTGAACTGTATTCGACTGTAGGATTGAAAATCAACACTGGGATACTGGGAAATCCAGCTGACGAGTTCGAAATAGGATGAAACGTATATCTTGGATTCCATTGTTAGCCACCATCTATCTTTACTCATAATCTTTAAGAAGTTCTTGATAAAGGAAGCTAACTTACCATTCCCTTAAACTAATTAACATTTATTCAATGCATAGCATTCAGCTCAACTGCGAGTTTACTTTAAGAAATTAGTATAATCTAATCATAAATTTAACATAGTTCACTTATACAACTAAAGATAGTCTGATAACCACAGCATATTTACATGTATACTACTATTATTTATTTATTTAAGCATATAAATATTGGTACAAGGCGATACCAAATAGATATACGCCATACAAATCATTTAATTTATATGAGGACTGGAATATGCCTAGGTGCCCAAACCCAAACAAGTGGTTTACAAATGTGGCCACCTACTGAGCCTTTCACTTAGAGGTATAATCAACAAGGCAGTGGAGAAGCGTTAGGAAATGCATTCTAATGATAGTCAGTGACCAACAATTGGTTCATACGCTATTTGTTCCGTCAGGATTCTGGAGCCATGTGCACTATTGATTTGGAATCAATAAACAACGAATCATGCCTCTTTCAATGGCTATGTGAACCTAATAATTTAATGTATAATGGATTCAAGTTTGGAACAATAGGTATTTGGGTTATGGGTAACAGTGTGTAAATCAACACTGAATTCTAGATACATTCAGTCAACAAGTTCGAAATAAGACAAGACATTAATTCTGAATTTCATTATTAGCCACAATCTCACTTACGCCTGTTACTCCTCGTGGAGGAGTATAGGCCAACCACCAGCATTCTCCATCCAACTCTATCCTCAGTAATCCTTTCCAGTTCTTTCATCCTTTTCATATTCGCTTCTATTTCCCGACGTAATGCGTTCTTTGGCCTTCCTCTTTTCCGCTTCTTTTTAGGATTCCAAGCTAGGGCTTGCTTCGTGATGCAGTTTGATGATTTGCATAATGTATGTCCTATCCACTTCCATCGTCTTTTCATAATTTCCGCTTCAGTTGGAAGTTGGTTTGTTCTCTCTTACAAGAGGCTGTTGTTGATGGTATCCGACAACAATCTAGATATACAATACAATTATATAAAATAAATGTAACCTTGTTGAATATGGACAAAGGTTTTCAATCCAATAGTTCAACATGATTCGATGAAACTTTCACATGAATTTGTATATCAAAGTGAGATAATTTATAATGAATAGGTGAATTAAGTAGAAATTGTAAACGTTTCAGAGGTTCTTACCTAATTAATCAGTACATACATAAGCTTGGAATCCTGAAAGGAAACGGAAAAGTGAAAGGCCGAAGAACCAACTACGTCGGGAAGAAAACATGAAAAGGATGAATAGCAACTGAAAAGAACTGGAAAGGCTTGCCTAGGACAGGGTTGGGTAGAGAATGCTAGTTGGCGGCCTATGCTCCTCCATAACGGGTAACAGGCGTAAACAAGTAAGTAAATTGTGATAAGCTTTCATTCAACCCATTAACTGTTGTCATTATCCCGTCTCGTTCGTAAATCATTAATCATTAAATATAAACTTGTCATTCACATCTGTACCATCACTATGCTAATTTCGTATATATTAAGGTTTCTTTTTATTTTATGAATGTAATCATAACAGTTGTAATGCTTAACTTGTACAGAATAATATGAATGACTCGTTAAATCATTTTGGTGTTCTGAATGGTAATTTAATGAACAGGTGACGATGTTGTATGGGTAAGCGACTGTTAAGTTATACAGAAACTGTGTTAAACAACTCATAATTAATGGGCCCTTTGAAAGAAAACAATAACAGGTATAATAATTTACTTATTTTAACACATAGATATTGGTATGAAGAGGTACCAAATACATATGAGCCATACAGATCTCATTTAATATGTGTGAGAGCTGTGATACTGACCGGGTGCCCAAATCGAAGCAGATGGTTTTCTTAGGGGCCACACCTGAGCTTTGATCTGAAGGTCTGATCCACAAGAAAGTGGAGCATCGTGAGGAGATCAGTCTCATGGTAGCTGGTCACCATAATTGGTTCTACACTTTGTTCCCTTAGGATCTGGATCCCATGTATAACATCGGTTTGGGATCCGTTTAAAGCGCCGGACATTCGCTTTTCGTCCTCTCAATTTCGTAAACAACACCCCTGCCACGAGAAGGCAGTGAGCAGGACTTTCCGGCAGAGGCCATATACGCGTGCCATGTGAGAGCATTTGGAGAGGGAGAGCGGACTCTCCTCACTCTCGACCGTAACATGGTATTTGGGGGCTAGTATACTTTATATAGTTGAAATCATTGAGTCCATTAAAACTAGACCACCATGAAAACTGGAAAGTACTGGATGGCCGTTTCGTTCTAGTATTTTGATTCC